>CANIUD010000336.1:0-445197 GCA_947470075.1 Closterium sp. Yama58-4 | reverse complement strand
GGTAGCGGAAGTGGCACGGGAGAGCGGTCCTGCCGCCGTCGATAGCGTGGAGAGTCGCGGTGACTCACCGGACAAGCGGGATCGATGAGACTCGACGGCTTGAGAACGGGTAGCTGCTTATAGAAGTGACGAGTGCAAATGCGACATATAAAGGTGAAGGGTTCCGCTACTAGTGGAGATTGGAGGAGTGCTTTCTGTGATTTCCTGCTCCAGGAAATCTCGAAGGCGGCGAAGTGCTTGGAGCAACAGTCCCCCTCACAGTAAGTGCCCACCGCGGTTAAACCTGGCTGATAAACGCGGCGATTTTCTCGCTGTGAGTCGCTCCCTCGTTCGCTCTTGTTCTACTGCGAAGGAGGAGATGATTGGAGGTGTGGGGCAGGGCAACTGGTGGGGGTGGAGCAGCGGGAGGAAAACGAGGAGAGAAATGATGATGGCTTCCTGCCTGATTTTCTCGTGCTTGCTTGCGCTACTTGGTTGCTGGTTGCTCCTCCACCCCCATCACAGCCCAACCAAAAAGCCCTTCATCTCGCCTCGTCTCCCATAAGTTTCCGCGATTGTCTGACCAGGCGTGCTAGCTGTGGGGCAAGGCCAAATTTTCTTCCCCGCCCTCCAGTTCGCCCTCGCCGCACCGCCTTTTGCGCCACACGCGGGTTCTGGGGTCCACGAGAGGAGGTTGTTTGCTTTGCATGTGAGCTATGCGGACGTGGCACCGTTTGGGACGAGCTGTGCTGGAATGCGCAGATAGGCAGGGAGGTAGGAGAGGAATGTTAGCTCAGATCGGACGGTTGAGATGCTGGAAAAAACAACCTCTCAAGAAGATATTTCCGATTTGCAAAAAGTACATGCCACGTGGCGGTGCAAAGTCCAAGGCGGGTGCAGCATAGCGTTAAGCAAAAGCAGGAGTTTTTATGTAGAGTACGAGAGGGCAGATAACGGTCAGATGGCGGATTGGTCGTCCTTTTACACTTGGTTGAATGTCACAACCAAGTGAATGAAAATGACCGAGAGGTGCATGTGTTGACCCTTCTGCATGTAGTGTACAGTTATCAGCAATTCTGTTTCAGGCATGCTGCTACACTGTAGCAAAACTGAAGAAAAACAATTCACAGTAGCACCAAGTGTGCAAAGTTGGAATGGCGTGGCAGGCGTGCATCTTGGGGGACTTTAGGAAAGTCGATCGACGTGGCCCATCAACAGCATCTCAGCATACCCTTTTCCTTTATGGCGGAAGCGACGCGATCGAAATCTTGCACTTTATCCAACGACGACACCAAAAAGCGCGCTCCAGAGTGAGTGAGCTGGAATTTCCGATGGTGGAGGTGCTTCGTCACTTCCGAAATCAAACCCTCACCGCACCTGGCCATGACTTGCGGGCACGAGTTTCGCATAGGGCGCCTCGTCCATGCTTTTGATATTTTCCAAATCCCCTGGAAACTATCTTAAAGGCATGATATTTCTCCCTGGGCAGCTCCGTCGTGCTTCCCATTCAGGCAGACCATTGGTTCTAGAAACATATAGAAAGTTTCAAACGTGCGACCGGTGAAGTGTGACAAATGTTATGATGACAACTATGATTTCTCGGCACTGTTCATTGTCAGTGGAATTATGGCTCCTCGTTCGTTCAGATTGAAGTGTCGGTAGGGCTGTGGACCAAAAATTAAATGTTTCCATGATGTTCTTCTAAATACTGTACACCCTCTTTCGCGATACACTGTCATTGGCTATACTGGTTGATCGGATGTACACACATCAATGCGTCCAGGATGGTCCCAGAACGTACCGTAAAGTGCCACCTATAGGACCCGCCGGTAAGAGGGTCCCCGGGACTCTTGAAGGAGTAGGGGGACTCTTATTGCGGCAGGTTTTGTGAGGACCCCCTTTTGTCGCTAATCATCATAAGACCCCCCCTTTTCCATATATTGTAAATGTAATTGTAATTGTGAGTCATCTTTTATTGGCAAAAAATCGAATTCTGACAGGCATTTTGTGTCAGACTCGAATTCTGACACTTTGTTTGTGTCAGACTCGAATTCTGACACAGATTTGACGCGCCGCTCGCGCGAAATCTGCGCACGAAGGCTGTTTTTCGTTATTAATATAAGACCCCCCCCCCCCCCCCCCCCCCCCCCCCCCCCCCCCCCCCCCCCCCGCCCCCAAATTAGGCCGTACACCCTAAAAAACAGAATGATAGCTGATAAATTAGTGTACCCCGGGTCTTAAAGATTTGCAACCGCCATAATGTCCACCATAGCATTTTTTTTAGCATTTGTAGAGAGTCCCCCGGGTCCTATAGGTGGCACTTTACGGTACCATATAAGCACTTTTGCCGCACTCAGCCGTACGAAAAAACAAGGTTTCTTTTGACAACCGTTGTGTACCGTTCACCGGGAGAGCATTTGCCAGCCAGTTACCTAGGAGTCCGAATGTAAGCACCAGCCCGCGGTTCAAAGGCAACAGTACGCACTGTAGCCAGTGCATCCCATTGCCAGTGTGGCGCAAAAGAGGTGTATATATGATAGAAACTGGGCACTGTTTCAGTTCAGTTCAGATCTGTATCCAGAATTCCAGTTGTGAACTAGTGCCATTCAGCCTACCCTTTAGATGCGGTGACCAAGCTTCTACAATAGAAAATAATATCACGCTAGCAAGCATACCCATATAACCACATGCCGGATCCATCAATATCGCTCAAAACAAACAAGCAACGAACATCTGTCTTCAACAAGCTCAAGCTCAATCCTCCCCGCTCGCCTCCCCCGCTCCATCCATGACCCTGCAGTTCATCTGTGCCTGCAGCAGTGAGCGGTGCAGGAGGCTCTCAGCATCACGGACCGCCTGCAGCAGGGGGGTGCCAGATGGACACGTGGACGCACCGTGCACCGCCACGTGTCCCACTCGAAACCGCTTGCCCTTGTCCTCCAACCACACGTCAGCATCCCAGTCCTCCTCCGCTCCATGCCATCCCTCCTCCTTGGCCTGCAGTCAGAGAGAGTGAGAATCAGAAATAGGAGAGTGAGAAAGGGGGGTTGTGGTTGTGGGGAGGTGGGGGTGCGGGTGACGTCAAAATAACATCCGTGGCATCTATTTTTTTAGAGTGCCATGCTTTCCTAGTATTACCGGTGCCTACAATGAACACGCAGCAGCTTGTACCCGCATAAAAGCATTGACAACATGCTACTCACACATTTGGCCTCACCCACGGTGTCATTTGGTTCATCCCCCCCCAGAGAGTATTAGCTTCCCAACGGCAAAAAGGCACACACATTCTGTTGCCAAATCAGCCTCATTTGCTCGCTTAACCGAATACGCCACTCCAACTACGCCGCTACTCCTCCCGGCTCACCTGCAACCCAAGAAGAATCTCCGCCACTCGGGCAGCCCGCGCAACGTTTCGGCCCGCCCCGCTGCCCATGGCGGTGGCAGCACCGACGGCATTGGCGAGAGCCAGTGTGGTGGAGGGCCCTTCATCGCTCAGCAGACCCATGGCCACCGCTGCTGCAAAGCTGTCCCCACACCCCACTGTGTCCGCTACATCCACCTGCAGGAGCGGGCAACGATGGGAGTGCCGCAGCACAGCATATAAGGACAAGTGGGTTGGTGCGTGCTTGCACGTGGTTTGAGGTGCTGCTGCTGCAAAGCTGTCCCCACACCCCACTGCGTCCGCTACATCCACCTGCAAGAGCGGGCGGCAGGAGTCACAACAGCACGGCATATCGCAAGGGAACGCGTGAGTTTGCATGTGAAACCGTTTGTCAAAAAAGTGAGAGCGAGGGGGGTGGGATGAGAGGTACGGCAGAGACTTGGGAGGGCTGGTTGAGTGGGGTGAATAGTGCATGAAAGACAAAAGAGGTTCTTCTTGAGCATGGAAGGTGGAGGTTTGCCACTGGATACAACTGTTACAATTCTGAGGCGCCTCAAAAGTCTAGTTTTGTTTTGAGGCGCCTCAAAACTAGAAGGTGGAGGTTTGCCACAGGATACAACTGTTACAATTCCACGAGCAGCAGAGGATAGACGAGCAGAGAGGACAGGCGAGGAGAGGAGGAACCAGGAACACACGACAGCACGCAGCAATAGCCTGTGTTGTGGTGGCGTTACCTTGAAGCCAGGGAGGCTGAACACGCCTTGTGCTGCAGTGGCCAGCACACATCCGTTTGGCCCCTTTTTCACCGCAACCCACTGCGGCCGCTCCTCCTCTTCCCACTGCTGCTCTTCCCGCAGTCGCTGTTGCTGCTGCCGCCGCTGCTGCTGCTGCTGCTGCTGTTGCTGGTGCGTCCATGTCAGGCCGTCCACTCCACCTCCCGCCTCTCTCTCCTCTGCGCCTGCACTGAGCCCAGAGCCCCCAGCGGCAGTGCTGCTGGCAGCAGCAGCAGCCCTGGCCCTGGCCTTGAGCTCTAGCAGCTGTTCGGCTGATGCGTTGGGGTCCTGCTGCTGGGTCACTACCTCCGCCTGACCCGCGCCCGTGGGCGATGGGAGATGGAATGGAAAAGGGGGGGGGGGAATGGAAGGATGGAAAGGTTGGGTTGGGTTGGAAGGGGGAGAAAGGAATGGGGGTTCCATTCAGAGTGAACGAAAGAGATTGAAGTGAAACAAGAGATTGAGAGAGAAAACCGCAGGATGGCAGAAAAATAACAGTAAAGATGTGCAGACTGAATTTTCAAATGGAGCACTCAGGCCTGGGATACAGCAGACCAACCCACAATTACAGAGAGGAAAAAGAGGCAGTACCAGTTACCGTTACAGTTTCAGTCACAATCACAGTAACACCATGCACACCTCTTCAGATGTGAGCAGAAGAACGTCGCAGTTCAGTAGCAGCCAATCAAAAACCTCCTTTGACTGCCCCGCTGATCGGAAGAGCGTGCCAGTGCGAGGGCCCGGGTCGAAAAAGACAAGCACGCCCGCCTGTTGCGCGTACTGGGCGGCAGACTGGATGGCGGAGGGTGGGAACTCGTCAAAGGCGAAGCCGTTTATGAAGAGAGCGCGGGAGCGGGCGATGAGGTGCGCAAACGCAGGAGGGATGGTCTGCACTCGACTGAAGGCTGGGTTCTTGTTGAAATCAAAGCGGCTGCAGAGATGGACAGGTATACAGGGAGGTAATGGCACGGGATGGGGATGGGGATGGGAACGGGAATAAGGAGGTGGGATGGGATGGGGATGGGAATGGGAAGGGGGGTGGGGATAAAGATGAGGATGAGGATGATAATTGGGATGGGACGGGGATAGGGATGGATGGGGATGGGGATGGGATGGGGGCGAGGACCGGGAGGAAGGGTAGACGACAGGGACCGCTGCAAACAATTAGGGAGAGGGAAAACGCGGAAATATGGCATAATGGCTGCTTTCACTGCTTCTTGAGTAATTGACTGGCCCATGGGCGCATGTTGCTGTCGTTTGAACTTAAGAACGGTTGACGTGGGAGAGAGGAAGGGAGGGAGGAGGTGAAGGAGAGGAGAAGGGGGGGAAGGTGAGGAGGGAAAATAGGGGCTGAATAACATGAGGGAACACAGCACTAAGCATATGAGTATCACCTGGCGAAGGCATGGCGGCCATTCTTATCCAAAAACACCCAGCACGCCAGAGTTTCCCCGTCATACCGCCCCTCACTCCTCTCGACCACATCTCCTTCCCCCTCCCCTTCCCCCTCGCGCTCCCCCTCCGCGCCCTCCCACGGCCCGTCCCCCAGCGGCCCGTCCACGTGGTCCGCGAGGGGCAGCAGCGCGACGCGCTCGTCCGCCATGACGCGCGCGAGGAACGCGCCGAACGCGTCGCCCGCCACGTGGCCGAACGCCGTGCAGCGCAGCCCCAGGCGCGCCGCTGCTATGCCGAAGTTGAGATTGCCGCCCGCCTCCCAGCACGACTGCGCGCGCGCGGAATGCAGGCAAGAGAAGGAGGGGAGGGGAGGGGTCAGGGGAGGGGGGATGGGTGTGAATGTGTCAGTGGAAGGGGGAAGGTAGCAGGTGACAGGTGGCAGGTAGCAGGTGGCAGTAGAGCTCGCAGCCCTTGGCATCATGCGACCCTAACGCACGTCGACACAGCACACAACTGCAAGGCACCTGCAAGTCACCAACTCACCGCAACAATTCCCCCGGTTCACACTATTCCGCGCCAAATCACTCCCACTCCCGCGCAATCACCCCCTCGTCACCCTCCCCTCCCCCCTTCCCTCTCCCTCTTCTCTCCCCCCCACCCCCCCCTTCCCCCCCACTCCTCCCCACAGACTGTGGATTTGTATCACTTTCAGGGCCAACTTACCTCATCAGGCGGGTTCGCTTTGACTCGTTGCAGGAATTCCCACTTCCCGCGCCGATCGGAGGGCGGTAATTGGTCCACAGCTACAAGCACATCCACGCACAGGTTACCTAGGGTTACCACATCCACCAATTTCGTCTCCCCTTCCTGCACCCTCGCTCCTCCCGCCTCCCTGACTGTTTCTTCTTCGCCCTCCCTCGTCCGCAAGAGGGTTTGGACATTCTTTCCTTCGTCTGCTCCCTGCTCGTTATCCTGAAGCTCCCGTGCCGCTGCTTCTCGAACCGCCGCCACGCCTGCCGTGGGTTTCGCGCGCTGCGTACTAGGATCAATAGCGTTGGTTTTAGCGTCCCTAGCTTTGGCCTCATCTAAAGTAAGAACGTTGCTGCTGGTCGACGCTTGGCCAATGACGTCATCTCTTTGGACGGCTGGATGGCCGTCCCGGTGACGGATTCCGTTCGGCGAGGCAGCTCCGCCGGCGGGGTTCCCGAAACGGAAAAGCAATGCAGAGCAGGAAACGTGACGAGAGGTTACTGCACGAGCGGCGCGCAGGCGGCGTCTCTGTTGTGTGCACGCATTGCCCTGACGAGCGGCGAGAGGTGGAAGGCGGCAAACTGGTGCAATGGATATCGACATAATGTCTCAATTCAAGCGGGAAACCGCAATGCTTTTTTCGTCGACTAAAAGAAACGACTCAAGCGCGGGACTGCGGCGGAGAGCAGACGAAGCGCAAGAAGTGACCGAGAGGAAAACTCGCTAACAGTCAAAATGAAGAAGCGTATGACGACATCTCATACATTCGTCTAATTTTTTCGTAGAATACAGAACCACGCGTCGCGTCGCAGACAAACATGCTCTGACTGATCGGGAATCGGGATGCGACTGCCGCTCTCGCTCAAAGAGGGAGCAACGAAAGGAAATAATGCAAGGGCCGCTTCGTGCTGTCATACGGTACCGAGGCGTGCAACCCCGAGGAAAATGGGGTCGTTCGGAAGAGAGGGAGTGTGAAGGGGAGGGAGAGGGAGGTGGTGGGGAGAGGGGTGTTGAGCAGGGAGGGGGAGTGGGGTAGTACTGGGCAGATGGAAGGACAATTGCCGGAGGAGGAAGCTGACTGTGTGCTGCCTTGCCGAACCTCCGCCGGTCGAAAGTGGTTTTAGCTGGTTTGATTGGGCCTCTGTTTCCTCCTCCCGTCACCACCTGCCACGAGCTCCTTCGAGAACATTTGGAACAGAACAATTCTGCCCGACCACAACGGCATGCCGTCAAGTTCTTTCGCGTCAAGTTCACCGATAGGCGGCAATCCACTGCCGTGTAGACTCCATCCCAACTACGCGTCCATCAGAAATAGGTACGATACAATTTTTTCCATAACGTATTTCTACCATGGCGTCCTGGCTTCCTACTACATGCACCTGTCTACCATGCACGACCAGCAAAGGCAGAAAAGGGTGCCCGCAGTTGTGAGTAGTGCAGCACTCAAAACATCAAAGAATGAATTAGCCTACACAATCCACCTGTTGCGCTTATCCATTTTCACCTTTCCTCCCGCACCTCCATGATCGCCTCCTGTGCACTACAGCTTGGATGATGTAGCCATGGGAACCACCATGTCCTTCTTGGCAACTTCCAAATACAATGCGTCAATCTCCTTCTCAAAATAGGCCTTTGCTTGGGGCCTCTTGACCTGTAAAACAAAATGAAAGCAAAGCGAAGCAGAACAACACAAGCATCACATCAACAAACCAACGCTACTGAATCCCAACTCCCATTCAACAAGCATCACTTCAGAAAACGGACTGCACAGAAACAAACATTCAGCACAGACCGATGACACAAATGCGCATCATTCCTGCCTGTCCGTACCTTGAATGTGGGCGTGAGCAGTCCATTTTCCAATGTGAACGGCTCCGCAACAAGGTGCACCGCTTTCACAAACTCAAACCCACGCAGCTGCAAGCACGCAAAGGCAACAACAGCACCACATCCACACACACAGGGAAACAAGAGCATGCAAATCATCATCACAAGCATCTATTCCAACGCAGCCGCCAATGCAGCAATGATTTGTGCTGGAGTGAACAAGGCGCCATACCTTGGCCTCCTGACCCACTCGGTCCATGTCTGCAAGTACTGCCGCCCGCGTTACAGGGTCCTGGCACAGGCGCGGCACATCCTCTGCATACTGTTGGGCAGCAACAGCACAAAGGGAAAGAGCAGTGCAGGGAAGGATCGGGAACAGGTCCTCTGCAAACGAACCCTGTGATGATTGAGGTGAGAAAGGTGAGATAAGGCGGAGGTGGGGTTGGTGAAAAAGAGGAACAACAGGACACAGGCGCATGGTTGGAGGTGGGTGAGTGGGAGAAAACGGCTCACGGGAATGCCTCTGCTCTTGGCCCACGCTGTGATGCCATCAGGATCCACCACCACTATGGCCACCAGATTGGCGTTCAGGCTGTCACCTGTGACATTGAGAGCAAAGAACAGCACAGCGGAGCACACACACAGGAAACGCACAGCCACACACAACCAGACACAGAACAAGTGTCAGGAGAGACGAAGGGGACAGACTGACGAGAAAGGGAGAAAAGAAGTGCCGAGAGCGGCAACCCACCATAGACAAAGCACTGCTGAATGAGCGGGCTGCGCAGGTATGTGTTCTCAATCTTTTCAGGTGCCACGTACTCGCCCTGCGATAGCTTGAAAATATTCTTCTTCCTGCACAAGCGGCCCCACAACACACACATCGTGCCGCACCTCATCTGAGCCACACACAACTCACCAAGCTCACATGAATCATGCACGAATAGCATCCGATAATCAGCAGGAAAAAGAGCAAGCCAACAACTGCTGAAACCAATAGCTTCAAAGGAGGTGCCGCATGAAACGAGGCGAGGGCACCTGTCAATGATCTTGAGGCGCCCCATGGGAAGCCATGTGCCGATGTCCCCTGTGTGCAGCCACCCATCCTCGTCTATCAACTCCTCCCTGTGGCATACGGAGGGCAGGCAAGCAGCAGACCATCACGCACACCGAACGTATCAGCCACAAGCAGGTTTCTTGCTGCGACGCAAAGCTTCAAGATGTGATAAACTGGCCGGAAGGATGGAAAGATGGAAAGGAACCTTCTATTGGTTGCCCGAGTCCAGAAAGCGCAAGCAGAACAAAGGCGAAGGGGGCGGGGGGGGGGGGGGGAGGGGAAGTGAGAAATGTGGTTGGAATGCTATTCATACGTCTGCTTGGGATCCTTGTAGTAGCCCTTGATGATCACGGGTCCCCGCACACAAATCTCTCCTCGCGGGTATGGCCGGTCCGATGACAAATAGTCCATTTCAGGCACGTCCACTAGCTTCACCTCTGGTAAAGACATGCACACGCACACGCACACAAACAACGCAGCAAGAAAAAATGGATTGGGCATAGCATAACAGAGATGCAAGGACGCAGGACTGGGGAGGGGGAAGCGTGCAGGGGTGGCAAAGAAAGGGTGTTGGTCGTATGGGAGGTTTTGGATGTGAGTCAACACACCACATGCAGGGTTGGGCGAGCCCACATGGCCTGACGTGGTATCATCTTCGTCCACCAGTGATATTGTGCATGTTGTCTCCGTCATGCCGTACCCCTCACACACACGCGCTCCAAAGCAGCTGCACACGGAAAGGATGAAAAACAAGGTGAGAGGGAAAGGGTTGTGAATCAATGCTAGGAAAGAGGGCAAGGGCAGCGGGGGCTGCATGATGCAGCTCATGTCAAAACAAGCACCGTAGCTTGCAGAGGGTGTTCAGCCATGTGTACATAAGGCCCTGCACGAACCGTGAAACATGCACGTATACACGCTGGCTGGCTGGCTTACATGCGCAGGAAGTCAAGAACTTCCGGGGAGATGGGGGAAGCGCCTGTGATCATGAGGCGCACTCGCCCGCCCAACCGCGCCTTCACCTTGTTGAACACTAGCCTGTCCCACACCGCTGACGGCACCTTCCCTGCCATACATGCCCCACCATGCCATGCCATGCCATGCCATGCCATGCCCCACACACATACACCATGTATAAGTCGAAAACAGTTGCACAAGCAGTGCACGTACGGTCGCACGTCGCTTCAAGGGGGATCAATCTTCCACGACAAATGAACAGCCAACAGCCCAACAGCCCCCAGAGCGGAGGACAAGGCACGGCACCTTTCTCGAGCGCGCTCTTCTTGGCGCTGTAGGCGATGTTGAAGAGGTACTCGCGGATGCCTCCCGAGGAGCGCACAGTGGCCAGGATGCGGTCGTAGATGCGGTTGTACAGGCGCGGCACACTCGCAAACACCGTCGGCCGCAGCACCTCCAGGTCATCCATCAGCTTCAGCACGTCCTGCTCGTTTCCCAAGGGGAAAAGGGGTATGGATGGGGCGGGGTGTGAGAGGTGCTGTTGTTGAGCAGCTGAGGCAGGAGACCAGGATGCATTTGAGTGATGAGAGGAATATGGAAAGATACGGACTGGGGTGGAGAAAGACTGTACTGCAGTGCAAACAAGAGGGGGAGTGACGAGGCGAGTGAGTGAGTGGGTGAATGAGTGAGTGTGCAGTACAACCCGTACCCCTTGGTAGAAGCCAATGGCAGCGCCGCAGTGAATGAGCGACTGCATGTTCATGCGCTCATAGATGTGTGCTAAAGGCAGGTATGAGAGGTATCTGTGTGAGAGAGGGGAAGTGACAGGGAGGAGGGAATGTAGGCCAACGAGAGGAGACGGGTGTGTTGCGAAGGAAAAGGAAGAGGAAAGAATTGCAGAGATGCTCATTGCTTATGCCAATGCTTGTGCATTGCTCATTTAGAAGAAGTTACAGTGTTGGTGTTTAGACGCATATAATTCACACCAAACAGGTCCTGACCATCATACAATGGCCATGAGTAAATAAACCAGGCCACGGAAGAACAGCGATCTTCCCAGACCGAAAATGAGCGACTGTTCCTCCAAAGTGCTTTAGACCGTGGGAGCAAAGCCATACAGGAAACTCGAGATGCACAAGATGGACTTGCGAGCAGGGGAAACCAGAAACGAGGATTAAAGTTCGCAATTTATGCACATACACGTCACCAGGGAAGAGCGTGGCATTGAAAAGTGTGCCTGCAGCACTCGCCACCATTGCTCCTTGCGTTAGCATGGCTCCCTGCCACCACCCATCAGACCCCCAGTGCACATACAACAGCAACGTGCCAACGTTAGAATGCTATCACAAAAGCAAGCAGCCCCATGAAGTTGAAGGAAATAACAGATCTCTTACCTTGGGCACGCCTGTGGTGCCGCTGGTGTAACAAATGCTGCACGTCTCGTCAGGGGAGAGAGGGGCGAAGGGAGGTGGGCTGATGCGGCCCTGCAGGTACGGGATGGGCGGGTGGGAAAAAAGGAACTACAGTGATCAATCAGCCCACTCGTAGCAGCACAGCACACACGAAGCTTCATCTGAGCCAGAGTGAAGGAGAAGGTGAGTAAGCTTGTAGTACCTGAGCCTCGAGCTTGGAGTAGTAGAGGAATGTAACGCCGGGAGGAGGCATGGGCAGCAGATGGTCCGCCTGACCAAGAACCTACACAAGCAGAATGACAGAGAGAGAGAGGAGACGGGGATGATGAGTAACGGGTCATGAATGATAGCCAATGGATGGGAGCAATAACAGCGACACATGGCTGCAAGGAGCTTTGCACGCAATGCGGGTTAGAATGGACAAGTGCAAGTAGACGAGGGACGTACCACAACAAGACGGACTGAAGGGCAGTCCTTCAGGCACGAGGTGATCTGTGATAGGGGTCCGGGGAGATCAGTAGGCTTGATAAGTATAAGCACTGAACAAGGTACTATGTCAGAGATACAGTTTTAGAACACAAGAGCACAGAGCGCGATTTGAATACTCGGCTTCAGACCAAAAAAAAGACATGCCACTGTGGAAGTTTTACATCATGTCCCACCCACCATATCGAGCTTGTCTCGCGTGCAGAGAACAGCCGCGATCTCGGCATGATTCATAATGTACTGCACTGCATCCGGACCTGCCATGTAAGGCAGCGAGGATAAGGTTTGGGAGGGGAGGGACAGGGTGGTTAAGTACAGCACGGAGGCATAAACACACGGAACAAAATGTGAGGCCAGGCAGTGCTGTGTGAACATGAGAGAAGGACGGCAGGAAGGGACGTACCAAGAGTGTCATAAAGAGGCACAGAGACGAAGCCAAAGGAATAGCAGGCCTGCTCTGTGAGAACCCATTCCGCCCTGTTGACACAGTAGAGGCCAACCCTCTCGCCCTGCACAAGCACAGAGGACACACTGGTACTGGAACACTTAACAAGGATGCATGTACGCACAATGAGAGGAAAACAAAGTCATAAGCACGACACATCACTATCATAGCTTCCTTCCATTCCACTCACTCGCTGCAATCCCAGGCGAATGAAACCCGACCCCACTGCTGTGCGGAGCTCCGCTGCCTCCCGGTAGGTGATCCACTCGTAGCTGCCAAGAGAGGGGAGGAGGGCCAAGCATGCTCACTGCCATCTGTCGTGTTGTTACAATACAGCCTCTGGAACACGCCAGCACACACTTATCTAGAACGTTCATGGCTCGCCTGATAGCAAATTATACAGAGTTGAGCTAGAAGAATAGCGGCGGATTAAACAGGGGGAGGAAATTAGAACAGAAACTAAATGAAGTGGGGACATGCGCCATGTAAGGAAAGGGGGGCGGGCTTACTCTCCCACTGATCCGTCAGGACGCACACGGGTGCCAAAGCATGGCTCATCAGCATAGAGCGATGCTGCATGCCTGCATTGAGGGAGATGCACGGAACAAGGACAACACGACACACTGGGCTTAATGCCGATGAAAAAGCGAATCCAATACAGAATTTCTGTGGCCGTTTCCGGAAAAAAAAATACATCAAGATGGCGAGCAGCGGCTGGATTGATAGCATGGGTAACGTAAAAAACAGGATTAGGGTTTGAAGACACGAACTCCATGTTGTCATGGAGAGTCTTGATGTTGGCCTGAGGAAAGCTGTCAACGAGCTTGAAGGGAGACCTCGCCGATCTGCCAGAAATAAAACAGAGACACACCAAACCAAACACAACCAGTATAGAATGTGAATCACGCCGGCATCACAATCATGTGTTTCTCTTTTTTCATCTTTATTGCTGAAAATTACGTTGAACACAGATTGTCAAGCTGGTAATGATCTAAAATCTTCAAAACGCACCTGTAGACATTCCATTTCCCATCAGCCAGCTTCTCCGGAAGAACAACGCTGTACCCTTCAGCTGTTGCAACAGAGCAACAAGGGAGGCGAATTAATTACTGCACTCCACCGCGAAGGCCAGACTGAAACTCCACATTGCAGAGAAGACGGAAAAGAGCCAGACGAAGAGGCTGATTGCGTGTGGGCTGTGCAGCCAATTGATAGACTGCAGTGGTCGCGAAAAACAAATCAGACGACAACTAAAGTGAAACGATACATCCTACGTTTTACAAATTCCCCTGCGACGGGTTCCATTGTCACAAGCGACGTGTCGGTCCCTGCAAAACGGAATGACGAAGATAATTAGAACAACTAAGAGGGATTTCACAGAAATACAGAATCGGAGAGCGGATGACCTAGCGTGGTATGCCCTAAAACGAGGCGAATGCTGCAAAGGCGAAACAGATTAATCGCACCTTCGGCTGCAGGATGAGCGTTCAAGTGCGATGCAATCACGTCCCTCCGGCGACGTTCGGAATCCATGGCGGCGGTATCGCGCTGCAAACAGTAAGCTCACGAATCTGTCGAGAACAATGGTAGGAAACGGCAGACGGAGACGAATCCCTCTGGTTTCCCACAGTAGCTTCGACTGTCTGAGATTAACACTCAGTTTGGTCGCGAGAGAAAGCAGACGAAGCACGCTTCGTGCGCCTGTGAAAGAGCTTCCGCGCAAACAGGAGAGGGTAGGCTGGTATCAAGGTTTGTAGTTCGGATGATATGCCCATCAGGAGGAGGCAGCGCTGTTGCTTCTGGTTGATGCTTCCGTCAGGGCGGATTGTTGGGCTCGCTCTGATTCAGCTCACTTTAGGGGATTGCATCAGCAGACGGTGGTTATGGGCCGAAGACAATCATCCAACAGCCCAGCTGACCTGGAACGGGGCAACACCACGTATGATCCCTTCAGTTAGAACATGGAAAATACATTATTTTAATATAGTTAGCCGCTGAAAATATATCAACCCGCAATATGTTTTACGAGGTAAGAATTTACATGTGAGAACCTATAAGTCTAAATAAAACCATTATAACACGCTACTTTTTATCATATGCTTAACAGAACATAAAATACATAAGTAGTATATGCATTGATGATTGAATGCTCTAACCTCTAGGATCCATGAAATAGCAAGCACTTGCTATTATCGCGAATTCTGCCCTCGTCTGCAATTGTTGTCTCGCGATTTCTTAGTGGCTGTTCCTGAAACAGGTCAGAAAATTCGCGCCGAACCAGGACCCCAAGGCATCAACACCGCGATGATTTTTGTTTTTTTTTTTAATGGAATATGTAAATTATACACTGATGTGATGATACAAGTGCACGATCAAAGAAAATGTCAAAACGCAAAACAAATCGTAAAATACCGGGAATGAAAACTTCTCCACCCCTCACTCGTCAAGTTTTTGTGACATTTTCCCCAGCGGTAATGGTTGCAAATTTCCACGATTTTGCTTGATCGCCTTCCTACGACGTTGGGACAGGAGAGCCCCCAAAAGTGCAAATACCTGGGTCCTACCTGGCAGTTTTCACGTTGCTCACCTACCTCGTGTGTGCAATCAAAACTGCCTGTACGACTCCATCTACGATCTGCGATCTCATCTCAATTCCAGTCGGTCAGACCCAACCGTCCGATCATGTGGGGTGTTCGCACGTTGGGAGCCTCTGAACAAATGCGACGTCCAGATTCGTTTCCCCTCCACCTCATCATCCTGCCCGATCTCTTGCACGTGCGAAGTGCACTTTTGGCTGTCCCGAGTTGTAGATGGTGACCCCCAACCAATCTACCTGTACCACGAACCCAAAATATACTTCGCAAACATTCCACCTGTTCACGTTGTCATTTGCGAAAAGCACGAGCAGTTACAGCTTACTTCGTTGTCGGTGGCGAAACGAGAACCAATAAGCGGGACCAGAGTCTGGTAGCCGTTGCTGGTGTCAGACGGTGTGAGGGAAATTTCAAATTCAGTTTGTTCCCATTAGATCTTGCTCCCAGTTTTCCTCCCTTTTTATGGCTGCCGCCGCCCTTGGTGGCTGAGACCCATTTTGTTGGCCAATTAATCGCGCGCTTTTGCCCTTAGTCCCGCCGCCGACAGCGCTGCGTGTCCGTGTTCTCGTTCTTCGTCACGAATAACCACCAATCGTGAAGCTTTTTACCTCCAATTTCACGGTTGGAGTTCAACTAAGTCCTGACACGACTATCCTCCACCAATCCATCTCGTTTCCGTTCAGCCGTTGCGTTTTTTCGCGGCCCAAGTTCGTTATTATGAACGGCTGAGATTGTTTGTACGTTTTCGAAGGGAGGCGAATGTTGGTAGTCTTGGGGTTGGTTTGTGGCGAGGACCTCCACGCTTTCGTGTAGCAGCCCCGTTTTCCCTCATTCTAGGCTGCCTGTTTCGCATTTTGTTGCCGTTTTCTCACTCTAGCATCTCCGCTTCACAATCTTCCGTGCAAAATGGCGTCGTTTTCTTTCGAATCTAGAGCGTTTTGTGGAGGTCTCACGGCATTTTTGGTGCAGAATTAGACCAGATTTCTCTGTTACAAGCCAGAGTTAGCTATTCGACGTCATCCTTCACCGTTGAGCGCTGATTCCTGGGAGTTCGCGAGGAAAAGTCGGATTTCGACGTCGATTTTCACTTCAGTTTTGGGAGTCGATATTCGCTGTCCATGGTCAGCCTCCGGTGTTGCGCGTTGAAGTTCGCACTTCCGGTAAATATGAGTTTCGCGTCGATAGGTTTATTCGTTGCTTCGTCAGCTTCGCGAATCTCGGTAAAGTTGCTAATTATTGTGTATCTCTCGATGTGCAGGCGAGCACAGAACCATTTCAAGTCGTCAGACGATCCAACCCGCCACTTCTCCCTCTTCGACATCAACCTTCGCGACTTCGTTATCCGTTACACTCGTTCTCAATGGTTTACGTCAGTATCTCAACGTAAGTCGTAGAACTCGCTTTTTCTTTCGTGAAATTCTTTCAAATCGCAATTCTTGATGCCCCTGCAATTCTAACTCCCGGTGTCGCCTGACTTGGCAGACGCACCATCCTGAGCGGCAATGGATGGAGATCGAGCAGGCCAAGGCGGGGACCAATGTCAACCGAGAGCAAGCGGGCGTCATCAGGTTCTGCCACGCGCTGTTGGATGTCCGCGCTCCACTCCACCCATCACCACGCAAGGTACTCCCCTCGCTTCCCTCCTCCTCTCGCCACCACCGCGTTTTCTACTCTCGCTTTCCACTGCTCAAGTAATGCTCTGCTCTCCATGTCCTGGTTCTCTCCTCGTCAGGCTGCTTCTCTCCATGTGATACTGTCCCCTCTCAACCTAACTGCCTCCTCTGCGTCAATCTCCCTGCCTGCGCCGCCTCAATCTCCCACCAGATGCATTGCTATGAGGGAGTATGGGCGGATCGGCCAGCGCAGAGGCGAGGGAGGCAAGCAGCTGAGTGTCGTCCCCTCGCCTCTACACGGAGCAGCCGCAGCCGTGCCTCCTCTCCACTCCACTCGCCTCTCACCCTCGCCACAGCTAAGTGCCCCACATTGCTCATCTGCTCCTCGCTGCTCTCTGCCTTCCATTCCATGCTTGCACGCTCTTCCATGCTCGCTCCCGTCTTGCCGTGCGCCATCCGAGAGACCTCCCTCCCCCAAGGTGGCAGGTATCTTTTCTTTTGGTACAGCCTCAGGTACTCATTTGACTTTGGTTCAGCTGGTTGGAGGTCTCTTGGGTGTGCCACTGCAGAAGTCCGCTCATGCACGCATCATTCTTGCAATTTCAAGAATTCTCGACGCTCTCTCGTCACTCCACCCATCTTCACTTCTTTCCTCTTTGTCTTCCCCTCTCCTCTGCTCCCCTTTCACTTCCCCATTCTCTCCTCCCCCTCCTCTCTTCATCCCTCTGTTCCGATCTGCCTCCTCTCGTCCCAGCAGGTCGCTCACACGGTGCAGTGGCGGGGGACATGGAGTGCACGGGCAGGAGCAGCTCTTCACCCACCCAACCAACACCTAAGCTAAGTACCCCGCCCTGCTTCTCCTCTCCCAACCCTCACTCCTGTGCTGCATTTCATGTCTTGCTTGCACCATGCATTCAACTTTTATTCACTGCCCTCTGTCGCACCCATGAGACCTCACTCCCCCAAAATAGCAGGTATATCTTCTTTTGGTACAGCCTCAGGTATTTATCTGACTTTGGTTCAGCTGGTACGAGGTCTCTTGGGTGTGCCACTGCAGCAGTCCACTCATGCACGCATGAATCTTGCAATTTCTGCACTCAACGCTCTCTCGTCACTCCACCCGTCTTCACTTCTTTCCTCTTTGCCTTCCCCACTCCTTTGATCTCATTTCTAACCCCCGTCCTCTCCTCCCCCTCCGCCCGTCTTGTCTCTCTCCCTGGCTGGCCCCTCACATCCCAGCAGGTCGCTCAGTGGCGGTGGCGGGGGACATGGAGTGCACAGACAGCATCAGCTCTCCACCCAACCCACCCACACCACAGCTAAGTACCTGCCCTGCCTCTCTACTCCCAGCTCTCGCACTCTCTTGCTCTTCATGTCTTGCTTGCACAATGCATCCAACTCCCGTCTTTCTGCGCTCTGTCACGCTCAAGAGACCTCCCTCCCCCAAAATATCAGGTGAAAAACTTTTGGTACAGCCTCAGGTATTTGCTTGTGTGTGGATCAGCCGATACGAGGTCTCTTGGATGTGCCATTGCAGCATCCACGCTTCACTCTTGCACTCGTTCGCTCTCACTTCACGCAATTGTCTTCGCCTCTTTACTCATCACCCTCCTTTTCTCCCTTATCACCCCTCCGTCCTCTCTCCATCCTCCTCCCTTCCTCTTTCTGTCCCGATTTGCCCGCTCTCATTCCAGCTGCTCACTCACACGCCAGTAGCAGTGGCGGGGGAACATGGACTGCACAGGCAGCTGCTGCTTTCCACCCAACCCACCCACATGCAGCTAAGTACCCGCCCTGCCTCTTGCGTCCATTTTCGTTCCACTTCACTCCTTGCTGCTTCTCTGTCGCTTGTGCATTCAAACGCAAGCCGCTGGTTGAGCCAAAGCTTCAAGCCGCAGACCCCTTTTTTGGGTAATTTCCCCCAGGTACTGCAGGTATTCGTTCAGGTCTGCAGGTAAGCCTCCCTAGGCAGGTACCTCTCTTGGGTCTGTGGCTTGTAGCTGAGGCTGCACCAGTGGCCCCCTTCTCTGCTCCCACATGCCATCTCATGCACTCCTCTCACGTTTCTACCCCTAGCCGCTTGCTCACCTCTCTTTAGTTCTCTCCTTGCCGGTTGAGGGGAGGGGCGTGGGGGTCAACACCGCCACTCCCCTGCGCTCCTCCCCTGTGGCCGTGCAGGTGGCAGTGGTGGGAGGGGAGGGGGGCAGCACTCCGCTCGGCTGGGGCAGGAAGGGAGAGTATCGGGATTGAGTCGTCTGAAACAAGGTGAGCCTCATATCCCCTCCTTTCCCTCAGTCATGCTGTTGCTTGGTCTTCTCCCCATGCCCACTTCTTGTCTCGCTCCTTGCCCTGCAATCCAGTCTGTTTTGCACCTTTCTCATTGCCCTCTGCACTCCTCTGCTCAGCCTTCGCATTCCCATCCTTTCCCCCGTCCCTTCTCCGTCCTGATCTGCCCCCTCTCGTCCCAGCAGGTCGCTCGGATTGGAGTGGCAGTGGCAGGGACATGGAGTGCACAGGCAGCAGCTGCTCTCCACCCAACCCACCCACAGCTGAGTACCCGCCCTTACTTTTTCTTCACAATCTCTCTCGTGTTCTTTTCATTTCCATGTCTTTCGTTGCTGCATCTCCTGTTTTTTGTTTCTTCAAATGCAAGCCTCTTGTTTAGCCAAAGCTTCAAGCCACAGACCCCTTGGGTAGATCCCCACAGGTAACAGCAGGTATTCCCTCAGGTTAAGCCTCCCTAGGTATTTTCCCCCTTGGGTCTGTGGCTTGTAGCTGAGGCTGCACCAGTGGCCCCCTTCTCTGCTCTCACCTGCCATCCCACCCATGCACCCCTAGACGCGTTCTCACTTCTCTTCAGTTCTCTCCTTGCTGGTTGAGGGGAGGGGCGTGGGGGACAACACCGCAGCTCCCTTACACTCCTCCCCTGTGGCCGTGCAGGTGGCAGTGGTGGGAGGGGAGGGGGGCAGCACTCCACTTGGCTGGGATGGGATGGGAGAGCATCGGGATGGGTCGCTGAACCAAGGTGAGCCTCGTTTCCCTCCCTGCATCAGATGCTTGAATGTCTGTCCTTTCCTTCTGTTACGCCGTTGCTTGCTCTTCTCCCCACCATGCTCCCTGCTATCCCTTGCTCCCTGCCTCTCTCCCCCCTCCCCCCCCTCCTTCCCCTCACCCATACAGAAGTGGCAGTGGCGGGGGACATGGAGTGCACAGGCAGCAGCTGCTCTCCACCCACCCGCAGCTAAGTTCCTGCCCTGCCTCGCTACTACCGTTCTCTCTTGTGTTCTTTGCTGCATCTCCTGTTTCTTCTCGCTTCAAACGCAAGCCTCTGGTGCAGCCAAAGCTTCAAGCCACAGACCCTTTTTTTCTAAGGTAGATCCCCCCTGGTACAGCAGGTATACTCTCAGGTTAAGCCTTCCCAGGTATTTTTCCCCCTTGGGTCTGTGGCTTGTAACTGAGGTTGCACCAGTGGCCCCTCTGCTTCTTCTGATCGTGCATCTCCTCCTTCACCCCCTCGCCTCTCCTCCAGTCACTCACTCTTTCCCTGTGGGCCATTGCAGGTGGAGGGGAGGGGCGTGGGGGTCAACACCGCCACTCCCTCACGTCTCTCCCCTGTGGCCGTGCAGGTGGCAGTGGTGGGAGGGGAGGGGGGCAGCACTCCACTCGGCTGGGATGGGATGGGAGAGTATCGGGATGGGTCGTCTGAACCAAGGTGAGCCTCTTCCCCCTTTCTGCTCTTTCCTTCACACATGGGGCTGATTAGTCTTCTTGCCTTCCTGCAACCTCCCTGTCTTCGCGCTTCCACCTGCTCTGTTCCCCATTCTCATTTCCCTTGCTCTCTGTGTCCCTCCCTCTCCCCCCTCCTCTCAGCGCCCAGGGCATTAAAGGCTGTGGCAGGGCGGCAAGGGGTCAGCAGGAGGGGCAGCAGAGGGGGTGACGGAGGGGATGGGCAGCAGCAAAACAGGAGAAGCAGAAGCAACAACATGGCATCATCCTTCCAGCTAAGTATTTCTCCTCCTCAGGTGTTGCCTTTCCTGCTGCCAATCGTACCTCTCATGTGCTTGTCATGCTTTCTCCTCTGAAATCTCGCCACTGGTTGGGGCCTGCCTCACAAGCCACAGACCCCCTCGCCCCTGCTGCTGGTAACCCTTCAGGTTCAGGTTCAGCCCCCCAAACCCTTACAGCCCCCTCAGGTTCACCCCCTCAGGTTCACCTCCTCAGGTTCACTAGGGGTATGTGGCTTGTGTTTCTGCCTCCAACAGTAGTCCCTCCCTTCTCTCGCTTTTCAGAATGTCTTTTCTAGCCGATTCTCCTTGAGTCCCTACGCACTACACTCACTGCTTCTGTGCGTGTGCCTTGCAGGAGGAGGGGAGTGGCGTGGGGTCAACACCGCCACTCCCCCTCGCCCTTCCCCTTGTGGCTGTCCAGGTGGCAGTGCTGGGAGAGGAGGAGGGGAGAACTCCACTCGGCTGGGATGGGATGGGAGAGTATCGGGGCGGGTTGTCTGAACCAAGGTGAGCCACTTTTCCCCTCCCTGCTACAGATGCCTCATTTCCCTCTCTTCAATTCTGCATTCTCGTTTTTGTCCACTCTAGTTTTCTTGACTGTTTCCTTGATGCCAACTTACTCGCTCCTCCTGCCCCTCCTCTCCCGTCCCTCCCCCCCCCCCCCCCCCCCCCCCCCCGCCCACTTTCTGCCCGCTACCAGATCACTTGGCAACAAGAGAAGATTGCAAAAGAGGAAGCAGAGTAGCGGGTTGGCAGCAGCAGAAGCAGCGGCGGCAGCAGCAGTAGCAGCGGTGGGGGTGGGGGGTTAGGGGGCAGTCTAGGCTAGCTGAAGCTGTGGGGAGGTGTGGTATCAGGTATGGTAAGGTATCAGGTGAGGTATGGTGGTCTGATTCTCTCCTCTCTCTCTTCCCCCTCCCCCCCTTGTCTTTTTTGCAGCCTGAGAGTGGGAGCTCTGGAGCAAGGGCGGGAGAGTGGAGCCCACCTCTCACTCACCTCCTCCTCTCTCCCTTTTCCCTTCCCTCCCAGCAGCACCCTGCCTGGACCACAATGGTCCCCTCCTTCCGTTCATCGCCCCCTCCCTTCCCCCACCCCCTTCCCAGCAGCCTAAGGCATCATGGCGCTCTGCATGGATCTGGTAGGTATAGGTAGGTAGAGGTAAGGAGGCATGGGGGTGAAGTGTGGGGTGGGTGGGTGGGAAGCGTGGGAGTGAGTGGGGAGTTTACTGCCTTAGGGGCAGCACCGTCTGGGGTTGGGTCTTGTGGGTCGGGGTGTGGTGGGTGGAATCTGCGCGGCACGGCACTCGGTGCTCAAGTAACCGATCTGGCGTCCAAGGCCTAATGGACACGTCTGGGTGGGATTTGAGTCTTGGTCTGGAAGCAAGTTTCCACTACCACACCTCGCCCCACAAGGTACCGCCTCTGGGGGTGCTGTTTTCTTGAGGAAGTGAGCTTTCTGCTGCTCCTACTGCTGGCAGGTGAAGATGAAATGTGCTGGGTGGGTGAGTGAGAGAGAAGGGGGCTTAAACCCCTCGGGTGGGTGAGTGAGAGGTAAGGGGCGGAGTCCCCTAGGGTGGGTGAGTGAGGGGAAAGGGACTGAGTCCCCTAGGGTGCGTGAGTGAGTGGGAATTTCTGAGTTCCCTAGGGTGGGTGAGTGAGGGTAAAAGGGTTGAGTCCCCTTGGCTGGGTGAGTGAGTGGGAAGGGGGCGAAGGGTGAGATAAGGTGGGTATGGGTGGGTAGGTTGTTGGGTGTGTGGATAGGTGCTGTGGGTTGGGGTTGGCTGTGTGGCTCTCTGCTGCTCCTACTGCTGGCAGGTGAAGGTGAGATGGGCTGGGTGGGTGAGTGAGAGAGAAGGGGGCTTAGAACCCCTTGGTGGGTGAGTGGGGCCTGAAACCCCTTGGGTTTAGTTTAGGGTTAGTTGGTAGGTAAGTGCAGTGAGCTGCAATGTTGGGGGCCTGAACCCCCCAGGGTAAGTGCAGTGAGCGGCAATGGTGGGGGCCTGAATCTCCCAGGGTAATTGCAGTCTGAAATTCCTTGACTGGTGAAGTGAGGTGGAAGGGGGCTGAAACCCCATGTGTGGGTAAGTGGAGGAGAAGGGCTGAAACCCCATGGGTGGGTAAGTGGAGGAGAAGGGGCTGAAACCCCATGGGTGGGTAAGTGGAAGAGAAGGGGCTGGAAGCCCTTGGTTGATTGCGTGAAGAGAAGAGGCTGAAACCTTTTGTGTGGGGTGGGGGAAATGGCAGCTGAAATTCTTGGCATGGCATGTGGGCAATGGCACCCCAGGCATGGCATGGGAGCAATGGCAGTGCTGAACTGAACACCCCTCTGAGTCTGTGCCCTTGAATCACTCAGAGCAATGAGGTTGGTGAAGGTTCATGAGGGCTTGCAGCAGGTAGACGATGAAGGATCATGATTCATTGACCATTGTACTGCCTCGAGGTGTGCCCCTGCTGGTGCCCCATTCACTGTACTGGACGATACCTGGATGGCGATGGTGCCATGGGATTTTTGGAGCCAGTTGCTGATAAGCAAATGGTATTCAATTCGCACTGCAATTTATGGAGTTGTGAATGTCTGCTACATGTGCCATCATCCACATGCTATTCTCAGCACCTCATGCATATCTGCACATCACAGTGTAGCTTCAATGCATGGACTTGGTAACTGTAGATTTGTATCGACATGACTGTTGTGATGTGCTCTCATGACCGATTGTTGGTAAGCGCTGTAGTATGTGCAATATTTATGCTGTGTATAGACTAAACACTCGGATTTTATTTTCACATTGTTATTAGTCCATACTGGTTCCTGATAGTTCTACATTATAAGCTTCAACTCAGATGGAATTCCATTTGCTCGTTTGAAGGTTTAGCAACTCTCCGGTGTAATGAATTTATGTGTTCTTGCATGCGGTGTTGTCACCATTTGTGTTTACCAGTGTACTGTATGTTTGATGCGTTTTTCGAGTGTGTCTTCCCTAGCAGTCGTGCAATGGTGGCCGTACTGCACTTGTGGCTTTGCTGTGACAGTTGCAGCTGATACACTGTATGTCTTGTCTCAGTTCAAGGGGATTCGTCGATTCGTTGATCTTTGGTTCTGATCTCCAAAGAGGGACAGTGGCATATTTTGTCCCTTTTATTTTCCCCGTCAAGCGAATTGACCACCAGGCACGTCTCGTTTGCCTGATTCTTCCAGGTGGGATCAACACAACATCAACACACGTAATTTGCACGGCACGTACAGTGATCAGCGGAAGTGGACAGATTGTAGAGCACGCTACTGTACGCACATTCTTCCGTTCTTGCCCTTTTTGGGCCTACAGTACCGTAGCCGTTTGCCCGATCATTGCTCCCTACTCCCGCCAGCCCAACTGAGCAGAGGGAAAAACAATTCGCTGTCGGTGTTGCGGCGTCGCGCCCCCCCGCATCGCCCCACCGTGTCACTCACTGCTCCTCCCTTTCCCCATCCCTCTCCATCCTTTCGCGAATCACTTCCCTTCGCAACCCGAATCCGTCAGTCTCTTTCATTGTCTCAGCAGAGACAAAACAAACCAGCCGACGTCAGCATGCTCGCGAACGTTTGAACGATGCGCAGGATTCCAGATTAGCGAACCCCGAGGGAGTGAGGACAAGACTTTCACTCCTCTCCCTCAGCCTTCATACTTCCACCATCAACGACGACAACACACTACCGTGTGTCCCATCATCCCACAGTGTTGATGCCAACCTTGTGTTTTAGAGCCTGAGCCGCAGGCGAGTGCGTTTTGCAAATCTATGGGAAAACGCCTCTTATTCTATTCTATGAACAGGCCGTGAATTCGCTACGTTTTACTAGCACACGTCCCGTCGCAACTTAGCCCCCACTGATCACCGTCGAGCTTTTTTACAGTCCATCCATCCCTCGCCCTTGCCAAAAAGCGTTTCTCCTGGCGCCACCCACCAATGACCCAGTAGTCACGTCTTCTCCCACATGGCTCAACATTCCACGCTCATCTCACCGCTCTTGGTTTCTGGACCGGACAATATTCATTATCTCTGCGGCATGCGCGCTTCCAGCCCTGCTCGCGATGCGTTCGGCCCGACAGAAGACATTAGCTGCTCTAGCTTGCCAATAATGGACGACGACGGGATTTCCGCCAATTCCGCCGGCAGCGATGAAGGCGCTGCCCCTCTCGCTGGTTACGATTCACCCAGCCTAGCATCTGTTTCTTTTCCCAGAGAAAGGGCCAGTGTTCAACTGCCACGTGAGACACACAGCACTGGCAGCCTCGCCGCGGCGAATCGGGCGAACAAAGTAGCGCCTGGTTACTCTGCTTCGCGCGCAGTATCGCTCCAGGCATCAGTCGAAACTTCCGTACGCAACCCTTCGCGGGGCCTCTCGCCGTCGATGCGGCGCGCAGAAGCAACGGCGATCGCTCTCCGTAGCGGCGATGTCCAGCTGACGGACCTTGACGGCCAGCTGCTTCCGCCGCCGCCGCTTCCGCAGCAGAAGGTCGTTGTAGCGCAACAGCAACAACAGCAGAAGCTACAGCAACAGCAGCAGCAGCCGCAAGTGCAATTGCAAACGCAGCAGCGAACGCAAAGCAAGGCGGCTCCCAGAAGCCGCGTTGCGTATTCTGAACCGCTCTTAGCGCCGCAAACCCGTGCGGCTTCAGAAGTAAAAGCGCTTCAGGGCTCGTCTCATTCACCGCTTACCGCAGGTGGCGGCGGAAGAAAAGGCAATAGCGTCGGCCACCGTAACCCCATGGCCAACCCCGTTTCCGCTTCGTCCTTCGCCTCTGCTGCACGCTCCGCGTCTTCCGTTTCCCCTTCCGCGCCCCCGTCCCCGCTGGCGCTGCAGTTCGTGCGCCAGTCGCGCGCAATGATGCTTCTCCTGGACCGCCAGTCCGCGGAAGTGCTCGCCGCCAGTCGCGCGGCGCTGACGGCGCTCGGGCAGGCGGAGGACGGGGAGAGCACGCAGGCGCAGGCGCAAAGCGCGGACTCTGGCGCGGGCGCAGGCGGGCGGAAGAGCTTGTTCGATTTGACGGGCGACGTGAGCGCGGAGCAGTGGCAGCGCGCCGTGGGCGACGCGGTAGCTTCCGGCGCCGCCGTGCTGCGCTTCAACGTGCGCGACTCGGGGGCGGGCGGGCACCTGGAGGGGCGGCAGGTGGACCTCATGCTGCAGCCGTGCCAGTTCGTGCCCGACACGCGCTCGCTCGTCGGCACCTTCGCCATCGTCAACCGTCCTTCCCCACTCCCCACCACAAACGCTGGTGAAACAACCACCATCGACGAAGGTCGCAGCGGTGGCGATGGCGGCAGCGGCAGCGGAAGCGCTCTCAATGCGGACGAGCGTCCTGTGTCCGCGCGCAGCACCAATACGAGCGAGTCGCCGGGGGGCAGGGGCTCCCGTCGCTTCATGCATAAGCTCGCGTCGCTCTTCCGCTTCCACGACGAGCCTTCCCCGCGCGAACCGCTCTTCTCCGTCGAACCGCTTACCCCCAGCCCCCACTCTTCCGCCACCTCCGCCTCCGCTTCCACCACCCCGAACGCAACCGCTCCCACTCCGCGCGGCGCTTTCTCCCCCGCTGCTCCGCCCCGCACGGCTCCCGCGCTCTCGTCCGCCGCTGGCGCGGGATTGTCCGCAGCAGGTTCCGCCGTCGCGCCAATGTCCATCTTGCGCAAAGTTTCCACCTTTCACGCCCTCAGCCGCGCGCCGACGTCCCCCTCTGCCGCCTCCGTTCTCCCCTCGCTGGAAGCTGCGGCAGCAGCTGGGGCCAGCGGCGGCGGCGGCTGTGGCGGCGGTACGGAAGGCGCAGGAGGCGGCAGGAAAGCGCTTCCGGACGGACTTCCCCCTGGGGGCAGCGGGCGGATGTCTGGCGCGCGCCGCCTGCTGCGCGGGCGTGGAAAGAGCGGTTCCGCCCAGGAGCGGACGACGACGTCTGGTCCGCTTCTCACGGCCTCCGCGGCGTCGCCGTCGCGCCACGATGCGCGCGCAACCGCGGAGTTTTTGCGCACAAGAGGCGGAGATGTTGCGCCGATGCAGCAGGACTGGGGCAGATTGGACTCGCCTGGCCGGTTCGGCGCTCTCACCGCCGACAGCACCGGCTTCAGGGTCACTGGGAGCAATAGCATGAGCCGCAGCAGCAGCGGCGGCGGCGGCGGAGCTGCGGTGGCGTCGAGCGGCGGTCTTTCCGCGCACCCCGTTAACAGGCGGGCTTTTTCCACCAACGCGGAGGGGCTGAGGGCGGCAGCTGCTCGGAAGATGCAGCGGCAGCAGGCGAGGCGGGACGGTTCGCGCGGCGACAATGGCGATGGCGTCGACGCCAGCGCGCCTGTCGCGGATGGTGTCGCTGCTGCCGCATCTAGCGCTAGCGCTAGCGTCAGTCGTTCGGCTCCCAGCCATGTGCCCGCACCCGCACACCTGCCCACTGCTCCTGCTGCTGCTGGAACCCTCACGCCCTCCTCCCCCGCCGCCGCCGCTCCCGCTGCTGCCGGTGCTGCTATAGCAGGTCGCGCGGCTGGCGCTGGCGGCGGAAGCGGCGGCGGAGCGAGTGCGTGCGCGCACCCGCTGCTGGCGGGATCTTCTGGGTCGGGCAGGCGCAACGACCTGCGCGTGATTATCCCGTCGTCTCCCAAAGGCGACCGCGAGGTGAAGGTTCTGTGCTCTGACGGGAGTTACAGCAGCGCCCCTGCCGCTGCTGCTGCTGCTGCTGCTGCTGCTGCTGCTGCTGCTGCTGGTGTATCAAAGACACCATCAGCGGCAGCAGCGGCAGCAGCAGCAGCACCAGCAGTCCGCCAAGCGCATTCTCCCTCTCCGCGCAGCGGCGTCGCCTCCGCCTCCGCCTCCGCCTCCTCGTCCGCCGCGCACTCCCCGGCGTCCGCCTCCTCTTCCGCCGCAGCGTCAGCGTCCAGTCTCCCCAGGTCAAGCAAGTCAACGGGGCTGCGGGAGAGGCGCGGGATGGCCAGCAGGCTGGGCACTCTAGCCGTAAAGCACGGCGACAAGCACGCACGGCAGCAGCAGCAGCAGGAGGGAGAGGAGGTTGAGCAGGAGGAGCAGGAGGAAGGGGTGAGAGGCAGCTGCAGCAGCACCCCGGGAGCGCGTCTCTCTACAAGATCTCTGTCGGAAAGCTCTCCCTCTCCGTCTCCCACGCCCACCGCCACTACCCCCGGACGCTTGGGATTCCATAGCGTGGGGTCCAAGGGGCGCGCGCTGACAGGCGCATGGGGAGGGGCAGCGGGGAGAGCAGAGAGGAGAGGCGCCCACAACAGCAGCGGCAGCGGCAGTGGCAGTGGCGGCGGCGGAGCTGCCGTGGTGGCATCCGCTGAGCTGCTCATGGCGCGGCGAGTGGATGGCGCTGCGCAGGGTGGTGCAGGGGGAGGAGGAGGAGGAGCAGCAGCAGCAGCAGCAGCAGCGGCAGCGAGGGGAGCTCGAGCCCTCGTGCACTCGCCGCTGGGGCGAGGTCTGTCCGCGTCGCAGCCTCTGCGCCCCTCGCCCCGCCCTTCCGCCTTGAGCGCCGCAGCCAAAACCGGCCAGGGCTCGTCACTCAACAACAGCAGGAGCAGGAGCAGCAGCACAGGCCGTACCCTGGGCCCATCAGAAATCCTACACAGGCACTCTCTTACTGCTGACCTTGTCTCTGTTGCTGCTGACGGTGCTGCTGCTGCTGCTGGTGGGGATGCCGGTGATGCTGCTGCTGCCAGGGTGGCGCAGATTAGGAGGTCTAGGAGCTATGGCGGGGGGCTGTTCACGCCGAGACTCGTGCGCAAGAGCAAGAGCAGGAGCATGTTTGTGGCTGTGGGGGGGAGCGCAGGAGGGGGTGGGGATGAGGTGGAGGCTGGGGGGAGAGAGGACTGGTGGGGCGATGACAGGACGATGACCCTGGGCTCTCCTGCCATTCACGTTGCTGCTGCTGCTGCTGCTGCTGCTGATGCTGATGCTACCGCCGCTGACGCTACTGGAGCGGACATTACTGGTGCTTACGCTGGCAGGGGGATGGAGGAGGAGGAGGAGGAGGAGGAGCAGCAGGAGGAGGAGTATCCATTGGATTCCATGGGTCTAGGATCCGCCGCCATAGCTGCCACTGTAGCCGCCGCCGCAGCCGCCGCTGGTGCAGCTACCGCAGTGGCGGAGAGCACTGGGTGTTACCCCCGCGGCGCTCCTTTCGCATCCTCTTCTCTCGCGCCTGCTGCGACCGCCGGCGTTTCTAGGCCGGGTAGGGGCTTTGGCGGCAGCACGAGCGTGGGGAGTGGAAGTGGGAGCGGCAGTGGCAGGTGGGGAAGGAGGATGGTGGGTAGCAGGAGCATTGGCAGTGTGGGGGGCGGCATGGGAGGGACCAGATTCTCTAGCAGTTGGAGTGTCGGCGGCTTGCTCACCACTGCTGCTGCTGCTGGCGGTGCTGCTGGCGGTGCTGCTGGCGTTCCTGGTGCAGAGGCAGCAGCGACTTACGAGGCAGCAGAGGATGGGGCAAGGGCAGTGGGAGGGTCTGGGAGGGTCAGCGTTGGGAGCTCGAGCTCTGGCTCGAGCTCTAGGAGCAAGCGGTGGGCGGCGGCGCTGTCAGCAGCAGTGTCGCCCGGCGCACAGGGGAAGCGAACCTCCGCGTTTGATTCGTCTCTCAAGTCGCCTGGGGCCCACGGAAAGAAAGCCCTGCTGCGGCACCAGGAACATCAGCAGCACACGCAGCAGCAGCAGCAGCAGCAGCAGCAGCAGCTGCAGCAGCAGCAGCAGCAGCAGCAGCAGCCTGAAAAGTACGAGGAGGGGGAGGAGGGTGAGATAGTAGGAATAGAAGGTGGTAATGCTGCAGGGGACGGGTGGTTGGTTTCTGCCTGCGCAGGGGGACTAGAGGAGGGGGCGCAGGGGCAGGAAGGGGCGGAGGGGGGCGCAGGAGCAGGGGAGAGGGCGGAGAGACTGGAGAGGGCGGAGAGGGCGGAGATAGAGCGGCAACTGCGGGCGGTGGAGGAGGAGATGGTGGCGATGCAGCAGCAGATCGGCGCACTACTCACCATCGGCATGGCCATGGCTGACCATGCGGAGGGGGTTGGCGAGGGCGCGAGGGAGCTGGGGAAGGGGGATCTGGGGGAGGCGGAGCTGGTAGAGTTGGGGGTGGGGGAGGCGGAGTTGGGGGAGGCGGAGTTGGGGGAGGGGGAGCTGGGAGGGGCGGAGTTGAGGGAAGCGGAGCTTGAGGAGGCGGAATTGGGGAAGAGGGAGTTGGAAGAGGGGGAGTTAGGGGAGGGGAATGCAGAGACGGCTCTGGTGGTGGCTAGAGATGTCGAGAAGTGGGAATACGAGCAGGCGCTGGAGAGGGAGGGAGGCACGGAGGAGAGGCAGGGTGTTGAGAAAGCTATTGAGGTGCCTCAAGCGTCGTTGTCGGAGGAGGAGGAGGAAGAGAAAGAGGTGGAAGAAGGGCGTAGCAAGGAAGGGAAAGAAGGGAGCGAGGAGCGGGAGATTTTGAGCCCTAGCCCAAGGGCAAGTGGCGCTGATAGCCCAAAGACCCCTGGGGATAGCAGCGGTGAGGGGAAGGAAAGAAGCAGAAGCCATGGTAAGGAGAGAAGACGGAGTGCGAGCAAGAGCCCGAAGCAGCAGGCCCTGCAACACGAGACGTTAATTCTTCCAGCTCAAGCTGCATTCCAGCCAGCCAACACCAAAACCAGCACCAGCAGCAGCCCCGCTCGCGTCTCCCCCTCCTCCTCTCCCTCCCTCTCTTCGCCTGCAGCTGCTGCTGCCTCCCTCTCCCCTGCGCACGCTCTCCCTTCTCCCTCCCGCGCCCTCCCTCCGCTCTCCCCCAACCTCCCTCCGCTCTCCCCTGCTGCCGAATCAGTTACAGCGAAGGGGCGGAGGCAGAGGAGGGCCGGCCGGGGGAAGGAGAAGCAGCAGGTGGTGGTGGGGGGGGGGAGAGCAGCTCGAGACGGCATTGATGCGCGTGAAGCCAGTGGCAGCCGTGCCAGCGGCGGTGGTGACAGTCGTGACAGCCGTGCCGGCGGCGGTGGTGAGAGGCGTGCGGGCATTGACGGCCATGAGGCAGGGTGTGGGGGGCTGATGGAGTCCGCGGATGGTAACCGGGTGGAGTCTCTGGCGCCTTTGGCGTCACCATGCTGTGCTCGCTGCCACGCTCCCAGGCACACATGCATCAGGTGCGGCTTCTGCTGAGTCTGTGAACAAGTTAGGCATGGCAGGGCAGGCCATGGGATGGCATGGCAGGGGATGGCATGGCATGGCAGGGAATGGCAACCTGCTCGAACCATTTTCATCAGTCTTAATGCTTGTGTGTTTCTTGCGAACATTCTCTTCTGCTCACACTTCTCCCTCTCTTGCACTCCCTTTCCCCCGGTTCCCGTCCTAGATCCCTCTACCCCTTCTCCTCACAACTCACCACTACCCCACTCTTTCTGGTTATCCTCCTTGTGCCATGGCCAGTTCCCAGCTAGATCGCGGTGGAGTGGGGTACGCAGTGGTGGCAGCAGGCAGTGGCGACATCATCACGTGCAACAACTCCTTCCTCTCCCTCCTCCGCCTCGCCTCGCCTGCCCCTCACACCGCCACCACTGCCACTACCACAGCCATGGGTGCTGCTGCAGCAGCAGCAGAAGCAGCGGCGGCTGATACAGTAGCAAAGGCAGTTGGAGGCGCAACGGCAGCAGCAGAGGCAGCGTGTGGTGGCGCCGTGTGTCTGAGCGTGGCGAATGCTGTGTCGGCAGAGTCAAAAGGCAACCTCATGGTATGAGCAATTTGTGAGGATTCTCAGAAATATGTCGCCTGGATGCCCTCCGTTCTTCTCTTCTCTGCTCTGCTTTCCTCCGCTCCTGTTTTTCACGTGCCCATCCATTCGATACCGGGAATTGAGAGCATGTGAGTCGAAGCAATTGTTCACACAACCTCCCCCTCCTCCACCCCCTACCTTGTTCCCTCCATTCACCAGCTTGCTCACCCCCACCCGTCCCTCTCTCCCTGTGCTCCCACTCCTCCCCCAACGCCCATCCCAGGCTTGGCTAGCCGTCGCGTGCCAGGCACTCTCGCATCCCCCTCCCATCACAGTACTACTGCAGGAAGGCCCCTCTGCTGCTGCCACCACCGGCACGTCCGGGGGCGACAGTAGGACGAGCAAGAGCAGCCGGAAGAAGCAAGGCAGCAGCTACTCTGGCCCTCCCTTAGGTGGGGCGACGGCAAGTGCCGCTCCCGTGCTGCTCGCAGGGCCTTCGGGTGATAGCGGTTGTAGCGCTGGTGGCGCTGCCACCACCAGCACCGGCTCCTGCAGCGGCAGCGGCAGCAGCGGTGGTGGAGTTAGCAGCAGCTCAAGTGGGCATGATGTAGCGGTAGTTGCACATACAGATCTGGTTGGTACATTCAAAAGCCCTGGTGCAGCTGCAAATAAAGCCCCCCTCTCCCTGTTACCTCCTCCTGCTGTGTCGTCACCTCGCTTACCTCCCTCACCTCTCTCACCCCTCCCCACCTCCCAGTCCCCTCCTCCGGACTCCTCCTGTCACCCTCCTCTCCAGCAGCAGCAGCCACTGGGATCAATGCCTCTTGCGGTTGACGCACAGGGTGAATCATCCACATCCCCATCGCAATCAGCATCAGCATCACCATCAACGTTACTTCCATTAGCACCACCGGCACTGCCACTGCTAGCTTCACCAGTGCACGAGCGTGTTACGCTCATTCCCTCCCCATGCCTCCTGCCACTGCAGGCTGCTGCAGATGAAAACACTGCACTGGTGGCCTTGCTGGCAGTTAGAGGCTGCTGCTGATGCTCGTGCTCTCATGCTCCCAAGCTTCGATGTTGTCGTCATAGCAGCACGCTTTCCATGATACGAATTCATCGTGTAGCCTCAATAAATTCCACGTGGTTGCCTCCTTGGCAAGAGAGCACAATAAACTGTGTGAACGGCTGCATGCCTGGTGCTGTGCTTGACAGTCAACAGTGTGTAGTTCAAGATGAGTAGTCACTCACGATTATAAAAAGATGTTCCACTCCAATCTACAGGAGGTTCACTTGTAGCGCTTTGTACTCGTTTCATCTTTGTTCGCACAAGTCTCGCGCTGACATCGCTCGCAGCAATGTGGAGTTCCCGCCACTGAAACACATGATCCCCCGAATCTGTTGAAAGTTTGAAAGGTTTACCGCACTGAAACGGACTAAAGCTTGCTGCAACGCAACTTAGAGTGTAAGACCCCTCAGAAGTATGGACTTCACCTGTTTACCCAGTCCTAGAATGAATCCATGGCTTATGCGAACCCAATGCTCCGGAACTCGTAGTCGATTTTGACTAGTCTTCCAGGATGCGTTATCTGCGCATCGTTATTTGCACTGCCGTTGCGTGACACCCGTTGAAGCATTTTCCCAGGCATCCGCTGAAGGGTAGCAGCTCATTACTCGCAGACAGAAAACGCCGTCACTCATGGGAGTTGTGAGTGAGTATTCCATTTCCCGTCCATACTTGTACTCCTTTCACGATCAACTCCTTGACTCTCGATCCGATTTAGCCGTTCCTTCTGCCTGCGATGCTATCCACATTACCATCGAAGAAGCTGGTCATTGAGTCACAGCAGTACAAGTCTCTATCCTCATTTCAATCTGCCTCGCCAGCGACCCTCATTGTCCCCGGTCCGTCTCCCACAGTGCCATCAAGTCCGTAAATAACTGCGCTGGACGCCTAGTGTAGACACTTTCATTCCGCATCTCATTCTGAAGCCCCATCGCAACCATCGTTAATATTCCTCCAATGCGCATGCCAACGGTTCGACGTTATCCGCGTGTGTAGACGCGCCGGTACGCGTGTTATAAGTGCGGTGTCCGATGTTGCGACAACCTGGCTTTTCCCTCACACGTGTCACTCCAGTTTTGCTGACGGCGTTGGGTGCAGGGGCAGGCCACGTCATCAGCAAGCCGCTGGTCCGTCAATGCATCCGAACATCCTTCTGTCAGCTCACAGCCGTTGATGGAGCAGAATCAGCGGACGGCAGCTCTGGATATTCCCGAGACGAGAGCGCAGTGGAGGTGAAGGGAAGGCGGCTACCATCGTCAGCCGTTTACGAGGGCGTGTTGCTCGTCTTTAAGTGAGTAGAGTGTTTCAATGGCGTCTGGTCCTTGTAGCTTTCCCAAGAACTGGGCTGAATCACAGCGGGAAGAGAGTGCGATGGAAATGGGAGGTCGTTAGCCTATGTGAGCACCTCAATTTTTGTCGTTCCCCTCTTACTCATTCACCTTTCGTGCTCTTTCCCTCTTGCTCACTCCTTTCCTGACCGCCCTGATCTTATCCCTCACACTCTTGTCAAGCAGTGAGTTGAACCGAAGATCCTCTCATGCATTCTTCGATCCGCCATCAAGACGAGAAGTCAAGGAGAGAGTACAGGTGAGTATGATGGGGAGTCGAGGGGGTAGTTGCATCAGCCTTTGCATTTCCATCACCCGATCAAATGGTTGGTTTCTTGCTTTTCATGAAACAACCCCGTTATCCTGACAACAACATCAATCTCTTGCATCTCCTGGTCTTTCTTCCCCTGCTTCCTTTCCATCCTCTCTTCTTTCCTTCTCTCCTCTGATACTTCCTCTTCCTCCTTCCACCCTATTCCCTGCCTTCCTCCTTACACCCGTCTCCCTACTCTTTACTATTCCCGTTCCCCCCTGCCTCTCCTTCCCTGCCTGCCATCCCACTCCACACCAGACATTCAACTGTTCAACACCAAACGAGTTCACCCAGGCAGAGTTCGAGGAGCTAATCTTCCTCTTCTTCCCGGATGCAGTAGCCTGCTTTACCAAGGACATAGTGCTCACATGCACGGCTGTCACGTGCCTCACTCTCGCCACCAAAAGCGCTGCCGATGCCGTGCTGAGAAGAGCCGGCTCCAAGCGGTCACTTCCTGGAGCCCTGCTGGCATGTGTGATTGGAATAGTGTGGCGAATAGCCCGGCACTAAGATTCTCCATACGCAGGTGCCATGTGCATGTGCCATGTGGAATACAAGCCATGAATGATGATTGCACTCGTCCTGGAATGGTGTCACAATCAGAGGATGACAGCATTGGCACCAGCAGGAAGCGGATAGGAGAGCAGCAACGCATGGTTTTGGAGCATGGACTCAAGACTCGAGAACCACAGAAGGCACCACTGACATCAGTGTCTCACCCCGCCCTCCCTGTAGTTGTTGCGTCCTCCACTGGTGGAACACCAGCTTCCGCATGTGTGTTGCTGGGTACGGTGCGTGCGTTGCTTCCGCATGTGTGTTGCTGGATGCACGGTACTCAGCTCCCCGCGTCCTCTCCAGTCACCAGGGACCACTGTCAGCAACGATCCTGCATGCAACATGCTGTGGGTGGGTTGGGAAAGTTGTATCAGTCTTATCAAGTTCTTTGCTAACAAGTGTGAAGCTTCCCCGGCAGGAAAGATGTACGGTACCCTATGGACTCGCTCATCGAATGGTTTGTCATGCAAACGCAATTTGCCACTCAAACTACGTACTCAGTGGATGTTAACAGAAGCCCCCTGACACAACGGCAGAGCAACCACCAAGTCAAGAGTGGGGGATTAATCTCGGATCAGCCTACTGTACTGATTATGATGCCTGGGGCAGGGGCAGGGCACTTTCACCACCATTGCCATCCAAGCACTCCAACAGACACACAGCCGTCACACAGCAGGAACAACTCAAATCGATTAGTACCAGGGATGCTGCCACTTGCAGGTGCATGCTGCTTCACACGCTCACGCAGTCACATTCATGCATTCGTGCATTTCCCCGATGTTTTTGGCACCTCAGAAATCACCTCACCTCCCTGCACCCAATGCTCATGTGAATCGAGGCTGTGTGTTAGCCTGTCACTGTGCCCCTGTGCGTCACTTTTGGAGCATAACAAGGAGAGTAACAGGAGGCACTGCAAGTGCATGGGGTGAAGGAAGATCAGGATGCTGGGGACCGGCTGTGCCTGCTTCTACCGATGTTGCTGCTGGTAGGGCTACAGCCTCTGCTACTGGTGTTGGTGCTGATGGTGATGCCAGTGCTTGTGTGTGGATAGTTGCAGGGATGGCAGCAGCGCAGCAGATAAAGATCACGGAGTGAGATGAGGAAGGTGCCTCTGACGGGAGCAGGGATGCATTCTCTAAGGTGCACTGCTTCCCACTGTGAGTGACTGGCAGAGCGAAGGGAGGTGGGGAGGGCGTGGTGTTGCATGCGCAGACTTGAAGCCACTCCTGCAGTGCAGGAGGAGAGGGGAAGGCAGATAGGATGATGACACAGACGAAGCGCGGAGGGGTAACACAGAGGAAGACGGCGGAGAGCACAACATGGTGCTGTTGATGGCTTATAATAGTCAGACCGTTGCCTATGCACAGTGCAGGCGCAAGCTTCCTCAACACCCCGCACTCATACAGCTCATGCATGCATGCACGCACGCACGCACGCATGCGTGCATGCACCTTACAGTCCCTGTTTACCCACCACCACGCCCTACCACTCCACTCTACCCAGCCACCACCACTCCACCACGACACCACCATTCCCCCATCTGCCCACCTGGAACGCCGCTCTGTAGTGGTGTGGCAGGGCGGGGAGCAGCAGGAGGCCGGGCGCAAGGAGCGAGGAGGAGGTGGCAAGGAGGGAGGGGAGCGAGTCGTTGCAGGTGAGGAGACGCGAGGAGGAGGGGTCCACCAGGGCAAAGCCTACCCTTGCATGGTCCAACACGTGGCTGCGAGGAGGGGAAGGAGGTGGGGGTTAGGGGAAGAAGTTGGGAAAGCAAGAAGCAGACAACGGAAGCGTGCGGAGCATGGAGTGTCTGGTTGACGATTCCGTTGGTTCAACCCTCACATGCACCCTGCCATGCCACATTCCATTGAAATATATGAATGGGCGTGCCCATGCATGCGTGCTCCGTGCATGTGTGTGCATGCATGCCGGCGCATACCTGACCCATTGTGCTGAGCTGTGGCAAGAGGGTACGCAGGCAGCAGCAGGAGTTGTGTCCAGGGAGGGTGGGCAAACCCGCTGGTGACAAGTGCCTTGAACGACGGAGGAGGAGGAGGAGCAGGCAGAGAGCAGGTGAGAAGGATCGTGGTCAATAAGAGCACTGGCGCCACCAGTGGTGCTGCTGCTGGTGATGGGGGAAGAGGTTGCCATAACACCTGCATGATGCTTCCGACCATCCTCATAGTCCACACCACTCTCACAAAGCTTGCTGCCATCACCTGCATCTGCATGCAATGCCACACCGTTTGCTCGTTCGTTCTCCTGCACCTGCTTCCCCGCTTGCATACCCTCCTGCTGCAACCCCTCCTTCGCCCCTTCATCTTGTCCGTTGTTCCCAAGTGGCACAGCGCCGGCAATCTCCCCTTCCTCCCAACATGAGCCCATATGTTTGTGTACCCCATCCCTCTCTTCCTCCACACCCTCCCCCAGCTTCAGGGCTGCTCCCACGAGTGCTTTTTCATCTGCTTGCTTGCCGCTCGCAGCATCCTTTGCTTCTGGCCCCTGCTGCTGCACCACTCCCCTGGCTCCTCCAACCACCTCCACCTCCACCTCCACCTCCACCTCCCAAGAGCCATGCAGGCCTTCCTTCCCAACCCCATCTCTGTCACCATTTCTCAGCCCGCTGCTGCTCGTTCCCTCGTTAACATACCTGTCACCCTCCCCTTCACACCTCTGCATCCCACTTGCTCCCTCTCTTGAGCTCCCAACCTCCTCCTCCTCCTCCTGTTTTCCCTCGTCTCCCTCCTCACTTACTCTCTCCTTCCTCCTTACCTCCTCCCTCTCCTTCACTCCCGTGTCTCCCTCCCCTCCTTCCTCCCCCCCTCGGTCCATCCCATCCCCCCCCACCTCATCAAGCACAATCCCATCCCCTCTATCAGGCTCCTCACTCCAATGCTCAGAGCACCACTCATCATCCTCCCTTCCGACTTCCATCCCATCCCCCTTCCCATCTTTCCTTTCATCCTCCACCTCCTCCTCACCTCTCACGCCCTCTCGTGCCCTCTCCTCCTCCGCATCCCAACAATCCACAACACTCCAAGCCCCCTCCTCGCCCTCCACCCTCTCCTCTTCGCCCTCCATCCACGACCCTTCCAGTTCACCTTCCCTCTCCAAATACCCCTCTTCCCCTCCACGCCCCTCTCCCTCCTCCCTTTGTGCAACCCCCTCAGCCCCCTCAGCCCCCTCAGCCCCCTCAGCCCCCTCAGCCCCCTCAGCCCCCTCAGCACCCTCACCCCCCTCAACCAGCTCATCACCCTCATCACCCCTCTCACTACCACCTCCACCCCTCCCAAAGCTCCGCTCGTCGTCCTTCCCTCGCCCCTCGGTTTCAACCCCCTCTTGCTTCTGTCGCCCCTCTGGCAGTTTCCTCAGCCCATGTCCATGCCCGGGCCTGGGTCTCTGCCTGCTCTTCTCTCCAATGCGCCCTCCTTCCCCTTCCCCGTCCCCTCCTTCTTCCCCTCCCCTTTCCCCTCCCCCTTCCTCCTCTCCATCTTCCGCCCTGCCCTCCTTCTCCTCACCATCCCCATGCTCTGTCTCCTCACCTTCCACCAACTGACCATGCCCCGGCACTTGCTGATGCCCGGGCAGCAGGAGCCCGTGGGAGGGCAGGATGAGGCGGTTCAGTTCCTGTTCCATCTGAACCATCTGAGAGTCCAGCCACATCAGCTCGCTCGCCAGTATCTCCCTCTGCTTCTCACTCTGCTCCTTCTCCTTCTCCTTGCCCTTCCCTTCCCCTTTATTGCTTTTGACAGCGGCGCTACCAGGCCTCCCCCCACTCCGCCCCCACCTCCTCCCCCTCCTCCTCCCTTTCCTCTGCCTACCCAACCATTCGGCGGGGTCCTCGAACCCTCTCCTCCTCTCCCCTTCCCGCCACGCACACTTCCCGTTCTCCACCCAAACACTCCCCTCTCCCCCCCTCTCTCCACCCCCCTCTCCTCCCCCTTCCCACCCCCCACCAACAGACACACCCCCTCCTCCCCCACCCGTCCCATCCCACAAACCCCCACGCCCACCCACCCCATCAACCAGCCGATACCCACTCCCCTCCATCACCCACCCAGCGCCCCTCTCCCCCAGCTCCCTCTCCCGCCTCCACTCCCCCCCGCTGCCCCAGCTACCCGCCCTGCCATGCGCCTCATGCGCCGCCACCCTCCCCCCAGACCCCTCCAGGTCCCCAGCAGAGGATTTCATGTGCAGAGTGGCTGTGCGCTCCCAGATAAAGCCTTCCTCAGACGCACCTGCTGCGCCCATCATGCCACCCGGCCCACTGGAGGTGGACCGACCCACGCGCCGACTGCTCGCTCCGCCTCCCAATGCTGCTCCTAGACCAAACACTAAGCCACTGCTCCGCCTCCCCCCTCCACCCCCTCCGCCCCCTCCGCCCCCACCCGATCCCCACGCCCCACCACCATGCCCTATGTCTCCTTCCCCCACGTCCCCCCTGCCCAATCCCTCCCTCCCGTCCCTGACCCCCCTCCACTCTCTCCCTCCTCGCCTTGACCTCTCCCCATCATCCCGACCAAACTTCTTCCCCCACCCCAACCACCTGCTGCTGCTGCTGCTGCTGCTGAAGCTCTTCCCACTGGAGCCAATCCTTTTCCACCTCTCCTCCCCCCTCCCTCTCTGCACACTCCTCCGACAAACCATCCCGTCGCTCTGCTCCTCCTCCTGCTCCTGCTGCCACTGCACCTGCCGCTGCCGCTGCCGCTCCTGCCACTCCTCCTGACCTACCTCACCGTCATAGTCCCCGTCCCCATCCCCTTCCCCATACTCCCCCTCGTTCTCCTCCCACGCCTCCTCCTGCTGCCCCCACCCGCTGTCCCCACCACTCTCCTCCTCCCTCCCACCCCAGCCCCCCGCGCCTCTCGCCCCCACACCCTCCGAGAAACCTCAGTAAGCTCAGAAGCATCTGCAGTAAACGACCGGAGGAAGCGAGGAGAGGAGAGGGAGAGTGCTCTCTGAGAGGCCGTGGGGGTGCGTGCGGGGTGTGTGGATAGGGGCTTGGGTTGTGGAGAGGCGTGGTGGCAAAAGCGGAGGATGACGAGGAGGAGGAGGAAGGGAAAGCGGCTGGTGGAAGCGCAAGAGGGGCGACAGGCCCTGTGGCAGCAGCAGCAGCAGCAGCACCAGCAGTGCTGCCACCGCTACCTCCTGCTGAAGCAGCCGCCGCAGTAGTAGCAGCAGGACGCATGCTAGAGGGAAGAGTGGGGCACTTCTGAAAGCTGGAGGAAGGATCCATGGCAGCAGCAGTAGCATCACCGCTGAGCCCTGCTCTCCCTCCTCTTTCCATGGTGTACGCACCCACCCTGCCTCTCCCTGCATCCCTCTCCTCGTCTACTGCACGTGACAGCATGCGGTGGTGGGGTGACGGCGAGGGGTTGGGCGAGGTGGTGTGCGTGGGAACGCGTCCAGTGAGGCTAGAGGACTTGGGGAAGAAAGAGCGTGCTCTTGGTGCACCTGCCCGTGCCACCACAGCAGCTGCTGCACCATCTCCTGCAGCAGCAGCAGCAGCAGCAGCAGCAGCAGCACCGGCAGCAGCAGCACCAGCAGCAGCGGCACCAGCACTGGCAGCACTGGAAGATTTACCACCAGCAGCAGCAGCAGCAGCAGGAGAAGCACTGGGAGCAGATGCGAGGGCCCGAGCAGGTTTGAGAGGGCTGGGAGAGCGAGCAGGCACAGCAGACGTCATTGCAGAGACAGCACGGCCGAACCGTGCCGCTGCCGTTGGTGCTGCCACTGCAGCTCCTCCTCCTCCTACTGCTGCTGCTGCTGCTGCTGCTGCTGCTGCTGCTGCTACTCGTCCTCTTGCTGCTGCCGCACCTGACACACTCGATCCAGCTATTGCCGCAGTGGCTGCTGCTGCTGCTGCTGCTGTCCCATGCACTGCCCCTGTGCCAACACCTGCTGCTGCCACCGATCCAGCCACAGGACTCTCCTCCTCTCGTGGCCCTCTGCTCGCTCCACCATCCACCTCCAGCGTCCCAGCCCTTCCCTGCCGTGCACCACCACCACAAACCACCCGCACATCGTTCCCCACACCTCCTACCGCTTCTCTCCCTGCTACCGTCTCAGCCCCGGCCCCGCTGCTCATGCCACCGTCTCCACCTTCTGCCCCTGCCACTGCTGCCCCCTGGCTGTGCAGCGACCCCTCCCCCAGGGCCCAGGAGCGATCCCTGGGACTCAGCAGCGCTTTGAGAGCTAACAGCCCGCTTCTTGGACTCAGCAGTGGCGCCCGGCCGCTATGACCCGTGCCGCCGCCAGCAGCACCAGCAGCACCTGGCGAAGCGGAGTTGCCTGAAAAGGGCTTGTCAAGGGCAAGGGACGTGGACCCAGGCTCGCTGTGCCTGACGCCTGCTCCCATGCCCTGGGGAGAAACAAAATACGCTGCTGCTGCTGCTGCTCCTGCTGCTCTTGCTGAAGCTGGCCCCATTCCCCCGGCAGCACCCATGCCTCCTCTTTTCCCGTGTGAAAACCGGCCAGGAGTCTGCACCTGATGCAGTCCCGCTTGCACTGCCACTGTCAGCTTGCCCAGTCGTCCGTCCATTCCTCTCCTCTCACTCAAACCGCCGCTCCTGCTGCGAGACGCAGCAACAGCCACCCCCTCTGAAGGCCGCCAGTCCCTTTCACTGGGCTTGCTCCCTGGCCCCCCAGCAGGCCCCACGCACGAACCAGGGTCAGCGCCAGCAGCAGCAGCAACGCCAGCCTTCGCAGCTGCAGCAGTAGCGGCAACAGCAGCAGCGACTAACCCAGAGGAAGCCTCCCCGAGCAACCCTGCTGCACCTCCTGCAGTGCCCCATTCACCTCCGCCCACCGCTGCCCCTATCTCTGTGCCAGTTGTCACCGACCTTCTGAGTGCCCTCTCCTCTCGCTCTGCCTTCCACGTATCTCCACCCTCCTCAGAGGAACTACCTTTTCCTCCTCCTCCTCCTCCTCCTCCTCCTCCTCCTCCTCCTCCTCCTCCTCCTCCTCCTCCTCCTCCTCCTCCTCCTCCTCCTCCTCCTCCTCCTCCTCCTCCTCCCCCTCCTCTCCCCTTTCCTCCTCCTCCACCTCCTTTCTCTCCACCTGTCAGCCTCCCACTCAGTCGCCCAATGGACACCACTGCAGCAGCTTGAGCAAGCCAGTCACCCTTCTTGCTGCTGCCGCTGCCGCCGCTGCTGCTAAAGCTGCTGCTCCTACCCGCACCATCAAATCCGAAACCCTCAGCATCTACTGTACCACCACCATCACCACCACCACCACCACCACCACCACCGCCACCAGCAGCAGCAGCAGCAGCAGCAGCACTAAGGCGGACTTGGATTGGGGAGGCAATACCATCTCTGGCCGAGCCTCCAAACCCAACGCGTCTAATCAGCCGTCTGCCAGGAGTCAACACTTCTGACACATACCCACCCCTCTCCTTCTCCCCTCTCCTCTCCCTCTCCTTCTCTCGCCTGTTGCTGCTGCTGCTGCTGCTGCCACTGAAGCTGCTGGTGCTGCTGCTGCCCCATGCCCCGCGTGTCCCACCCACGGCCGGTGGCGTGAGTGCGGTGGGGTGCGAGGGTAGGTAGAGGGACGGAGGGTGGGGTGGCAGGGAGCCGGGCGCGGCAGATGGGGAGGGCAGCAGCGTGTGGAATGTAGACACCTTGCGGAGGGACATGGCAGGGCTTGACGGGGCCACCTGTGGGTTGCCACTTCCCTGCTGCTGCTGCTGCTGCTGCTGCTGCTGCTGGCTGCTTGTATCGTTGGGCGAGTGCAGCGGGGCAGAGAAGGCCAAGGGGGAAGTAATGGCGTCACACGCACCAGCGACACCACCACCAGCAACAGGCCCAGCACCGTCAGCAGCAGTAGCAGCATCGTCCTTGAGCCTGAGAAACCCCGCGATCTTATTCACGAGCTTCTTGGACATGGGCTTGCTGCCACTCCGCGCTCCTCTTCCTCCCCCCTCCCGCTCCCCCCCATCCTCCACGTTCACATGCAGCGAGCTTGGCGCCAGGGCGCCAGCCGAAGCACCAACGGAAGCACCAGCGGGAGGAGTGGCGGAAGCAGCGGAGGGGTTGTTGACGATGGCGATTGTGGCGATGACAGCGCGTGTTTCTGGTACGAACTGGCATGGCTGCACCATCAAATCTACTGCCACGCCTGCTAGATGCCCGCCCTTCCCAAAGTCGCGCACGCGGAACCTGGGGGAAGGTAAGGGGAAGGGGAAGAGGGGGAGGGAAGGGGGCAGAGGGGCGGACCACCATCGGCCTTACCTCTTTGACACACTCAGCACGCAACAAACCCCACGCCCTTCCCCTCCCTCCATTCTTTCATTCGTCCGCACTCACCGCAGCACAGCAGCGCCAATGCCTGCCTTCCCCGCGCCTCCCGCTGTCCCGAATACGTCCGCCATGGCCTCCTGCCACATGCGCATCGTCACATCACTCGTCAGGTCGAATAAAGACATCGGTCCCCCGCTTCCTGTCGCCCCAGTAGTTCTCCCCTTCCCCGCATCTTCCCCCTCTCGCTCCTCGCACGTCTCCTCCTCTTGGGGCCTTCCTCCAATGCACTCCTTCCCGTTGTAGCTGCTGCTTGTACTGTCAACTCCGTTCTCCCCACCGGAGCCTCTGCGCACGCCCGTTCCGCCTCCGCCGCCTCCCCCGCCGGTGGTTCCGCCCGTCGTCAACTCATCGGCGGAGCAGCCCAGCGCGGCAACAGCGCCGCTACTCACGGCGACGACGAGAGCGCATTGTCGCTCCAGCAGCATCATCATTGCCCTCGATTGCTGCACGAACCGCGCCGCGGGAGAGCTCGCGAGAGACTCGGGAATTACGGGGATTACACGGGGGCCTGCCGAACCTCTGGAGGGGGATTCGCCGCTGCTGCCAGTACAGCCGGCGGAATTGGTGGAACTTGCCGCGGAAGCGGAAACCCCCTGCGCGGTGGGGGAGCTTCCTGCATTGGGGGAAAGCCCCAGGGTGGGTGATTTCGAGCGCGCGACGGGGGGTTTCCCGATGCTGGCGGCGGTGGGCGGAACCAGCGGGGAGGAGTGACCAAGGCACAGACGCTGCTGCTGCGGGCTCTTCTGCCTAGCGCTATTTCTCCCCTGGCTGTCCACGCACCCGGCGGAAGCGACGACGACGGAAGGGTTCATACAACTTGCGAGCGCCGCCGCTGTCGCGGAATCGTGCGGCTGTCTGGTGCGCATTACCGCATTCTCCGCAGTTGCGCCGCGGCGCTCCAAGCTGCCGCTGCCGTGAAAACCTTCCCACGCGTCGCAGTCGTCCCCGCGGTTCCCCGCGCGGCCGTTCTCCGCACCCCCCTTTCGCCCTTCGTCCCCCTGAACCCCTTCAATCTCCACCTTCTTGCCTTCCGCGCAACTGGTCGCTCCGCTATTCCCATATTGCGCCCGCATCGCCTCATCGTGGTTCTGTTGGAGCAGCTGCGCCGGCGATTTTGGCGGCGGCGGCGGCACCTGCGACTGCGAGTCGGGTTGCGACAGGGTTTGCGACTGTAGCGGGGCGACGTTGTCAGGAAGATCAGAGAGGGAGGGCGAGCGGAGGTAACGCGAAGCAGTTAGAGCAGGGACGTCGCTAGCCATCGGAGGGAGGAGAATGCGGGATAGTCGAACGCGCTGATGTGGCGGCGGGTAGCGTAAGGGAATAGTGGGGACGGTTAATGCGCAGCGGGCTAATGCGCGGCGAGCTAAAGCGCAGCGTCCATCTACCAATCAATGAATAATTAACGGCCCTACTTGCAAAAATTTGCAGTATTTCGGCCGCAGCAAGTCAGCCAGCCTCGTGCTCAATAGAAAATAAAGGATTTTAATTCACGGGCCTTGCAACCCGTGCTTCCATTGTCGAGCTGGCACAGCCGTCAACTGTTCGTACGAACGTCGCGCGATTCGGTGTCTGTCTGTGATAGCCTCGTTGATCTCTTCATGCCCCAGGACTCTTCTTCATCATGAAAGATTGTGTCCTGCCACCTATGTTCCTGCTGTGCACCAGCCGCTGGACAGAATGGGGTGGGTGCGATGTGACGCGATGCAATGGCGGAGGCTCCACCACGCGATCGATGCGACGACCGACTGCAAGGGACAGTTCGGGCTTGGGTCCCGAAGTTTGCCCACCATCGAAGTTTCAGTATCTGGTTTTTCATGTTTTCTTGTTCCGGAATGCGTGACTACATGGCAAGACTAGTTTTTGGGGGCTGTCCAAATGTCCGAAATCGAACCCAGCTTCACAACTTTGACATAATGCCTGAGGTGGTTTCACACTCCCAGCCCTAGAGTCAAACCATTCACTTGCGGGTCCCCACCCCATAAACCTTGAGAATTTTAGCCCTTGGGGATTCTCTGCCAACCACTAGGACGACATTTTATGGGGCACTTTGAGCGACAACAAAGACATCCTTCATGTTGGCTTGCTCGCTCCGTCTGTCCTCCTTCTCAACTTGGCAGATCTGTCGGCACATGTTGCGCATTTGTCCTCAGGCTGCTTTTGTTGTGGGTGCTCCGAGGCAACAGTGACCGTTTTCTGGATGAGCGACAGACACACAGACATGCTCCTCACCACAAGGAGCAACCTTTCCTGCCAAGTCTCGGGTGGGTTGTGTGATGGGAAGATGTACACCCTCTTTCTCGACTTCGTACCAGCGGGCGTCTGGCAAGCTGAAACTGTCTTATTCAAAATATCCTAATCAACCATACAGAACCATTTCTAAACGCTCTCAACCATATTGTTTCTTCCTGCAAGCTAGTATAACCGAGGTCAGTCTAGCGAGAATGAGGGTGTATTCAAATTATGACGGTCCCCCGAGCTCTCCTGCTTTGGATAGAAAAAGTCGTTTTGTAAGATCGCCTTCCTGGGGTGTCCGGACATGAAGTGGGGACAGCGAAAAGTGCATTTGGCACGTGCAAGAGGATAGGCATTGTGATGAGGTGGAGGAGGGACGAATCTGGACGTCGCATTTGTTCAGAGGCTACCTACGTGCGAAGGCCCCACACGATCAAACTAGTACAGTGCAACATCTTCGCCGTCAAACCTGCTGAAATGCGATCGCAGATTGTAGATGGAGTCGAGCAGTCAGTAATGATTGGGCAAGAAGTTTCGCAATTTCTCAACAGTCGCACATACAAGGCCCTGCTCGGTAGCCCCCCCAGTCACACTGCGGTTGGTGCAGGTGATCTTCCGCGGCCCAATTTCGATGCGCCTTAAAGCCAACCAAATCGTTATTAGAACACCAAACCTGCCCAGTGCGAACTGTCTACCGAACGCGTCATAAACTCACTCCGAGCGCAGGGGGAAGACACTACCACGAAATTGGCGTGTCCAGGCAAATTTGACCGTCAGTGCAAGTCCATCCCATTTCAGCTTCCCAGTTCCACTCAGGCAGGCCCACTCTGAGTAAAATGTTGGAGGGTATACGCTGCATTAGTGTCATTTCGGGCCAAAAATATATTTTTAGTCCGTTCAGTAAAAAACGACGAGAGATCGTGCTCGCGGTCCGTTTTTATTTCATGGGAAACCAGTTGGCGGGCTGATTTCTTGTTTGCGGGTGGGGCAGCAGGCAAAATTCGGTCAGCAATTTCTCTACCAACCCGAGGTAACTTCTTGCAGAAAATTGATGAAACTTCATTCTAGTGCGAGTGGAGGCCCGAAGCTACGAAACGGACCAGAGGCTTCCCCAGTTCGAGTGGGCCCAGTGTGACTGGGAGGCTACCGAACAGGGCCCATGAGTCGGTGAGCTGCCAGGTTGGACCTAGAGGATGCACTTTTGAAGCTGTCCGTGTCCGGACACTCCAGGAAGGCGATCTAATTCATGAAAACGAAGTGCTGCTGAAAGTGGTGAGGACAAAAAGAAGTCTCGTTCGTGAAAAGGCATCAACAGGAAATATCTTATGTGCTCAGAAAGTAGTTGGGAAAGCCACTTGCAAGACCGATCAGATTGATTGACAGCCCCAGTTGGGGAGGGGAAACCTGAAGGGAATGGGTTGTGGGAAACCAGTACAGTAGTTACAGTACGGCGGCTCATCACAACCACCACCTTTGCCCCTTGGCTGGAGTCTCTTCAAGTGCAGCCCTTGGCTGGAGTCGAGAGATTTCGCCATCAATTTCGCCCACACCAAAACAGTAACAAAATGCACCTCCCGAAGATGAGTAGGCGGCAAGCAAGGCAACCCTAGCTGGCTTTTGATAGTGTGGTTTGTCTGAAGTGGTCATCAGTGATACGGTAGTGATGAGGGACTCCATATCTGTAGGTGTACTTTGATAGTTGGGTGTGTTGTGCATGCTTGAATGAGCCTGCAATGAGGAAGCACATCCTGTCCTGTCTTAACCAAGCTTCTTATAGTGTATTAACACACATAAACAGAACAAAGAAAGCATAATGTTATCTACTGCATCCGTAACACAGGATAACATTCTTCCTGGAACACCATAACTTTAGTACAAAGCAGCGCCAGCAAAGTACCATACAAGGATGGGTCATGCCGGCGCAGAATACACCGAAGAACTAACATGTAACATGTGCTGGTAACAGACTGACTCCATAAGGAGGATTCCATGAGGATTTTAATAACCCAATGCGAGCTGCTCGTTGTGACATGCAATGCAGCTTGTTCATTGCTGTAGAGACCCGTTAAACACGATCAAGGCAACCTCTCGACAGCGTGAGTGCAAGGGCACTGCATCGGCAGCAGAGGCAGGTCGACCACAGGTCAACAGAGATGGAGTGTGGATGAAGGAAACGCGCACTGCTGCTGCCGCTTCTGCTGCCGCTGCTGCTGCTGCTGCCGCTGCTGCTGCTGCCGCTGCTGCTGCTGAGCCTGCTGCAGGGGACGGAGCAGAGGATGCGTTCGACTCCCCAGCGGTAAGCTGAGTCGATTCAGCAGCAGGGTTAGAAGCGTATGAGGATTCAAAATCAGCGCACCCGTCGGAGCAGCAGGATGGGTTAGCCAGGCATGCTACGAGCGGGGGCACTTGATTGGTATCTGTGGCCAATTTGAGCCAATCCTGGGACAGCAACGGGGCAAGGGGGCAACAGTTTCAGCAAAGGAGCAGGCAGCCACGCCAGGAGCGTGAGGGGGAAACGCCCACCAAGCACATGTTCCGTCCCTTCATCTCCAGAACCAGCATTCACAAAAGTTAAATCCCAAGCTATCCTACGACATTTCTGCCGCACCCACTCGACTGTTCGTGCACCTGTTCCTCCATTAATCCCCCCTCAGTTTCATTCCTTTCACCACGATGCTACAACCCTGGCCTATCTCATTTCAGATGTTCCCCAGGACTCGCAAGCAACAGCTTATGTCGCTCGTAGAGACTTACCAGAAATTGTGACTTGGAGGTGGGATCAAGAGAGGAAAGCCAGTGAGGGGCAGGCGAGGCGAGGCGGAGGAGGGAGAGGAAGGCGTTGTTGCACGTGATGATGTCGCCACTGCCTGCTGCCACCACTGCGTACCCCACTCCACCGCGATCCATCACATGCCTGCAACAAGCACAGGTATGGAAGAGTGATGAACCATACCGTACAGGGTGGGTGGGTGCAATGCACGACACAATTCATGGCATGCCGCCCACACCACACCGAGATGATGACTTTTGAGGCGTTTCCAAAGATACCACAGCGAGATGATGACCAATGGTGAGTTCACACAGCTTCTGAGTGGACTCAAAGGTCTTAGCTCACCTCACACACTCGTCCGAACTCCCAAAGCACGGTGCTTGTGCCTGCACATGCTCACTCCTCCCATCACTGCCCTCCACTCTGCTGCTGCCCTCCTCCTCACTTCCCGTCGCCACTGCACCCACCCCATCCTCCACCTCTTCTCCAGTTTTCTCGAAGGCACCATGACCACGTCTTTTGATAGCAGCGGCCTCCTCCCCTGCCTTGCAGAATTCATCCTTTCTCTCCTCAGCCTCTCCTCTTCCCTCCACTGCTTCGCCTGCCCTAGCCTCGTCTCCCTTCTCCCCCCCTCCCGGCCTGCTCTCTCTCCACCCCATGCCCCCTTCCTCAACCCCCCCTGCTCCCCGCTCTTCACTCCCCTCACACTCCAACTCTCTCTCACCCTCTCCCTTGGCCGCCTCACCATCAACACCACACTCCATCGCACCCAACACCATCAGCTGCTGCTGCAGGGCCGCCAGTTGCTGCTCCAAATCCCTTAGCTCTTGCTCCACAGCACTCTTATCAGAAATCGCCTCCCCTGCCGTGTCACATGCAGCTCTCCCTACTTCCTCTTCATCCTCTTCTGCGTCCTTCTCTCCTTCCTTGGAGATGATATCACATATGCTGGGACGGCTAATATCACCAGTTGTATCTTGCTCCCTGTGTTCCTCCTGTTCGCCTGGCTCTATCACCCCAGCCTTTACATGCTCAGCGTTTTCTCCTTTGTTATCTTCGTCTGCTGCTGCTGCTGGTGGTGCTGCTGCTGGTGGTGCTGGTGCTGCTGGTGCTGCTGTTGGTGCGGCGTCAAGGATGGGAGCAACGGCAGTGGCAATGGCACTGGGTTTGACAGAATCAGCAACCACAGGACCTGCAGATGAAGTGGCATTAGCAGAAGCTGCCACATCCGCAGCAACAGCGGCAGCAGCAGCAGCAGCAGGTGCAGCAGCAACAGCAGCAGGTGCAGCAGCAACAGCACTCCTGTCATCAACACTCAACGGCACTGGGATTGAAGGAACCGCCTCATCCTCCGCCTCCACCTTCCCCTCCTCTTCACCTTCCTCCTCCCCTTCCTCCACCCACCTCCCCACTTCCCACCCCCTCCCATCCCCTCCCAGGGATAAATTCGAGCTAAAGCTAGCATTCCCAAGGCTCAGAGCCACTATGCTAGCCCCCAGGCTCCCACCAAAGCTGCTGCTGGAAAAACCACCACCGTTGAGACCACCACCAAAGCTGCCATACCCACCGTCCGTCGTCCCACCCATGCCACTGTTGCTGCTGCTGCTGCTGCCAGGGGTGATGGGCCCTGTGCTACCCACAGTGATGCGCCTCCAACTGAGCCTCCTACCCGTTGCAGGCTTCCGTGCCTGCTTCTCTTTCTCTGCTGCTGCTGCTGCCGCTGCTGCAGCTGTTGCTGCTGCTGCTCCGCCTGCTGCTCCAGCTGTCGCTCCTGTACTGCCCTTCCGCTTTGCCCCCCCTGCCTTTGGCCGACCACTGCCGCCACCATCCCCACCAGCACCGCTACCAGCAGCAGAAGCAGCAGAAGGCAAAGCGGCGGACTTTTTGCGTTCGCGGGAGGTAGGGGTTGTTGAGCGGGCTCTGCGAAGAAAAGACTCGTTTGCCTTTCCCTCCTCTGCCACTGCCCCTTCACCCACCTCGCCATCCCTCCCTTCCCTCACATCAAACCTCACTCTCCCGCCTTCCTCTCTCCCTTCGTCCGCCCCATTGACAGCCTCTCCCTCCCCCTCTGCCCCCTCTTTCGTCCCCACATCGTCCCCCCCTTTGCTCTCCCCACCCTCTTCCTGCATCTCTTCTGTAGTTCCATCCAGATTCATGCCTCTGCCGTTCCCCTCACCACTGCCACTAGCAGATACAAGTTCCTCTGCCCTATCACCTCTCGCTTGATCAACCTTCTTAGTTGGTTCCGCTGCTGCTGCTTCTGCTGCTGCTGCTGGTGCTGCTGCTGCACCAGAGGAAACGCCTTCGCCCCTTGCTTTCTCTACACTCCCTGCACTCACTTCCCCAGGGAGAGTGGAGTTAACGAGAGGATTCTTGGCAGTGGTGCCGGCGGCAGCAACAGCTGCAGTGTCTGCACCTGCTCCTGCTCCTGCTCCTGCTCCTGCTCCTGCTCCTGCTCCTGCTGCTGCTGCTGCTGCTGCTGCTGCAGCATCTCCATCAGAGATCGCCAGTGACACACGTGGCATTACCACAGTCTCACCAAGCAGCATGGCTGGGGCAGCAGTAGCAGCAGCAGCAGCCGAAGCAGCAACAGCAGAAGAAGCAGCAGATGCAGGCAGGGCATCGTGAGAGGAAGAGGCCACAGGATCATGAGAAGAGGAGGGCTTTTCGAGCATCTCCTCCCCCACCACCAAGTCCCCACTTGCTGTTTGAGCTGGCTCTGTTGGCATGGTGGGTTCAGAACCTGCCTGCTGCTCAGCCACGCCCCCCCCCACCCCTCCTGCAGCGTGAACGCTTGGAGCGAGACAGGGCTCTTTTGAAGCAGATGGCAGGCCGTCGGTGGGAGTGGCAGGGGTGGGAGTAGGAGCGCTGGCAGCAACTGCAGCTTCTGGTTGAGAGGCAATCATGGTATCAGGACCAACAGCAGATGCAGCAGGGGCGGCAGCAGCAGCAGCAGCAGCAGGGGCAGTTGCAGCAGGGGAGGCAACAGTAGGGGCGGCAGCAGCAGGGGCAGCGGCAACAGCATGTGTGCGGTCATGGTCTTGGTGATCCCTCCATGCATCATCCTCATCCTGCTCCATCCCCCTCAACCGCACTGCATCGCAACTCGTACACCTCCTTCTAGGCTGCACTTGGTCCTGCCCTGACCCGCGCACTTGCCCTCGCACTGAACCCCGCCCTCTGTTCTCCCTCACTTGGCCCTCTGCTGCACCTAATGTATCCTCTTTGCCCGAATCCAACCAATCGTCCTCCTCCTCCTCCTCGTCCTCCTCACCACCCTCCTCCTCCTCCTCCTCCTCATCCTCCTCCTCCTCATCATCATCATACTCAGCATTAGCAGCAGCAATGGCAGCAGATGCCACATGGCTGGGCACGCGCATGCTCCTACTACCACGAGCTCCCAGGGCCTTGAGCCCCCTCAGGCTACCAATGCTGCTGCTGTGCCCGTGCCCGTGGCCAGCACCCAGAGCAGCGCTGATCTCCCTCGGAGTGAAGAATCCATGGCTCTTGCTCCGTCCTGCCCTGCGGCCTCCTTGCTCAGACTTCACTTGCTCGTCCTGCTGCTGCTGCAGCAGCAGCTGTTCACCATAATCCGCCTGGTTTCGGTGCAGGCCCGGGGCATAGATCACCGAGTCACGCACGTTAGACAGCCCCTTTCTTCCCTCGCTCGATCCCCGTTTCAACTTCCTCCTTCCAATCCTCCTGCCCCCTCCACCACCGCCACTCGCCACCTCCCCTGCCTCCTGCCTGTTACTGCTGCTGCTACCGCTGCCAGCACCACTTGCAGCGGCTCCAGGGGTTGCAAGGGAGGAGGCAGCGGGGGCAAAGGTAACCCCATCACTCGACCACGCACCACCGCCACTGCCGCCACTGCCGCCCCTTCTCCTCTCACCACCCACACCACCAGAGCCGTCTCCGCCGCTACGCTTGGCCCCTCCGGCGCCCTTCTCTTCTCCTGGCTTCAGCAGGGAGCTCACAGCGTTGAGCCACTTGCTGCTGCCACCACCACCACCACCACCACCGCTCCTCTCATCGGCTTCCATCTCCATCCATGCGTCTCCTTCAAAGTTAAGCCACACCAACCATCCGTTCCCCTCCCTCCACACTCCCACCAGAGGTAACTCCTCCCCTTCCTTTTCGCTCTCCTCCTCCTTCTCCCCGTCCTTCTCTTCCTTCGTCTCCTCCTCCATCACTCCATCCCTCTCCTCATTCTGCGTGTCAGCCTCAAAACCCTCACCGTCTGCCTTTGTCCCTGAACCGTCTGCCTTTGTCCCTGAACCGTCTGCCTTTGTCCCTGAACCGTCTGCCTTTGTCCCTGAACCGTCTGCCTTTGTCCCTGAACCGTCTGCCTTTGTCCCTGAACCGTCTGCCTTTGTCCCTGAACCGTCTGCCTTTGTCCCTGAACCGTCTGCCTTTGTCCCTGAACCGTCTGCCTTCACCCTTCCCTCTCTCCCTCCATCCTCCACCTCCTCCTCCCCACTCCCACCATCCGCATGCTCACCAATCCCTTCTTCCTCCCCTCCCTCCGCTTTCCCTCCCTGCTCCTCCCCTCCCTCCTCCCCTCCCTGTTCCTTGCACCTGCACGCCTCCTTACCGCGCTCGCTGCCCTCGCCACCCTCCTCAACCGCACCCAAGATCTCTGCAATCGTAGGCGACCGTTCCAAAGCGAGAGGAGAGCGTTTCGGAGTGAGCAGCTTCCGCGGGAGCACGTGCCACTTGACGCTGCCACTGCCACTATTACCACCACCACCACCGCCACCGCCACCACCGCTGCCGCTGCCACCGCTGCCGCTGCCACCGCTGCCACCGCTGCCATCCTCATCAGCACAGGGACTAGTCTTAATTCGCCTCAAAACAGGATTCGACTCGTGGCTGCGGTGCTGTGGGTGATGATCCCCGCTGGACGCACCTTCTAGCTCCTCCTGAGTGGGCGTGTAAACGCACTGGGTAATCAGGTTACCACCACTGCCAAGGCCGCCGTGCCTTCTCTCCTTGCTGCCGTGACTCACAGCAAGATTGCCAATTCGCCCTGTTATGCCGCGCCTCTCGCGCAGCCCTGTTGCTCCTTCAAGCTCTGTCTGCTCTGCTTGCTGTGCCTGCTCTGCCTGTTCTCCTTCCCTGTTCCATGCACCTGCATCCACTTCACTGCTACCCGCTTCGTTCCTCCCTCCTCGCTTCTCCTCGCTTCCTTCCCCTCCTGCTCTGCCTGCCCCTCCTCCTCCTCCTCCTCCTCCTCCTCCTCCTCCTCCTCCTCCTCCGCCTCCTGCTCTTCCTGCTACTCCCGCCACACTTGTTTTCCCTGCAGCCGCGTCTGCAACGGATGCTGGGTTCCTCAACGCCTCCTGGCCATGCCAATTCAGCAACCCCACTGCTTTACTCCCCACGACCGCCCCGCCCTTATCACTCACCGATTCCTCCCCGATACCACTCCCACTCCCACTCCCACTCCCACTCCCACTCCCACTCCCACGCTGCTCATAACTCACATCTGAACTGGTTGAACCGTTATATCTTGTCTTCTCCACCACTTGATCATCGCCGCTCTCCTTCTCACGCACATTCTTGTTACTATCACCACCCACCGCCAACACCACCACCACGTCACTGCCTGCCCTCCCTGCCCCCTCTACCTCTACACTCGTCCTCTCTTCCCCACGCTCAGTCAAGCCACTCCCGGAGCAGCACCCCTCCCTCGTACTGTCACCCCGATCCCGAACCTCTTCCCCACCCATCTTTCCAAGCCCCTCCTCCCCCTCCTCTCCTTTCTCCCCCTTCTCCCCCACCGCCACCGCCTGTCCGCCCGCCACCCTGCACGCCTCTCCCGTTCCCTCCCCCGTTCCAGCCTCCCCCGCTTCCCCCGCCCCACCCTGCGCGCCCACCTCTGTGCTCTCCGCCTCCACGCCTTCCTGCAAGCCGTCGGGCGGAATGGCAACTCTCAGGTCCTTGCGCCTTCCAGACCCAAACGAGCCTGACTTGGCCAGAGGCGGGGCCTTGCTGCTGCTGCTGTTACTGCTGCTACTGCGCATCAGGCCCGCGCCATTGTCGCCGTTCTTATTGCTGCTTTTTTCACCGCTGTTGTGGCCGCTGTTGTTGTCGGTGCTGCAGCTGCTGTCACGAGCGTCGACGTTAGAGAGGGAGCGAAACACAAGCGGTTTCTTCGGAGCCTTGCTGAGGCTGCTGCTGCTGCTGCTGCTGCCGCTTCTCGTGCTCATGCTGCTGCGCGCGGTAACAGCCACGAGCTTGTCAGCAGCAGCATCAGGATCAGCACCACCAGCACCACCAGAACCATCAGAACCAGCAGCAAGGGCGACAACAGCAGGGCTAGTCAAAGCACCAGCGGCAGCAGCAGCAGCCACGCCAATAAACCCGCCATCGAAGCTACCAAAGCTGCCCCAGCTGCTTCCCCTCTTCCCCTTGCCCAGAATGCCATCTGTCTCTGTCAACGACCCCCCCCGGCTCCGATTCTCCCTCTTTGAGAGCACCCGGAATCCCCTCCCTCCCGCCCTCTCCTCCTCCTTGACTGCTCCTGCAGACGCCGCTCTTTCTACACCTTTAGCCGCTGCTTTTTCTGCTGCTTTCTCCGCTTTCTCAGCTGCTTTCTCTGCTGTCTTTTCAGCTGATTTCCCGCCTGCTTTTTCCACCACTCTCTCGCCACCCGCACCACCCGGCCCTTCCTTACCTTGTCGCCCGCCTCTCCCGTCCCTGCCTTCCCGACCCTGCCCCGAGCCAGAGTAAAGTGGTCCGGAAAACACGTCCTTCACAGACGGCAGGCCGAGCCTGCGTCCAGGCGTGGTGGCCTGGCGGCGTTCCGACCTGGGGGGCTCGAATCCAGGCGGGCGGGAGAGGAATCTCGCGCTCAGGGGCCGCGGAATGTCCGCCTTGGCTGCGTCTGAGTGGAAGGAGAAGGTACTTTGAGAGCCGGACGAATCGGAGGAGGTTACAGCAATGGTCGAGGAGACGGAGGAGGAGGAGGAGGAGGAGGATGAGGAGGAGGAGTGGAAGGTGGGGAGTTTGAGCATGGAGCGTGGGGTTGTCGAGCCTCTTGGTGTGGTTTGGGCCGAGCCAGAGCTGTGGGAGGTTTGGATGGCGGGGAGAGGCGCCGAGACCTGCATTGCTCCTCCTCCGGACTCCTCCTGAAACCCTAAAAGCACCGCTATCTTTTGCCGCATCTTCTTGCCACTGAGTTTTCCCCCGCCACCCGAGCTGCTACTACTGGGCAGGAAACCCCCGTCCGAGCCTCCATAACCCGAAACCTCCGCTGCTGCGTTGCTATTGCCGCCGCTGCTGCTGCTGCTGCTGCTGTTGCTGAGCAAGGGCCCGGGGTGTTGGTTGACGATGGCGAAGGTACCGACGAGCGAGCGCGTGTCGGGCACGAACTGGCACGGCTGTAGCATGAGGTCCACCTGCCGCCCCTCCAGGTGCCCGCCCGCCCCCGAGTCGCGCACGTTGAAGCGCAGCACCGCGGCGGACGCCACCGCGTCGCTCACGGCGCGCTGCCACTGATCCGCGCTCACGTCGCCTGTCAAATCGAACAGGCTCTTCCGCCCGCCTGCGCCCGTGCCTTGCGCCTGCGCCTGCGCGCTCTCCCCGTCGTCCGCCTGCCCGAGCGCCGTCAGCGCCGCGCGACTGGCGGCGAGCACTTCTGCGGACTGGCGGTCCAGGAGAAGCATCATTGCGCGCGATTGGCGCACGAACTGCAGCGCCAGCGGGGACACTGGTGCGGCAGAAGCGGGGGGAGCGGATGCCGCAGAGGCGGAGGCGGAGGCGGAGCCGGGGGAAGATGATCCATGGACTGGGGGTTTGGGGGAATGAAGTGGCGCTACTGCGGAGGTATGGGGGGAAAGGGTTGCCGCAGATGCAGGAGAAATGGGGGGCTTAAGAGGGGGGAATTCCAGCGGAGGTGTCCGCGGGCGGGGGGAGGTCAGCGGCGGAATGGCAGAGGCGGAAGCGGAACGAGCGGCTGCCGCAGATCCCGCAATGCCATTCACGTCGCAGCTAGCAACCGTATCCGAAGCAGACACACCAATTGGCGGTGGGGAATGAGCGGAAACAGGAAGATCGCGGCTAACGGACGCAGCAGCAGCAGCAGCAGCACCATTCCTAGCGTTGCCGGCGCGAGGTAGTGCCGCGCTACCCGCCACATTGTCGCGCGGAGATGAGCCTTGTCCAGACACGACCTGCGCATAAGAGCCGCGCCCAGATATGATCTGCGCGGAAGAATCGTCGTTTCCACCCGCCATTGATCCTAGGCGGCCCGATTCACTGGCGCATCGTGGTGTGGTCAAGCCAGCAACAGCAGCAGCAGTCGCAGCAGCATCAGCGGCAGCAGGGCCTCTGGTTGCGCGATCCGCGGGCTTCGAAGTAGTCACGGATAGTAAAAGGCCATGACTGGTCGTGACCCGTGGGCTAGAAGGCGACGCGGTGGTGGCGGTGGCGGTGGTGGTAGTGGTGGTGGTGGTCGTCGTCGTCGTCGCGCCGCCAGAAGCGGCCCCGCCAGCGCTACCGCCGCTCCAGGTGAGGCTGGGCGGGAAGGGCGCTGCGATAGGAGTCGCGCTCGAAGGCGCGGCGACGGCGGACTGCGAGTGCGGATAGGAGGACCGGGGGGAGGAAGCGGCGGCGGAGGCGAAGGGGGAAGCGGGAATGCGTGTCGGCGGCGCAAGCGGCGGTGAGATTGGAGCGGGTGTTGCGGAAGCGATGCGAGGCGGCAACGAGGCAGCTGTTGACGAGGATGAGGAGAGAGAGGGTGACGGCGGATTGGATGATGGCGAAGGTACGCTGACCTCCTTGCTGCAAGTACTATCACAACCTAGTTTTCTGGGGCTATCGCTGCTGCTGCCGGCGCCTTTTCGCGGAGACCCCAACTCCACACTCCACCGCGGAATGTGCAATGCTTTGAGCAATAAGCTGCTGCCACCTGGCGTTTTGGGAGTGGGTGGCTGGCTGGAGCTTCTACTAAAGAACGTGTCGGTCCGCTTGCGCGGGGATAAGAGCGACGCGACGGAGCTAGGGCTACGAACCGCGGCGGTGGTGGTAGCAGCAGCAGTAGCGGTAATAGTATTCGTAGCAGTCGTAGCAGTAATAGGAGTACTCGGGGAATCCGGAGCGGCTGCGCTGTCCTTTAACGATGTCTTGTGCTCAGAGCTAGAACCCTCGCCACTGCTGCTACCGGCTGTTACAGCCCTCGAGCGAGGTGTCGTTTCGAAGAAAAGGAACGGAGATCGGGATTCTGCCTTACCGCTAGGGTTGCTTGTGCTCGTGCATTTGCGAGGAAAAGCAGCAGAAAGCGACCGACGACGAGGGCTGCGGCTAGCCTTTTTCTCAGGACGCGAGTTTTCGCAACCGACTTGAGTTTCGTCAGGCGATGACTGGATAGAATGCGTCCGTCGATAATATTGGGTGTTGCTGGCTGATGAATCTGTTGGAGGAACTGAGTCCATGTCAATGGAGGAGGATTCGCTGTTGTCTCTGTGCCACGTGGCAGAAATGAGCACGAGTTACTGCAGCAACACCATGGAATAATCTGTATGTCAACAAGACAGCGGGGTGTGCGCGGAGGGATGAGTTGGGTGGTTGGGCGGGAGTGCCCCATACAATCTCCCACGATCACTGTTGGCCAGTCTGGCTGGACTGGACTCTCGCGACTCTCTCTCGACTCGATCCTTGTTCCTTTGGTGCATCGCATTGTTACACCACCCCGCCGGCGCCCCCACCCCACCCCGCCAAGGACACCTGTCTCATCACAGACAGGAAAAACACCTGGTCCCACAAGGCTGGTCTGGTGAAGGAGGTTCTTTCTCAATGCTCTGTGCCTCGTTCCTGGGCAGGCTGGAGTCAGCTTGACCCGGCCGGGGTTGTGGGACGACGAACCTATTACTGTAAGTGCTGGTGTGAATAACGTAGTAGAAGTGCTTTCGTCTGTTTCTTTCCTCGCTCCTCTCACTCTTCCTCGTGGAAGTTCGGTGATGTTTGGGCCGCACGTCGTTCAGGCTGGGTACAAAGTTCCTGCATTCAAGGCTTATGCTGGTCATGTTTCTTCCAAGCTGTACGTCGATGTCGGATTGGCTGCACGGGGGAAATATGATTCGGGCAAAGAGCTATAGTGCATTTTGTGTACCTAGTCGGTTCAATAATGAAACACCAGTTGGGTGGAGCAGAGGGCAGCAAAGCACACAAAACGTTTTGTTCTAGAGCAAGAGAGGATTCGAAACAAAAATCAAACTACCCTCGAATTAGGTAGCTTTCCAGGGAAAGCCTCAATTATGTGCTTCAGGCCCAGCATGTGGGAATGGGAGGGCCAGAACAGAAAGCACGTTCACCTTGGCCCTGAAGTGTGGCGTTGGCGTGGTGCTTTTCGAGCCGAAATACCCGTTCAGCACAAAACATTTTTGCCAAAGGTACAGTACCATCTGTTTTGTGCATACGCAAAAAATGAATTGAAGAATCCACACAATAGTTGTCGAGTCAGTTCTCGCCAAGTGCAATATCGGGGATGGTAACCCAACCAAGCTCGCGCCCTTGGTTGCTCTTTGCACAACTCATTTATGGCGTGTCCGAAGTGACCATGTCGCTGGATGTCGCTGGATGTCGGTGCATGTCAGCCCTCGGATCGAAGATTCCGACCGTCAGACTTCGCCGACATCCCCAAACCGATGTCAACGGATGTCGACGTTTTACTTCGCACACCCCCTTACGGCTTGGGTGCTACGCGCTTTGCATAACTCATTTACGGTACTGCTATGGGGGAGCCAGTGTGATGTCGAACGGGTCTGTACTCGGGACATCCAGAACGCGTGCGACAGCACTTGACAGTGCTAAACTTTTAGAACGCGGTGGGCAAAACTTCCGCAATGCGCGCCCATGACCCATCACGCTAGCTGGAAATCTGGAAGCAAGAACTGACCAGGTTTGTTGTTTGACCCAATCAAGCTCGTCGCCGCCATCTCATGGACGAAGGTGGCCGACAGCGCATTGGCCCAGATTGGATGGCGAACGCTTGTGCGCGTCGAACCCAATAGAGCCCTCCAGTCGCCTTCAAATTCTACATTGTGCAACTCATAACAAAGCATTATGAGCCGCTCAAAGTACAAGCTTTGTTCCAAGAGTGCAATGAAGAAATGAAAAATTGGTTACAACCGCCCTGCTATAATACCAGATGTAAAAAGCTGGAGTAGGGCTTGAGAACTAACAGACGCAAACTAGGAGTACAATGAAAGGGGGAAGCAATCTACCATATCACCTGTATGCATCCAGGGGGAGTGCAGCTCCATTACCTGCCGGCTGAAGTTCATGGTTTTCATACTGCATTTAGCACACACATTTCCAATTTCCACCCATGATGGGCAGAAACAGAGCTGGACTACGCCTTCTTTGTGCTTTAAGGTGAATACTATAATCAGGCAAGCTCCTCAAGTGCAGAGTTCTTAGAGCTGTCAACATTGCGCCATAAATCCCTCATTCCATGGCGCATCCCCAGGTGGCTGACTCACAACTGCAGGTGTCTCGCCCTCCTTGTCCCTATCATGGTATACTTCGTGAATCGTGGTAAGGCGTATCTCAGGCGGGGACGAGAGCTCTGCGACAACTTATGCCAAGGACATGATATACCACTTACAAATGCGTTTTTTAGGAGAGTTTGAGACGTTTTTTTCTTATTGCCGTTCTTCATCAGCTCCCCTAGAAATTGTGAAAGACGACCTAGAAGAGGCAATTGTCAGGTAGTACGATACCTGAAATAGTGTGTCCATCCAGTTAGTTGGGCACAGGTAGCGTGCCGGCTCTGCTGGTCGGGTTGCGAGTTTTGCGCTTTTGGATACACACAGTCGACTTCCAAGCCGCTTGTCCATCGCATTATGGACAGTTACAACCCAGCAGAGAATCTGATGTCTTATGCAGCGATATTTTCAACGACGGCTTTTGCATCCGATGCCAGTTGATAGCAGCTAAAGGTGAATAATACCACCACAGCAAGTTTCTTCTTTTTCGTTGGTAGTCGGTTCTACTTGACTTAGTTGCTCGCTTTTCTGACGAGCAAACATGACGGAGAACTCTGGAACTGTTGGGACGAAAGTGGGCATGATGACGACGCTGAAATGTTGGTTTGGGATGCCAGGGAGGAGAATTCATTCAGGTGAAGAATTCGTCTGCATTCAGGTGCGATGACACACAGGGAGCCATGAAACGAAAGCAGAGCCTCCCATTCCAAACCAATTGCCCAACCTGGGATGGATCAGGGCTGGATGCAGGGATGAGCTGGTCAACCTCATGTTCGTTGCCACGTGGAGGTGAGGTGTGTGGTGCGGTGGTGGGCATAACGGGCGCTGGAAAATTGCGATACGCCTGTGAAACCGTGGCGCAACTATTCGCCTGTAGGAGCAATGCGAAAGTGTTGTACCTTCGCGAAGGAATTCGAAGGCGTCCAGGACAAGTTTCGGTTCATGCATCCAAGAATGTCTCGACCAGAACTCGACCCGCGCGGAATGATCCGAAAATAGCTTATGGCACGTGGACACGTTCACGGGAAGAATTGTGTTTCGGGGTTTAATACTCAGGCTGACGCACCTACTTTGGGTGACGAGGACAGACAGACCAATGTGAAGTCGGAGGGTAACCACCCGCAGCTCTGGAAGGGCCATGCACGTGGCACCAGAATCGTCAGAATTTCTGAAAGGTGACGCAGCAATCAACCTTCCTAAAAAACCCGGCACGCCTGCATCTCCCCCTCCCTTACCAACATAGTAACGCGCTTCGGTTCAGAGAGTGTCCTCCCAGCCACCCTTGCACCCACGGGACGCTCAGGATAAAGAACCTCAATGTGGAACAAATAAAAATTATTTGGTTCGACGCACCCAATTTACGCTGCCTAGTTTTGATCCTCGCTCAGATTCAGCAGCGTAACTTTCTGCTGACACTTCGAAATCATGGCTGCCACTCTCGCCACCTCCACTGCCATCGCAGCTCAGTCGCTGTCAGTGGCAAAGGCCGTGTCTTCATCTGCCAGTAAGTGGAACATTTTTGCCCTGATATCATTATTTCTTGCAGACACATCTGGAAATGCCGTCTGCTTGGGTTATCTCGTGTTACTGAAAAAAGAAAAAAAATATCTTTCCTTTGATGATGGCTTGGCGTTTCCCCGCAGACATCCCGGCTTTCTCGGGTCTGAAGGCTCTTTCCAAGACGGCCAGCGCCTCCGTCGCAACTAAGAACTGTGCCTGCAACAAGTGCGCCGGCTTCAATAGCCGCTCAGTGCGCGCCGAGTCCATCGTCACACACACCAGCGCCGTTCCCAGCGCCAACGGCAGCGGTGCCACCTACTACGTTGTGAACATCACCTTCCCCAGCCCAGCTCAGGCTGCCGCTCCCGCCGCCGCGCCCGCCGGTGCCGCCGTCGCTACCGCCGCAGCTGCTGCCCCTGCGGCTGCAGCAGCGCCCGCCAACGGCGGCATCGCTCGCGTAAAGCAGGCGGCGCTTCCCGCGCTCGCGTCCATGGCGAAGTTCTTCCCTAACGCGCGGCAGGAGGAGGAGTTTCTTCACGCCGTGGCCGTGGAGCTGAACAAGCTGGGCTTCCGCAAGGACAACGGCATTGCCCTCGTCAACACGTGCCGCGACGAGGTGTGCCGGCCGATCGTGAACCTGATCGACAAGGAGTTCGGGCTCTCGTTCAATGTGTCGGGGCTTGGTGGGCTGGTGAACTGCGGCAAGACGGGGTTCAAGGCCGCCATGAGCCACTCGCCTGAGTTCCTTTGCGACGTTGACGGCACCATCAAGGAACGATGTGAGTGATTACATTAGTTGGTGGATTCCGCTCGGATGCAAGCGGGTGAATATGCACGACGCGCGGTTTGTATGCTGTCGTTCGCTGATTCAACTTCCAGTTATCGCGCCGGGAAACATGTAGTAAAATCGTTGAAACCGCGAACATTCTTTCCACGATAATCCCGAAGGTGTCAACACAATGTGTGTTGCGGATGCCGCCGACTTTTTGCTTTATAATGTGTGTCTCATTTTCTCCATTCTTCTCTAATCTCACCCACATGCAATCCGTCTTCATAAATGTATCAATTTGCTGATTGTGCACGCTTTGTCCCCTTCCACACCTTCTCTTGTGTTCCTCTGTGCAGACATTTTCTTCGCGTTCCCCCACGTGTCCGTCGGCGAGTCCGGCGAGGTGGGCTCTCTCCTGCGTCGCGGCCGCGGTAAGGCGTCCAGCGCTTGCGGTGCGCTGATCGCGATCAAGAACGACATCAACGCGGGCAACGGCCCTTCCCCCGACGACGACGACGCGGAGTACCAGCTGCTCAAGACCAAGGTCATGGAGAAGGTGCAGCGCAAGAAGGAGGGCGAGCTGCTGTCGCTCGTGCAGGTCACCAAGGCCGCCATGCAGGCTATTAACGAGGACCTCGAGAAGCTCATCTCGCTCACCGTCGACCCCGCCACGGCTGACTATGCCGTTGTCACCGGCGTTCAAATCCACTCCGGAAATCAGGTCAGTGTCATTAATCCCGTGACGGCTCTACCACCAACGCTGTGAATTATGCATCAGCAACTGGGATAGCCCCGGAGCCTCCGCTCGCATGTCTTGCTAACTTTCTTGTGTCCCATGTTGCTGCATCTCTACAGATTCCTGGCGAGCCTTTCCGCATGGAGCGCACGTGCGACTACATTGCGCCCGACAAGGTGTACGCTGTGGTGCGCGGCAAGCGGTACGACCTGCAGCTCGATGCCGCTGACGTTTCTGCCGCCGCCGAGCCTGTCTCAGCTTAGATGGCTGCCGCACAATGCGTTTTAGAAACCGTGGTACTTTAGTCTCTTAGGCAGGTATTAACCTATTTATTTTCTTGTAAGCTTTCCTTCTGTGATCACATAAAGAAATCTGAATTCCCTGTCACAAACCTGAAACATGGGACATCGGCACAGCCGCACGGCTATCGCCCGAATTGTGCACGGATATTTGGTGGCATATATTCAGGTTCGATGACTCCTATCACAGCTCCACTACAAAAACTTCGGTGGTAAAAGCGTTAGTGTGCATGACATATTCAAACATTTGATGTGCAAATCTTATTTATTGTAATTACACATTGCGTTCACCCTAGGCCCAGCGATACATATTCTAACTCTTAACACCTAATCCACGGTACATACCCATTCACACCCACGAACAGCACAACTTCTGGTATAAAGCTAAATTGAGAAGGAAGTACAAAAACTTTAAACAGCCCAAAGTTTTCAAGTTGTCAAATTTGTGTCACTACCATATCACTCAAACCATTTCCATGTCCTCCCCATAGTTTCCTTCATTAGAGCTGCTGCAGGCAATTTTTTGCGGCTCCAGGTTCATGACATCCGCTGTCGCCATCAACGAATCCGGTTGCTGCTCTGCTTGCTCCACCTCTTCTTCTATGTCCTCCTCCTCTTCACCCTCTGCTTGTGCCTTCAACCCTTCGTCGCCTCCCAACCCACCATCCACAACACCAGGCGGATGCAGCTGAAGGGCTGCCAGATGGGAAAGCAGAGTGGAAAGCATACGGATGGTGAGCGCAGTCAGAGAGGAAAAAAGAGGAAGGACAAGACGCTGGGCAAATGACAGCAGAAACAAGATGACCAGACGACTCGAATCATTAAACCACGGTTGCAAAACATTGTTTGATAATCTATCTTCTATCCCCTTCAATAACAGCCAGCATACATGCAGAGCCTCAGCACACAGCCAGCCGGGGCATCGTACCTTCTAGCAGCTTGCTCCCTCCCAGGATCTGAATCGGTTGGCCCTGCATCAACGATCCAATCATGCCCCCAAGCACCCTTTTCTCCATGGGGCTCGCCCCCAGCCATGCCGCCTTGAGCTTCTCTATCGGCCACTGCTGCGCCGCTGCTCGTGCTGCGAGTGACGCTGATGCTCCTGCCATGGCTTCTCGCTCTGCTCTTCTCCCAGCGCCAGCACCCGTGCCAGCGCCCGTGGAGAGAGAGGGGATGACAGGAGGAGAATACAGGACAATGGCTTTCTGATTCTCTGCTTCTTGCGAGGGAAAGGGTGCAGTGGGTGGTACTGAAGCCTGCAGTTGTGCGTGCAGTGGCGTGTGTGGGGATCCAGAAATTGTGTCCATAGAGCGTGCGCCCTGGAAAGGTGGTTGAGAGGTAGGCGCAGTAGCAGCGATTGGAGCCATGGCACTGTAGTTGCTTGGAATGGCAGCAGCGACCGATGCAACAGGAGCGGCAGATGGAGTGGGTGCAGCTGCAGCAGCAGCAGTGAGTGGGGTGGAGAGGAAAGCGGAGGCTTGCATTGATGTAGGCGAGAGAGGGGGTGACGGAGGAGGGGTTAGGGCGCGGAGGACAGGGGAGGATGGAGAGGCGGAGGTTGGAGAGATGGAAGGAGGTGCAAAAAGATTCGATGAGGTTGGGAGAGTGGAGACTGCGTACGCGGGGTCCGCTGGTGCTGATGGTAGCTGCGACGGGGGCAATGGGCGAAAGAGGCGGCAGGGAAGATGGGAGAAAGAGAGACGGGAAAGCGATGAGGAAAAAGAGGCGAGGAGCTTGATCGATGGATGGTTCAGCACAACCTGACAGATATTGGTGCTCCTGGACGCCACTGGTGCCACGGCGCGAGATGCGAACCCAGAAGGACAAGGTGGGAGATGGCTAAAGAGCTGTTTTCCAACCCCACTGACCTGCAGTCTCGCCCGTTTTGCTGGATTCCCCAAGTCCGCCATGATTTCATTCCCCATCCCGCCCACCACGCCATCCATCCCCGTTGCGCTCCCAATGCCCCCCGCACCAACTCCCGGAATCCCGAGTTCCCCTCCGCCTGCTCCGACTTCTCCCCCCATCCATGCGCCTCCCTTGCGCTTACATCCCAGCCTGCGCGCGTCAGCCCCGCAGGCTGTTCCCGCCCAAACAAGTGGCGCCGCAGCGCCAAATGCGGAAGCTTCCGGCAAAACTGGCGGAAATGTCATGCGGGGAAAGGCTTCCGCGGACGCCGTCGCCAGCGCGGGCGCGGGCGGAACCAAGGGGGAAGGGTTGGCGCAGGATAGCGGGGCGGGTTGCGCCGAGTGCATCCCGGATGATAAGTGGGCGGCGGAGAGGAAAGGGGTTTCGCGGAGAGGGGAGGTTGCGGGGGTGGTGAGAGGCGAACCGATAGGACTTGCCATGACGACTGAGCCAGCTTGCTATGATGTTACTTCTTATTACTCCCCTTTTTTTTTACCGCTAAAAAACCTTCGAGAAGAAACGGAGGGAAGCGCAAGCGCCTCGGAGAATTGAGCTGGCGGTTCAGCTGTACTTGAACACAACAGATCGCGACGCCTGGAACGGGCCGTTCAAAGCAACTCCGCGCAGACCCGACTCAAGCTGATGCATCGGTTGCGATGGTAAGCCACCAGCGAGGCCACGAAGGGAGAAGGCCAGACGAAAAAGACACATTCTGGTGGATTCAGGAAGCGTTCTCTACCCACCTAGAAAGCACTGTGGAGCGGATTACACTGTGAAGGACTGTCCTACTGCAGCAATCCAATCCCAAGGAGGGGTGGGAGAAGATTCAGGAAGGGTGTGGGCGAGCTGGGTGAACTATCTGTCCGCCTCGGCTCGAAGGGCCTGGAACATTCTAACGCGTAGTTTTCGAGAGTGGTTGGCTTTCTTGTCGAGTCTAACAATACATTCGTCTACAAATAAATGCTATCAATAATGAATGAAAACAAATTGTCACTATCCTCCCAAACTTGAACGGCTCATTGTTGCAATAGTTGGCAAAAAAATTATCTACAATGCTGCCCTTCACGGGTCTGAGGTCGCTGCAGAACGATATGGTGCATACAGATGCACATTCACATGCATAAAGACCATGGTAATGGTAAGATCTAGCGTGTGCATCGCAATTGCAGAAGCACATCCACCGCATATGCCGCAGATTGCACCGCGTTGCACTACACTGCACCGCACGGCACGGCACAGCGCTACAGAAGGCCAACGGCGCGTTGGCTCTTATCAAATGCCTCTGCAAACCGTGCCAGTGCCCCAAAAATGGCCTGCACAGGGCACCACCACGCAGAACAGACAGCCACAGCAGAAGCAGAGGAAACAAAATAAAAACAGAGGAAAGTTGGAAACTCACCGCAAGGCTCACAAAATTTCATGACGACTGGAAGAAACCACGCAAGGATTGGAAATAAAAACTGCTAGTGCCGGTACGGTATGCATTTGGGGAGTTCCTGTGCAGTGCAGCGAACACACACCTGGGGAGAGGACGAGGGGGGTTCTCCCAGAAATGTTGCAAGCTGCTGGAACTGCTGCTTGCTCTCCTCCATTTGCCGCACCAGCCCCTCCCTGTCCGCCCTCGCCCTGTCTAGAAACTGCGTTAGACGGTCAGAGAGAGTCAACTCCCACTGCCATGCAGCAGCAGACACTGGAACACCATCGTCATCATCTTTATCGTCGGCAGCACCATCACCATCACCATCGTTAGGGCCTTCCCATGCGCCACCATGGGCATCAGGTTCGGCAGCAGCACCACTGTTAGTGTCAGCAGCAGAAGCATGAGCATCAGCGCTGTCATCGGCACGAGCAGCACTATCAGCACTCTCCACCCCAGCCCACACACAGGCACCATCTTTCACCTTTTGAGAATTCTCAAATCCTTCCACCTCCACACATCCGCCTCTGTTCCCACTCCCAAGCTGCTCACGGCTTTGTACCAAGCGCCCCACGCCGCTACCCGCATGGCAATCACCAACACTCCCAGCTCCCTCGTCACCCTCCCCAGCTTGCCTCATCCACCCTCCCCCCCTCTGGAACATCGTCCTCCTCTGCCTCTCCCTCTCCCTCTCCCTCTCCGCTTCCTCCACCTCCCCAGTCTCCCAGTCGCTCTCATCTGTCCTCCCTCCCCCGCGCCCGCCCGCACCCCCTTCCCACTTGCTCACCACGTCCTTCACATATAGCCCTCGGATTGCTGGTTTCGCCCCTCTCAGTGCTTCCTCTATCCCTTCTGGTGACAAGCCCGGAGGAGGAGACACACCCCGGGGAGGATAGGCAGCAGATGGTGTTCCCTTGAGTGCTGCTGGGCTGCTGTTGCTGGCACTGCTGGTGGGGACACTGCTGCTGCTGCCTCCGGTACTGCTGCTGCTGTTGCTGTTACCAGTGCCACAGCTGCTCGTGCTGATGGTGGTCGTGCCACTGCCGCCACTACCAAACCCCTCCGCCTCGCATCCCTCTCTGCCCTCGCTCCTCTCTCCACCACCGGCCACACCCCAACCCATCCCAGGCACCCCCTCCTCTTCAAACGCAAAATAATCCTCCTCCCGCTTGCTCCCTTCCAACCCATCCCAAACCATCCCCTCTCCTCCGTCCTCCTCCCCGTCCTCCTCCCAACGCTCCTCTCGCCCCGCCTGTTCCTCCCCACACGCCTTGCCAGGTTCGCTCTGGCACCGGGGAAACCCCTCCAGGGCTTCTCTCCGTGCCAATTCAGCCACAGGTCCCCCTCCGTGGCACCCGTATGCGACACGCACAGCTGATTTTCGCGACACACCCACCGCATTCGATGCATACCGCCTCTGTGAACCCTCAAACCCAAACGCATCGTCTGATTCCTGCCCAGCCTCTCCCTTCCTCCGCCTCCCAGCCCTCTCCCTCTCAGCCTCCCTCCCCCTCTCCACAGCCATTCGCCCTGCCGCTGCCGCCTTGCTGTTCCGCCCACCCACGCGGGGAGACGGGCGGGGTCGTAAGCTCGTAGACCCAAACCCACCGCTGCCTCTTGCCCCTGTCGCTGCAGCCACCGCCGCTGCTGCGAGCGCCGCCGCTGCTTCCCTCCGCATGCTCCTCTCAACTGCTGCTGCCGCATCGCTCATCTCTCCCCCGCTGTACCCCCTATAGAGCGACCCGCCTGCCCGGTCGTGATCCGAACCTGCTGCAGAGTTCGCAGCAGCGGAGGGTGCATAGCTGGGAACCCCACCACCACCAGAGCCTGACCCTGATCGATACACGGAAATTCTGCCGTTCCTGCCGTTCCCATATAGGCTGCTGGCCGAGGCCCCTCCACTCACCGAACCAGAACCCCGCATGCGTGCGCTCTGACTGTGCGGAAAGGCTGGGGCGGGTGTGCTAGATGCACCGGTACCATCACCACCAGCACCACCAGCACCAGCAGCACCAGCAGCAGCAGCAGCAGCGGAGGTAACCCTAATATTGCCTGTGGACTGGGCTTTAAGGAAATGGTATGCTCCAAGTCCGATGTTGCCACTCACGTCACCCTCATCCCCCGACTCCTCTCCCCTGCTCCGGCGCCACTGCTGCCACGCCGCTACCTCGTCATACACCCTCCACTCGTTCCCCTCCAACTCTTCCTCTAATCCTTCTTCCTCGTCCCCCTCCTCCTCCTGCTTCGCTACTGCCAGTGCGGCCCCTGTGGCTGCACCAGCAGCAGGAGTGGCGGAGGGAGCGAGGGTGTGGTAGTGTGGAGGGGAAGCAGGGAGGTTGCTGCTGGTGCTGCCGTGCTGCTCGGTCCACACCTGCTGCGTGCGAGGGGTTGCGGCGATGACTCCGTTGAAAGGGCTCCTCTTGAACGCCATGCACTTGCGTGAATCACTGAACGCACTTGATGAAACCCCATTCCCTCCAGCTCTGTTCTTCCTCACACGATCACCAGCAGCAGCAGCAGCAGCAGCAGCAGCACCATCACCCTCATCATCATCCTCAGCAGCATCACCATCACTATCACTGTTGTTAGGCCCACTACGCTCCCTGAATGTGAACACGTCAGGAGTGTTGGTGCTGCTGTGAGCGGTAGAGGAGGAGACACACGAGGAAGGCACAGGAGGGGGGAGAGAGGGTGAAGCCACTCGTCCTCTGCTTGGCAACCGCTCCTGCCGTACAAAGGCTGATGCATTCATGTACTCCTCCTCGTCCTCCTCCTCCTCCTCCTCCTCCTCATCCTCCTCCTCTCCCCCCTCCACCCCCTCCTTACTCCTCAACTCCTGATCACCTCTCCGTTGCTCCTCCACCTCCTGTTCTTTTCTTCTCCCACCAACCCCCATCACCATCACCATCACCATCACCATCACCATCACCATCACCATCACCATCAGCAGCAGCAATAGCTCTGTCGCGGCTGGACCAGCTACACATGTCACTCATCGCCCTACGGTGCATCCTAGCTGCAACCATCTCCCCTAACGTCAACTTCCGCCCATCACAACCCCCACCACCACCATCACCACCACCCAACCCCCGTCCCCCACCCTCCCCTCCCTCTCTCCCTACCTTCTTACCTCCTCCTCCGACTCCTCTATTTCCATCCCTCCTGAGCCCTCCTCCCCGTGCAGTGCCCCTCCCTCTAGCAGAACCCGCACGAGCCTCCCCGTCGTCACTAGCAACCCCTGCAATCGGCACCGGCTTTCCCACCACCGCCATCGCAATCCCTTTCCTCGCGCCAAACCTCGTCACCCATCTGTACCCACTCACGCCGCCCCTCCCTCTCCCTGCGCCCGCCCCCCTTCCGCCTCTGCCTCTGCCACCTTCCCCCGTGCACCCCCCATCAGAGCCCTCGTGAGTAGATGAGTCCCCAGAGCCTGCCTCGTAAGCGGACGTGGCTCGTCGCAAAGGGGGCGTGAGCTGCTTCCCCCCTTGCTCTGGGCTCCTTGCTGCTCCGACTGCGCCTGTGGTGGCAGATCTGTGCACTGGATGTGGTGGTCTTGCTCCTGCTGCTCCTGCTCCTGCTGCTGCTGCTGCTGTTGACAGTGATGCGCCTGCTCCGGCTGGTTCTGCTGCTGCTGCAGCCGCTGGGAGTGCTTCTGCTGCTGTTGCGGCTGCTGCTGCTGCTGCTGCTACTGCTGCTGCAGGTGGTGCTTCAACGCCTCTTTCGTATGGAGCCACTGGCACAACAGATGGCACGGCAGCAGTAGCAGCAGCAGCAGCAGCAGCAGCAGCAGCATAAGCAACAGGGCCTGCAGAAGCAGCAGCGGAAGCAGGAGTTGGGCGGGGAGGGAGAGCCGCACTCTTTGCGCTAGGCGTGGCAGGAGGAACAACGGATCCCTTAACCCTCCCTGACTGCCCCACTGCCGGTGTGCGGGGCGTTGGGGGAACACTCCTCCCCCCGCCTGCCCCAATTCCTCTAGGCGTGGGGGGAACAGACCTCCTCCCGCCTGCCCCCGTTCCTCGGGGCGTGGGGGGAACGCTCCTGAGCTTCACGCCTGCTCTGATATCATCTGAGAAGGAGGCCCCGATGCCGGCAGTGGGAGTGGATGCAATGCAAGCGCCATCAGAGTGATGCTTTGTCTCTCGCTTCGTCTCCTCCTCCTCTCCTGGGTTTGTTTCTGTGTTTGAGTGAGCAGGGGATGGTGTTGCAGCAGCGAGAGCACCAGAAGACTTCGCCACTGCGTTTCCATCTGCAACCCTGTTCCCCTCCTCTCCCTCCCTATCACACCCTCCTCCCACCCCCTCCTCCTCCCTCCCCACTTCCTCACTTCCCACACCCCCTTCTTCCCCTCCCCCTCGTCCCTCCCGCTTTTTCCCGCTCTTCTTACTCTTCTTCCCCTCTCTCCCACCTCCCGCCTTCTTCCTCGCACCCATCTCCTTCCCTCGCACCACAGGCGGCCTCTCCCTCTTCCCCCACTCCTCCCACTCTCTCCCCAACCGCCTAGCACTCCCTCTCCACCCAAACCTCTCCTTCCTCCCACCTTTCTCTCCCTCTCCCTCTATCCCTCCCCATCCCCTTTTCCCCCGGCCAGATCTAGTTCGCAGAGGGCCCCAGCAGGTGATGGCACAGGAGGAACCGTCCGGAGTCTCTGCTTCCTCCCTGTCACTCCTCCCCCGCAAGCTCTGCAACAGCGACGCTCCCTCCTCTTCATCCCCTAATCCGTTCTGCTCCCCTGAGCCCCCTCCCTCTTCTCCCTCTCCCCCCTCACTTCCACCACCGCTACCCTCCCCGCCTCCCCTCTCCGCTACCTCCTGCTCTCCCTCCTCTCCCTCCTCTCCCTCCTCCCCCTCCTCACTCCCTCCTCCCTCCAAAAGCGCTGCTGCTTCAGCCGCAGCAGCAGCGGCCTCTTTAGCCTCTTCCTCACTAATCACAAACGCCAGTTCCTTTTCCACTGTCGTGATTCCCTCATCCACACCCCCCAGGCTCTTCTGAATCTCCTCTAGAGGAACCCTTGCAGCAGCAGCAACGGCATCCAGAGCCTTGGACATCTCCGTACCGCGCTGCACCGCTCCGCCTGCCATTACCAGCACAGCGACTACGTCTAGCAGGCTGGTCGCCTGCAGCATAGCTCGTTTCACCTGCCGCCCTTCCATCCTGCTTCCCGTGCTTCTGCCAGTGGCTGTGCCCATGCTCGTACTGACAATGCTTGCACCACAACCACCAGCACCGCGGTAGGTGGCAGGATTGCTACCAGCCGGTGCTGCATGCACAGGGATGTGAGGACCGGTGCTTCTTGACTCAGGCAGCAGTGCAGCAGTGCGGGCAGCAGCAGAAGCAGCAGAAGCAGCAGAAGCACCCACGCTGCTTGAACTTTTCATGGCTGAAAAGGGCCCTGGGGCAGCGGGGAGAGAAGAGCTCCGGGAAGAGTAGGGAGTCTGATGGAGTGTGTGATAAGTGGAGTTTTGAGTCGACTCAACTCTGACAAAACTCGACTTATCACACACAGTCTGATGGAGTGGGGAAAGACCTGCCGCTGTCACCCGCGCAGCAGGAGCTGCAGCAGCAGCAGTGGCAGGAGGGGCAGCAGCAGGAGGAGGTAGGGGTGGGGTGCGGAAGCCAGACAAGAGGTCGGTGGGAGGGTGGGGTGATGGCGCTGGTGGCGCGGAGAGGGTGACCCGATGGTCCGCCAGCTTTGGTAGCGTCTCTATGCTGAAACCCAGGGCGCCGGCTGGGGGAGAGAGAGGGGAAGGGGCAGCAGGTTTGGAGGGGAGAGGGAGAAGGTGGAGAGAGCAAGGGTGAGAGGAGGGGAGTAGAGGAAAGAGCTGAAAGGGAGGGATGAGAGGAGAAACGGGTGTGGAATATGTGAAGAAGGGTATGGGGAGAGATGGAAGTGAACGTGACCAGTTTCTGGTAAGGAGAACAAAAAGAAAGAAAGAAAGAAAGAAAGAAAAAAAACAAAAAACAAACAAACAAACAAACAAAAAAAAGATTGATAAGAGAAAGAGAGAATTGACAAGGGGAATGACGCGAGAGAGAAGACGAGGGGCCAATAATGCATGGCTCTCGCTGCCTTATGGCTGGAAAGCTATGGCTGTAGTGGCTTCAGAGACATGGACGAATGTCAAGCTGCACGTTTTGAGTTGCAAATGGCTGGCCTCGGATAGGACCTTTGGTGTGCTTGTGGTGGCAGTTTTAAGAACTGTCAACTCGCGTTGGTGGGTGGGTGTGCAAAGCAAAGGTGTGCAACGGAACGGACCTTTCGTGCTGCCGTAGTTGAGCTCGTTGCCTGCCTGCAGCGCTGCTGCCATGGCTGCCCTCAGAGGCTTGCACTCCCGCACCTGCTCTCTCTCTCTCTCTCTCACACACACACACACACACACACACAGACACACACACACACACACACACACACAGACACACACACAGACACACACACACACACACACACACACACACACGCGCGCGCGCACGCACGCACGCACGCACGCACACACACACACACACACACACACACACACACGCGCGCGCGCGCGCGCGCGCGCGCGCGTGCGCGCGGCAAAAAATGCGGGTAGAGAGACGACTTTTGAGGCGCCTCAAAAGGCTTGCCCTCCCGCACCTGACACACATGCACACGGGTGGATTGTTTTGAGACGTCTCAAAACACGCACCTGACACACATGCACACAGGTGGATTGGGGCATGCCCGGTTTTAAACTCTCTCTCCTCCCGTTTCACTCCCCCGCCCGGCCGCCATCCCATGTACTGCTCGCTCCCCCACGGTACATTCTCCCACACCACCACTGAGCACTGCTGTGTACCGCTGTGTACCGCTGTGTACCGCTGTGTACCGCTGCGCACCACACTGACCTGGTGGCAGGCGCGCTGGAAGGTGTGAATGAGGCGCTGTGTGTCTGCCACCATGTCAGTGCAGCGCAGCATGAACACCCACGCCTGATCATGATCATGATCATGCCGCACAGCAATCACACCAGACAGAGGGCAGGCAGGCGGAAAAGAGGAAGGGCCAGGTGGGCAGGGCAGGAGAAGAGAGCAAGGGCGAGGGAGGTAAGGTAGAAAGGAAAGGATAATGGGGAGAGGGGGAGTGGAGGAGAGGGAGGATTGTCAGAGCGAAAGCGGAAGCGAAACTCATCGGCATAAACTGCGGCCCTCCTCCTCCTCCTCCTTACCCAGCGCCGTCACACACAGTTCCCCTCTCATTCCCCTCACTCCGCACTCCCCTCACTCACTCACTCCTCGTTTCTCCCCTTCCATTCCAGGCCCCCACTACTCCCGTCCCGTGCAATGCACACATCAATCTTATCTCGCAGGCGGGGAATGGTAGCGAGCGCGTGCAGGAACTGCTCAGGGGCTGACAGGTTCTCCAGGGGGCGGCTCTCCGTGTACGCCAACAGCTGCTGCGCCTCGCTCTCTGTTGGAATCACCTGAGGGGCGGCACAGAGAGAGGGGGGAGGAGGTGAGCATATCAATGAAGTGAGCGAAAAAGAGAGTGTGTGAGAGATGGGGGAATAAGGGTGACATGAACATGAAGGATGAAGTAGGGAAGGAATGGTAGTACTGGGGGTGGGGTGGTGGTAGTGGTTGTATCTGGTGGCTGCTGCTGCTGCTGCTGCTGCTCGTGCTGCTGGCGCTGCTGCTAGTGCTGGCAGTGGTGCTGGTGGCAATGCTGCTAGTGCCGCTGCGGCTGTAGCAGGGCGTGGTGGCTAAACTCAAGGCGCTACAGGTGCGGCCTTAGTACTACTGGCAGGCAAGGCACACGTACGTACCTGGGTGATGAGAGCGAGTTGGTCCAGAGACAGAGCGCACCCCGGGTTGCCCAGCAGGATGGCGTCTCTGATCTCCCCATGCGCCATGCGGAACTGCGCCAGCGTTATAGCCACATTATTCGCCCTCGTTAGAGTCACCACCTTCACCACACCCTTCCCCTCCCCCTCCTTTCCCCCTCCGCCATCCCCCTCTCCCCCCGCATCCCCCTGCCCTCCGCCACCCCGTCCCCTCCCCAACACCCCCCCAAGCCCGTTCCTCCCCGCGCCCGCCAACCCCCCAGCGCCAATCTTAACCTTAGTCTCCTTGGCTTTAAACAGCACCTGGAGCGCCTCGAGTTTAGGACCGTCTACTTGCACGCGCGAGAAGAGATCAGCGTCTTTAGAGAGCTCGTCCCATATAGTTCCCTTGGTGTCATGCACCTTGTTCCAGTGAAACACCTTTAGGGCCACTGCTTCCCGCCGCTCCTTGATCGACCGCGCGCGGCGGAAGGACGCGCGCGGAGTGGCCATCCCGCCCGCGGAGTACGAACCAGGCGGGGGAGGCGGAGGGGGAGGCGGGGGCGCGCGTGGTGGAGGCGGGGGGGGAGGGGGAGGGGGAGCAGACGGTGGGGCCGGAGGCGGAGGGGGAGGAGATGGGGGAGGGTGAAGCGCGGAAGGTTCTGCCGTTGTTTGCGCGGATCCATCTTCGCCTGCTCTTGCGGCGGCAAACGCGGGCGCTGGCTGCACCTTATTGTTGATGCAGTCGCGGGATTTATTGGTGCTGCTATCGTCAGCGTCATCGTTGTCGAACTACTGGAGCGGCCGGCAGAAACGGATGTTGACCGCTGTAGTCAACGCGACATGGAGAGCACATGAAGAGGGGTGGAGGCGGGGTGAAGGAGAAGGGGGTGGGGGGGGGGGGGAGAGAAAGGGGGAGATGGGGAGTATGGGAGGGAGGAGGAAAGGGGAACCCGCGAGAGGGATGGGAAGAGAGAGGGACATGCGTGGAGTTGGGGAGATTGAGGGGAACGGAAGAGGTGGGGATGGGGAACGCCAGAATTGGAGACGGTAGGAGAAGGGTATATACGTCGCTCATTATGTCGCATGCATGCACTTACGACCCAAATACTCGTGCATCCATGAACACAAACTCATGCACCCGTCTCGCTCGGCCCGCCAGCGCTCACCCTCGAAAGACGGGTCCGAAGCAGCTAACAGCCATGGCGGGCCGTTCCGCGTCCCACGGACGGAAAAGGGCGATGAACGGCGACAGCACCGCGTGCACGCTGGGGACAACGCGGGGTGATTCTAGATGCAACGTTCAGCGCTAAACAGAACAATGAACTGAACCGCGTTCAAAGTCCAACAACCTTGCGTTTACTACTGTTAGTGTATTCATTAAGTTACGGCGAAAACGAAGCTGCACGCGCTAACAGCCATTACAAACGATTGACTAACCACTGAAGACGATGTTTTCTTTGCGAACTCGCAACTAAATTTCTCAGGACTGCTTCGAAAAGGCACACACGCCTTCCTCAAGCCTTGAAGAGCTTGTGGGGTGAACAGCACTGCGCGAGTGCGTTCCAACGTCCACTCCACACCATGGGGTCCCGAGCGTGCGTTTGTTGTGCTCTTGCACCTGTCTCCCCCATGCTTTCTCCAAATTGGCCAATCGCACCATCGGGCACAGAGTTGTACGAACAGTGGCGGTGCTGCGTTACACAACGGTTCTGTGCTGGCAGGCAGGTTGTTGAAGAGGACAGCAAGACATTTGCGAAAACAATTTCGCTAGCTATCGCCCAGGTTCGGCAAGCCGTAGTTTGTGGAGCACAGAAGGATGGAGTCGCAGTGCACCGACACGGTACAGTCAACAAAATACACATTCGCTGTGGAACCAATGACGGTAGGGGGAGAAACACTCTGTTTTCTTCGGGCAGTCTTCATCGTTAAAGTTAAAGTTGTTTTTTCTGGTCGTAACCAGTTTAAGGGGTATCCATTCCTAGATGAGCACGTGCTAACCCCTACTTGGGGCTGGCATAACAACGCCTGCACGGGGGTGGGTTCGATCCCAGGACCTCATCTATCGGAAGTGCCTCTTTCTACTGACTAGGCCACTTCTTGATCGGGCAGTCTTCATCGGCAGAACCTGTGCGGGCTTCACCCCAGTGGCCCACCGCTGCTTGCTGTCTGCCTCTGGAGATAATCTTGGAGTTTTCTACAAAACACGAGGGGTGTTTTCCAAGGGCCTGCGCTAGCGGAAATGCTTTGCCCAAATTGCTTTCTTCCGGACTTTAGTTGAAACCAAGAAAGTATCCCCGTGCAAACCAACCAGGCAAATGTCCGGGTTTGGTATCCAGAGTGGTTTGCCCCATTTCCTCTTTCGAGATGGTAGATTACGCATTTTCGGGTTGCTGGATGGCTTCGCACTGTAACGGCCAGCCTTCGCAGTTGCGTTTGAAACAGACTCCTGAGCTCAGCATTGTCACAACCGACAAGCTGATAAGCATTTCCAGTACATGCTTTATATGCAGCAGCAAATGAGGGCATTTACTGGATGATCATAACGACCAGTAAACCGTAATAAAGAATGTAGTGCACTAACAAACAATCCCAGGAATACACACCCTAGCTGGGAGGAACCGTAGGCAGCTGTACATTGTTTATCCGTTCGAGAGCTAGCACAAGGGCTTGTGTTCCAAGATCCCCATCTCCATGCGCCTGAATTGACACAAATAGCTGCTGTGCCTGAAATATACCCACATGGAAAGCAAGGACATTGAAAGTCAGCGGGTTGAGCCAGGCAATGAAAAGCAACACAAAGACGCAGGAGAAAATACTGGCACAGGAATGAGAATTCATCCCAAGTATTGCAGCTAGTGGGCTTACCAATGCCAGGCCTGGCAGGGAAAGGTTCATGGCCCGGCACTCCTCAAGGGCAATCCCAAGGTCCTTCACAAAGTGCTTCACGAAAAAACCTGTGAATAGCACACAACCAGGCAGGCGGCGAATGATAAGATCGTAGGATGAGCTGCTGGATATTGCATTCAGCCAGCACAAGCCGGGTTGGATTTGGAGTACATTCTGGAAACCGGGTTGCCTTGATATGCATTGGTGTCTTGAAATGGGCATGTATAGGATGACATGGAGTGAAGCCCAACTCTGTGGATGCCCAAATTACTGGCCAGCACCGTGTGAATCGAGAACCAGGAAGGTGGGAGGGCCCGAGATTCCGAAAATGACAAGCAGAGGAATCCCAATGGCATGTTGTGGCATGGCTTGACATGGCGTGGCATGGTACGGTGGGATGGAGCAAGGAAGCGAGTGGGGAGAGGTGACCTGGCAGGAAGTCTCGTTGGAGAATGCGCGGGGCGTAGAGATCAAGCGAGCGCGACCCTGCTGCTCCCTTGGAAATGGCAGCAAGATATCTGAGAGCGTGGCAGGGAAATGGCATGACAGGAGGAGGGAGCAGCAAGAGGGTGAGAGGGCGTGCGAGCAAGGGAGTTAGGGACGGAGGGAGGGAGGGAGGGAGGGAGAGAGCGAGCCAAGGAGGAAATGAAGGCGGAGAGACAACAGTTAGACACGAAAGCCCTGTCCTTGTGCAGTTAGAACGGTGATTTCAAAAACCACTGTGGCAATAACTCAACGTCCGCACCTTTATGAAGAACACACCGGCCACACACTCCCTCCCCCCTCGCACAATCACACAAAATCCCTCTCATCATAGTCAACCCCCTTTCCGTGCCTCTCCCTCCCTGCCTCTCCCTTATACTGCTACTTCCCAGCCTCTCTCCCTCCTACTGCAATTTTCCTGCCGTTATCTGAGGGGCTCACGTGGGGATGTGCAGGCCTGCCTTGTGCGCGTACAGCAGGCCCTCCACTAGCCCCACCATGGTGCTCGCTATCGTCACCTGCTCCCTCCCCCCCACATAGGCATGCACCACCACCATGCGCACAGCACACATGAAACACAATGGGCACACAGAGAATCAGCCACGCCAATGGCTTTCAACAAGACCAGGAGAGAGCCCCGCATATGGTGACTTTTGAGTCGACTCAAAAGCCCCGCATTACTGTGAGTGGATGAGGGAGTGAGCACAGCAACAGCACACAGTCACAAAAGGTCAAGGGCAAGCAGAGGGCAGGTGGGCGCGTACATATAAGTATTAAGCGTACATATAAGTATTAAGCGTACATATAAGTATTAAGCGTACATATAAGTATTAAGCGTACATATAAGTATTAAGCGTACATATAAGTATTAAGCGTACCTGGTTGGCCATCTTGCAGCTCTGGCCGGCCCCAGCAGGCCCCATGTACGTGCACTTGCCCATGCACGACAGCAGTGGCTGCAGCGCCTGCACCACTGCCTCGTCGCCCCCGGCCATGATGGCCAGTGCTGCCTCCCGCGCGCCCTTGTCCCCGCCTGACACTGGCGCATCCACCGCCCAGCACTGCCTGCTCGCACGCATACCATCCGTTATGCATGCACGTATACATGCACGCACAGATGCAGGATGCACATTCACGCACAGAGGCATACATGACTCATAGCAAGAATGCCATGGGTCGTTAGTTGCTGTGTGGCATCATCTCTTCCAATCACCCTTTCCCACCTGACTCACCTCTCCTCTCCTCTCCTCACCTCACCTCACCTCACCTCACCTCACGTCACCTCATCTTACCTTGCCTCTGCCGCGACCGCTATCTCTCTTGCCAGGGATGGCTGGCTCGTGCTCATATCCACCAGCTGGTGTGGAGCCCAGGGGGCGAGGAGAGGTGGATGGGGGGTGCGTGAGCGGAGAGCAAAGGAGGAAACAGGACAGCTGAGAGAATGAAGGGAAACATCCAGCAAAGGTTCTGTCATGTAAGGGATGAAATCGGGGTTCTGTAGTACATACAAACGATCTGCCTGCAACATGCCATGGCGATTTGTCCATGCGAACTCGCCCGCCCATGTCTATTTGCATATGCTGATTCCCATGCCTGGATTTCCATGTATACACAAACACTTGTATGCCACCCTCTCCCCCCCCCCCCCCCGCCTCTCCCCTACAGCATCTAACAATGCCTCCTGGTTTGAGAGCAGAGCAGAGAGGCGACTTTTGAGTCGACTCAAAAGTCCCCCCCGGCTCTCCCCTAGAGCATCTCACAATGCCTCCTGGTTTGAGAGCAGAGAGTACGCCTGTGGGCCCCAGCACCACTTGCTGCACGTCATGGGGATAGCTGGGGGAGAGGGGGGGAGAGGCGCAGGGAGGGAAGTAAAGAAGGAAGGGAGGAAGGGAGGAAGGGAGGAAGGGAGGAAGGGAGGAAGGGAGGAAGGGAGGAAGGGAGGAAGGGAGGAAGGGAGGAAGGGAGGGGAGGGAGTTTTGAAAACGAGAGGAAAGGATGGCAGCTCAAGCACAGAAGTGCAGTGCACAGCCCTGCACGGCATGGCCTGGCCTTTAAGCTCACCCGACGATGCTGAACACAACGTCCGAACTGGCCGCCACAGCCGCCGGCGACTCACACAGCATCGCCCCCCGCCCCACCAGCGCTGCCGCCTTGCTGCCATGGGGTCATGGGGGCACGGCGGGTGACGGGTGATTGAGATTGCGGCGTGGAGGATGGTATGGCTGACAGGAGCGGAAACTGCCGGAAAATCGGAGATGATATTGCAGGAAGAGGAATTGCAGGAAGAGGAATTGCAGGAAGAGGAATTGCAGGAAGAGGAATTGCAGGAAGAGGAATTGCAGGAAGAGGAATTGCAGGAAGAGGAATTGCAGGAAGAGGAATTGCAGGAGGGGTGAATGGCAGGAGGGGTGAGCCCTTAGTGCGTGGCGAGCGGCAATGATACCTGGGCGTGCGGTTGAACACGTTGACGGCATAGCCAGCAGCCTGCAGATGCCCGCACATGGCGGCGCCCATCACTCCCGTGCCTATCCACCTGCGCCCATCGCAATCCCGTCCCATCGCAATCCCGTCCCATCCCATCCCCCAAAATACAAAATGAAAAGCCCCGCAGAATACCCCCTGGCTCACCCCTCACTCCTCCCTCTTCCACTCCGTAACGCGCGTGGAAACAGGAAGAAGAGACGAGGCGGACACTGTGATACTGTGGCGGGTGAGCGGAACGAGCAGGGGAAGATGTAAAACCGATCATGGCAATCAGAGAAGCGAGAGTCATCGCGAAATTCATCCGAGAGAGACGGTTACCCAATTTTCGTCACGGCTGGCGAAATCTCCTTGAGTTCTCGCGACGTTGCCATGACTCTCACAATCCCAACGCTGCTGCGAATAGTCAGAAGGCGATCGCCAGAAGCACGACGGACGATGAGCGAGAGCAGGAATCGAGTGGAGGAATTGGCGGGTGCGGGATTATGATGAGAGGAGGAAGTGGAGATAAGTAGAGGAGCGCGGGGAAATAGAAAATGTGGGACACAAAATTTCCCTGCTGTGCCAGAAAATGGAAGTGGAGAGGAGAGGACTGGACTGGATGGAGTGAAATGGATGGACTTGCTTTCCAGGGGCATGCACAAATCCCTCTTCCCCCACCCCACCCCAAACCAGGCATATGATGAAAGAAATTGAATTTCTGGTTACCCTGTCTGAGCTCGCCTGTGTCATCGGCGAAATCTGTCGGTCAATATCGCCACATTATCCAAATCCTGTGTTAGCTCCAGAGCGACGATTGGCGAAACCTAAGTGTCTTTCTTTTGTTCCCCTTCGCGCCCAATCAGGTGAGGCGATCGGGGGGTAATGTGGCTAGCAAGGCAGAAGCTTGTTGGATCATTCCTTGGATCTCCTCCTCTCACTCCTGGATGGAGACTAGTCGCAGACTAGCACGCGACGATTAGTAGCAACCAGTCACGCCCATGCTGTCGCCCATCTTTTCGCCCATCTGGTCGCCCATCTTGTCGCCCATTTCGTCGCCCATCTTTTCGCCCATCTTGTCGCCCAACCCGTCACCCATACCGTCGCCCATCCTGTCGCCCATCCGGTCGCCGATCTCGTCACCGCCGCCGATCGCGCGGAGTACACGGATCTTGTGAGAACAGACGCTCCCCTAATGACGCACGGAGCGCCGCGTGCCACCCGAGCTTAGCACCATTTTCCTATCGTTCTTATCATTCCAATCGGTCCTTTTCTCCGAAGCGCGATCTGCCTGCTCGTGGTTTTCCATATCCTCTCGGTCCCTGCAGGGTGCCTATCAGATTGGCTTTATTGGATAGACCTCTAAACGTCGCATTAGCCGTTGTTGCGGCTGCTTCCACGTCAGTAGCGCCTAGGACGTTAGTTACACCGCGGACGGGCCGCGGATGGGGCGGGCGGCCGCGCGGGTGGTGGCGAGGAGAGCGGCGTCGCTGGTGCATCGACACGTGGCAGGCCGCGATGGCGCAGCGCGCGAAGCAGCGGCGGCAGCGGTAGGCGCGGGGGGGCGCCTGGGAGTGAGGGTGGGGGAAGGCGCTTCGAACACAACTGGGGTTGCCACCGCCGTGGCTACGGCAACGGCAGCAGAGGCTGCAGCGGCGGCAGCGGGAGGAGGAGGAGTAGGAGCAGGACGAGTAGGGGCGGCATGTGCGCTCGGATCTAGAGCCGCGTGTTGCGATGTGATTGGTGCGCGTGGCCCGGCACATGCAGCAGCTGCGGCAGCAGCCAGAGGCGAGCTTACGTCGTCTGCTGCAGTGGCAGGAGTACCAGCAACTCCCAGCAGCGCCGCCGCCGCCGCCTCCGCCGCCTCCGCCGCCACCTCCGCAACTCCCAGCACCGCGTTTGGCATCCCCATGCATCTAAGAGCTCTGTCTAATTTCTCTAATGCTCGCGCTGCCTCGCAAGCTGCGGCCTTTACCACCTGCTGCTGCTGCTGCTGCTGCTACCGAAGGAGTGGGAACGGCAGCAGTGGTGTCGGCGGCAGCAACAACAGCTGCTGCAGCTGCAGCCGCAGCCGGGACTGGCGCTGGCGGGGCGAAGGGAGGCGCGTCATCTGCTGCTAGCAGACCGAAAACACACTGGGTACCGCCGCACCCGCACCCGCACCCGCACCCGCACCCGCACCCGCACCCGCACCCGCACCCGCACCCGCACCCGCACCCGCACCCGCACCCGCACCCGCACCCGCACCTGCAGCCGCCTCCCCCACCGCCCACTTTTGCTTCCTCCTATCGCTGTTGCTGTTGCTGCTGCTGTTGCTGCTGCTGTTGCTGCTGCTGTTGCTGCTGCTGTTGCTGCTGCTGTTGCTGCTGCTGTTGCTGCTGCTGTTGCTGCTGCTGTTGCTGCTGCTGTTGCTGCTGCTGTTGCTGCTGCTGTTGCTGTTGCTGTTGCTGCTGCTTTTGCTGCTGCTGTTGCTGCTGCTGTTGCTGCTGCTGTTGCTGCTGCTGTTGCTGCTGCTGTTGCTGCTGCTGTTGCTGTTGCTGTTGCTGCTGCTGTTGCTGCTGCTGTTGCTGCTGCTGTTGCTGTTGCTGTTGCTGTTGCTGTTGCTGTTGCTGCTGCTGTTGCTGTTGCTGCTGTTGCTGTTGCTGTTGCTGCTGCTGCTGCTGTTGCTGTTGCTGTTGCTGTTGCTGTTGCTGTTGCTGTTGCTGTTGCTGCTGCTGTTGCTGTTGCTGCTGTTGCTGCTGTTGCTTCACAAGCCATAGCACATGCTTCCATCCGCAACCCTCTTCCACTCACGCCGTCCCCACCGTCCCCACTCTCTATCCCCTTTCGCCCTTTCTCACACTCCTCCCCGCTCCCCCCTGCTTTCCCACCGCGCACAACCATCCCGTTACCGCCTTCTTTCTCCTGCGTGTGTTTTTTGAGAATTCTCAAAAAACACACTCTAACTCCCCGCATTCCCACCTGACTTTTGAGTCGACTCAAAAGTCAGCTTATTCTCAAAAAACACACTCTCACTCCCCGCATTTCACCTTCCTGCAGGCGCGTTTGGCGGGGGCGACGCTGGTGGGGTCCACCCTGACTGCGGGTGTGCTGCTCAGCACACAGGACCCCCAGACCATCAGGTGCGCTGCCGCATGGCATCGCATGGCATCTTTTGAGGCGCCTCAAAAGTTTGCTCAGCACACAGAATGCCCAGACCATCAGGTGCCCTGGCGCATGGCATGGCATCGCATGGCATGGGTGGGATGGCATGGTATGGCATGGGATGGGATGGGGTGGGGGGGTGGAATGTGGGTGGTGGCCATGATTTTAGTCAAGGAATGTTGGTTGAAAGTTCCGAACTCAGAAAATTAGACCCTGAACCCTGGGCTGGGACGCACACACACTCACACACACACACACACACACACACACACACACACACACACACACACACCCCTCAATACTTCCCCATGCTCCCCCCCGCACTCCCTCCCAATCCCCACTCCCCCCCACATGCTCCCACCACCCCAGCAGGTGGTCTTTCGCAGCTGCCGATGCACTCACCCCCTTCCTGCGCCTATTCGACCCAGAGGCAGCGCACCACCTCGCTCTCCTCTCAGCTGAGCTCTGCCTCGTGCCGCACGAGCACCGCCCTGACCCGCCGTCCCTCTGCATGGTCTTTGGACCCGCGCCTTCCCCAACCCCAAACCCCTCATGCCCCTGACCATGCTTCCCTCCCATACATCCCTTCTCCCTCCCTCCCACGCCTCCTCCCCACCCTTCCCCATCCCCTCCTCTTCCAGCAAGTGGTCGTTTGCAGCAGCAGACGCCCTCACCCCCTTCCTGCGCCTGCTCGACCCAGAGGCAGCGCACCGCCTCGCTCTCCTCTCAGCGGAGCTCTCCCTCGTGCCGCACGAGCACCGCCCCGACCCGCCGTCCCTCTGCATTGCCCTCTGGAACCGCATCTTTCCCAACCCTGTGGGGCTGGCTGCGGGCTTTGACAAGGATGGCCGCGCAGTGGATGGGATTCTGGGCATGGGTTTTGGGTTCATGGAGATTGGCAGTGTTACTCCTGCGCCGCAGCCGGGGAATCCTAAGCCAAGAGTTTGGAGGATCCCGGAGCAAAAGTGGGTGGGTGGGTTAGTGGGTGGGTGGGTGGGAGTGGGTAGTTGGTGGGTGCTGGTTGGGGGTTGGGGGTTGGGGGTTGTGGGGTTCTGTGTGCTGGCTGCCGTTTATTGCGCCCATTGACACCCCCAAGCTGCCACACCTGTTTCGTTGCTACCGCCTTCCCCCATTCCTCACTCCACCCCCCTCAGGGCAGTGATCAACCGGTACGGGTTCAACAGCGAGGGCATAGCAGCAGTGGCGAACGTGCTCGATGTCTTGAAAGTCCCTCCTCCCCTTGTTTTCCCTCCCCCATGACTTCACCCCCTCCTTCAGGGCGGTGATTAACCGGTACGGGTTCAACAGTGAGGGCATAGCAGCAGTGGCGGAGCGGCTTGGCGCGCAGCAGGGCAGGCGGCGGGCCGTGGAGAAACCTGAGGGGCTCAAGACGGGCAAGGACCGCGCTGCAGCCCCCGCAGCCGCAGGGGGGAGCGCGGGCAGGCGCGGGCTGGTGGGGGTGAACCTGGGGAAGAACAAGTGGACGGACGACGCTGCTGAGGATTTCGTGCAGGGCATGCACACCCTCGCACAGTATGCGGATTTCCTCGTCGTGAATGTGTCCTCGCCCAATACCCCCGGACTGAGGAAGCTGCAGGGGCGGCGGCACCTGCACGGGCTGCTCAAGGAGGTGCTGGCCGCGCGGGAGGAGATGCAGTGGGGCGAGGACGGCCCCCCGCCGCTGCTGCTCAAGATCTCCCCGGACCTCTCACAGCAGGACATGGCCGACATTGCCGCTGTGAGTTTTGAGAATCCGTTTCTCGGGACCGCAGGACTTGGCAGACCTCTAACTAGATCTCCCCGGGCCTCTCACAGCAGGACATGGCCGACATTGCCGCTGTCAGTCGCTGCTGCTTCTTGCCTTCCCCTCCCTCCCTTTCCCCCTTCCCCTTATTCTTTTCCTTCCCCTTCTCCTTCCCCTTCCCCCTTCCCCTTCCCACTCCCCTTCCCACTCCCCTTCCCACTCCCCTTCCCACTCCCCTTCCCACTCCCCTTCCCACTCCCCTTCCGCTTCTCGCTCAGCTTCTCCTTCCCTTTCTCTTCTGTGCTGCACTGCACTGTCATTTCTCTAACCTGTGGTTGCTCACTTTCTTCCTTTCCTGCCCCTCTCCTGCTCCTCTCCTTCTCGAGCCTTTAACTTGTCTTGTTTCCGTGAACACCATCAGCAACTGCTGTTCTGTGTCCCGCCCCTCTCTCTCTCCCTCCCTCACTCCTGCAGGTTGCCCTCTCTCTCAAGCTCGATGGCCTGGTCAGTGCACTCCCTGCCTCCCTCCCATGCCACCCACCCTGCTCTCTCTCTCTCTCTCTCTCTCTCTCTCTCTCTCTCTCTCTCTCTCTCTCTCTCTCTCTCTCTCTCTCTCTCTCTCTCTCTCTCTCTCTCTCTCTCGCTCTCTCATTCACTCATTCACTCCATATTCCGCTCACACCCGTAGTTTTGCCTGTCTGCTTTCCCCAAAATCTTTTCTCCAAACCTTCAATGAATCAATGAAGCATACAATCTCAGAACCCTTCTCAGCATGCCCGCCCCATTCCCCCCCCCCCCCCTTCTCCCCTCCACCCTTCTGATCTGACCCTTTCGTCCTTCTCTCCCACCCACCCTCCCTGCCCTTTCCATCCCAAACCCTATTCCCCATGGAACTCCCAACCCAACCGCACTCCCCATCTGCACTCCCCCACGTGCTCTGCCCATCCCCCACGCCCCTGGGGGGAGCGATCAGATAGTGGGCAACACAACGGTGTCGCGGCCTGACTCTGTGCTGGGCCTACTGCATGCAGATGAGCCCGGGGGCCTCAGTGGCCGCCCGCTCTTCGACCCCTCCATGCACACACTGCGCGAGATGTATCGCCTCACTAAGGTGCGTGCGTGCGTGCGTGTGTGCGTTTGTGCTTTTGAACCACTACAGTCGACTTCTGAGGCGCCTCAAAAGTCGAGATGTATCGCCTCACTAAGGTGCGTGTGTGCGTTTGTGCTTTTGAACCACTATGCTAGCTTTCTTGACCCACTGCAGTCATGCCCACTTCTACCGCCTCACCAAGGTGCATGGAGTTGGTGTGCATGGAGTTTGTGTGCATGGAGTTTGTGTGCATGGAGTTTGTGTGCATGGAGTTTGCGTGCATGGAGTTTGTCCCCGTTGCCCTTGCCCATGTGACAACTCTCAAAACTATTACAAGCTGGCCCGGCCTGACTCTGCCGTTTTCTCCCTGACTTTCCTCTGTTTGTTTGATAGATGGGCGTCTGGCTGACTGACTCTGTTGCTTGCATGCGTGGCTTTCCTCCCTCGTCTCTCGCCATCGCGTTTCCGCCTGTGCCTCAAACCTGGGCCCCTTGTTGCTACACACCCATCCCATCTATCCATCTCCGCCGCTTGTGTGCGCCCCACGCCTTACTGCAGGGTCGGATCACATTAATAGGATGTGGAGGCATCTTCAGGTACGGCGACGTCATTTTTTCGTTTCTCACCCTTTCAGCTCGTCCATCTCTCATGAATGCACACATTTATGGGACATGCCAATGCCAATGCCAATGCCAATGCGGCGGCACCCCCACCCCAACCACACTGACTTCCACATGGCAGTGCAGTGCAGTGCAGTGCAGTGCAGTGCAGTGCAGTGCAGACCCCCTGTGTGCCCCACGTTGCCGTGCATCCTTTTCCTGTTCCTCGTTTACCAGTTCAACCACGCCCCAACCTCCTGCATCTGCTGCATCTGCACAGGCTCAAGTTTGTGAACCTCTTGCCGCCCTCACTCACCTACTCGCTCACTCACGCACCCACGCACTCAACCACTCACGCACTCGCTCACTCACATACTCACTCCCCCCTGCACGAACCTCCACCCCCTTGGCCTTCCCCCTTCACCAGCGGCGCCGATGCGTATGCCAAGATACGCGCGGGAGCATCGCTGGTGCAGATATACACAGCCATGGTGTATGAGGGTGCAGGAGTGCTGCCCAGAATCAAGGTATTTGGGCCTCCTGCTCCCTGCTGCTCCCCCGCTCCCTCCCTCCCCTAAACCCTCCTCACATGCCATCCTCTGTCAAACTGCAAGCACAGTGCAATGCATGCATGTGGGTGCTCGCACGCAGACGTCATGCCCGCTACAGCACCCCGTCCCTGTTTCTGTCCTGTGCTGTCCTGTGCTGTGCTGTGCTGTGCTGTGTTGTGTTGCCACCTGCCTCGCCTTCTCTTACCTGCCCCTGCACCACACCTCACCCAGTCCATTGCCCCTCTCTATTCTTTGCCCCTGCACTCTGCTAACCCCGTGAGTGCAGAGGGAGTTAGCAGAGTGACTGACATGTGCTTACCTGCCCTTACACTTGTCATTGCCCCCATCCGTTGCCCCCATCCGTTGCCCCCATCTGTGTGTGTGTGCAGCGTGAGCTAGCAGAGTGTCTGGCACGGGATGGGTTTGAGTCGGTGGAGGATGCAGTGGGTGCCGACCACAGGGCATGATGGCATGCCTTGCCATGCCGTGGCATAGCATGACACGACGATGGGATGTGTTCTCGATGGGTTTGGTTTTGCATGCTTGCGTTATGCGTCACTCAGCTTAGCTTGGCCCTCTGCATCCGCGCCGCGTTGTGCCATGCATGCGTTGCGCTGGTGCGACATAGGTACCAGTACCACAGACAGACCTGCTTGGTACCGGTACCGGTACCGGTACCGGTACCGGTACTCTAGTAGGTGGTGCTCGCTCGTCATAGTATGGCAACATGATGCATGGCAATGGCATCACCCACGGAATGAGTCATGCGGAGGATAGGGGCCATGCCATGCCATGCCATGCCATGCCATGCCATGCCATGCCATGCCTATGGATGTGATTTACTTTCTCTAACAGCGCATGCGTATGGCACCATGCCATGCCATGGCACGTCCCAAGGGCGCATGGCGCATGACATAAGATGGTTTGTGTTTGTATCTCAACATGCGGGTTACGGTACCTGCGGTCCTGTGTCCACTTTGTTGCAAGACATTGAAATACCGTAGGTGACCAGGGAGGAAGTTGTTGCCTGGGTTACTGGTGGCAGGCACACTCACAGACCGTGCTATGGGTTTGTTCAGAGGGTATTGCTTACTGCCTGCATTTGAGACTCAATGCTGGCACCACAGCACCCAATTAGGAAGTCGTTGTCCTATAAGGTACGGTACCACAGCACAAGCAGCTTCCCCTATCAGTTAAAGGACACGTCTACTACTAGGACTACTGGTAGGTAACACTAACAAGCGCTATAATGTCTCTGCTGCAACCAGACTTAGTATCAGCTGGATTCCCCTCAGCAACCAATCGGTGGCACCTCTGCTGCGTAACGGATACCACTGGGCCCAAAACCACCACCAGCAGCAGCTGCAGCAGCTGCAAAAGCATCACTACCAGCCTCCGTTGCAGCAGCACCTGCGCGCCTCTCTTCCCCCACAGGCCTCTCCACCCTCTGTGCTGATGCCCCCAGCCGTGCGCTGCCCAGTCTAAATTCACCACCACTCCTGCCAGCAGCAGCAGCAGCAGCAGCAGCAGCGTCATCAGAAACTGCAGCAGCAGCAGCAGCAGCAGCGTCAGTGCTGTGAGAAGTGGCTGCAGCAGCGGCAGCAGCAAGGGCGGCAGCATGTTGAGCAGCGGCCTTGGCGCGAGTGTGTACTAGGTGCTCCACGACACTGCGGGAGCGGAAGCCGCGATGGCGCAGGGCGAAGTGCGCTAGCAGAATGCGCTGCTGCTCTGGTGTTAAGTCCCCGTGATAGCCCTGTTGGTGTGCAATGTGCACGCGTGCACACACACGCACGAACACACAGGCAGACGCACACGCGCACACACACACACACGTGTGCCAACACATACACACCCACACGGACACACACAGTTGTTTGTCAGCATAATCACGCTCCCTGCTCCGACAACCCACACAGGGTTGCATGCCCAATGGAGCAACGGCCCTGCACTCATAACGACTAACAACAGGAAAGGGTCACAGGGCTGTCCAAATCCCTACGCCCATCCCCATTTCCACTCCCACGCCCATGCCCATACCAGCATTTGCACCCCTCCCATGCAGCAGAGGTGCTCGGTCTGAAACACCTCAGAAGCAGTGTGGCACACACCAAAAATGGGAGACGCACATGTGGAGCTGGGTGCCGGGTGGGAGCTTTTTATCAGGAAATCTTAAAGGTGACTCCACGCACGCACGCACCAGGGAGGCGAGGCGCATGCGGGCGGCGTGGTGCAGGGTGAGGGCGGCAGCGACGGAGATGTTAAAGGACTCGACCATGCCCACCATGGGGATGCCCACCACCACGTCTGCTGCGCGCTCCACCTCCTCTGACACACCGCTGCACAGAACAGACGGGGATGGTTGACACGGGTGGGTGGGTGCGTGGGTGCATGGGTGGGTGGGTGGGTGGGTGGGTGGGTGGGTGGGTGGGTGGGTGGGTGGGTGGGTGCGTGGGTGCGTGGGTGGGTGCGTGGGTGCGTGGGTGCGAGGGTGCGTGGGTGCGTGGGTGCGAGGGTGCGTGGGTGCGTGGGTGCGAGGGTGCGTGGGTGCGTGGGTGCGAGGGTGCGTGGGTGCGTGGGTGCGTGGGTGCGTGGGTGCGAGGGTGCGTGGGTGCGTGGGTGCGTGGGTGCGTGGGTGCGTGGGTGCGTGGGTGCGAGGGTGCGTGGGTGCGTGGGTGCGTGGGTGCGAGGGTGCGTGGGTGCGTGGGTGCGTGGGTGCGTGGGTGCGTGGGTGCGTGGGTGCGAGGGTGCGTGGGTGCGTGGGTGCGTGGGTGCGTGGGTGCGTGGGTGCGTGGGTGCGAGGGTGCGAGGGTGCGTGGGTGCGTGGGTGCGTGGGTGCGTGGGTGCGTGGGTGCGTGGGTGCGTGGGTGCGTGGGTGCGTGGGTGCGTGGGTGCGTGGGTGCGTGGGTGCGAGGGTGCGTGGGTGCGTGGGTGCGAGGGTGCGTGGGTGCGTGGGTGCGAGGGTGCGTGGGTGCGTGGGTGCGAGGGTGCGTGGGTGCGTGGGTGCGTGGGTGCGTGGGTGCGAGGGTGCGTGGGTGCGTGGGTGCGTGGGTGCGTGGGTGCGTGGGTGCGTGGGTGCGTGGGTGCGTGGGTGCGTGGGTGCGTGGGTGCGTGGGTGCGTGGGTGCGTGGGTGCGAGGGTGCGTGGGTGCGTGGGTGCGAGGGTGCGTGGGTGCGTGGGTGCGTGGGTGCGTGGGTGCGTGGGTGCGAGGGTGCGTGGGTGCGTGGGTGCGTGGGTGCGTGGGTGCGTGGGTGCGTGGGTGCGTGGGTGCGTGGGTGCGTGGGTGCGTGGGTGCGTGGGTGCGAGGGTGCGTGGGTGCGTGGGTGCGAGGGTGCGTGGGTGCGTGGGTGCGAGGGTGCGTGGGTGCGTGGGTGCGAGGGTGCGTGGGTGCGTGGGTGCGTGGGTGCGTGGGTGCGAGGGTGCGTGGGTGCGTGGGTGCGTGGGTGCGTGGGTGCGTGGGTGCGTGGGTGCGTGGGTGCGTGGGTGCGTGGGTGCGTGGGTGCGTGGGTGCGTGGGTGCGTGGGTGCGTGGGTGCGTGGGTGCGAGGGTGCGTGGGTGCGTGGGTGCGTGGGTGCGTGGGTGCGTGGGTGCGTGGGTGCGTGGGTGCGAGGGTGCGTGGGTGCGTGGGTGCGTGGGTGCGAGGGTGCGTGGGTGCGTGGGTGCGTGGGTGCGTGGGTGCGTGGGTGCGTGGGTGCGAGGGTGCGTGGGTGCGTGGGTGCGTGGGTGCGTGGGTGCGTGGGTGCGTGGGTGCGAGGGTGCGTGGGTGCGTGGGTGCGTGGGTGCGTGGGTGCGTGGGTGCGTGGGTGCGTGGGTGCGTGGGTGCGTGGGTGCGTGGGTGCGTGGGTGCGTGGGTGCGAGGGTGCGTGGGTGCGTGGGTGCGTGGGTGCGTGGGTGCGTGGGTGCGTGGGTGCGTGGGTGCGTGGGTGCGTGGGTGCGTGGGTGCGTGGGTGCGTGGGTGCGTGGGTGCGTGGGTGCGTGGGTGCGTGGGTGCGTGGGTGCGTGGGTGCGTGGGTGCGTGGGTGCGTGGGTGCGTGGGTGCGAGGGTGCGTGGGTGCGTGGGTGCGTGGGTGCGTGGGTGCGTGGGTGCGTGGGTGCGTGGGTGCGTGGGTGCGTGGGTGCGTGGGTGCGTGGGTGCGTGGGTGCGTGGGTGCGTGGGTGCGTGGGTGCGTGGGTGCGTGGGTGCGTGGGTGCGTGGGTGCGTGGGTGCGTGGGTGCGTGGGTGCGTGGGTGCGTGGGTGCGTGGGTGCGTGGGTGCGTGGGTGCGTGGGTGCGTGGGTGCGTGGGTGCGTGGGTGCGTGGGTGCGTGGGTGCGTGGGTGCGTGGGTGCGTGGGTGCGTGGGTGCGAGGGTGCGTGGGTGCGTGGGTGCGAGGGTGCGTGGGTGCGTGGGTGCGAGGGTGCGTGGGTGCGTGGGTGCGTGGGTGCGTGGGTGCGTGGGTGCGTGGGTGCGTGGGTGCGAGGGTGCGTGGGTGCGTGGGTGCGTGGGTGCGTGGGTGCGTGGGTGCGTGGGTGCGTGGGTGCGTGGGTGCGTGGGTGCGTGGGTGCGTGGGTGCGTGGGTGCGTGGGTGCGTGGGTGCGTGGGTGCGAGGGTGCGTGGGTGCGTGGGTGCGTGGGTGCGTGGGTGCGTGGGTGCGTGGGTGCGTGGGTGCGAGGGTGCGTGGGTGCGTGGGTGCGTGGGTGCGAGGGTGCGTGGGTGCGTGGGTGCGTGGGTGCGTGGGTGCGTGGGTGCGTGGGTGCGTGGGTGCGTGGGTGCGTGGGTGCGAGGGTGCGTGGGTGCGTGGGTGCGTGGGTGCGAGGGTGCGTGGGTGCGTGGGTGCGTGGGTGCGTGGGTGCGTGGGTGCGAGGGTGCGTGGGTGCGTGGGTGCGTGGGTGCGTGGGTGCGTGGGTGCGTGGGTGCGTGGGTGCGTGGGTGCGTGGGTGCGTGGGTGCGTGGGTGCGTGGGTGCGTGGGTGCGTGGGTGCGTGGGTGCGTGGGTGCGTGGGTGCGTGGGTGCGTGGGTGCGTGGGTGCGTGGGTGCGTGGGTGCGTGGGTGCGTGGGTGCGTGGGTGCGTGGGTGCGTGGGTGCGTGGGTGCGTGGGTGCGTGGGTGCGTGGGTGCGTGGGTGCGTGGGTGCGTGGGTGCGTGGGTGCGTGGGTGCGTGGGTGCGTGGGTGCGTGGGTGCGTGGGTGCGTGGGTGCGTGGGTGCGTGGGTGCGTGGGTGCGTGGGTGCGTGGGTGCGTGGGTGCGTGGGTGCGTGGGTGCGTGGGTGCGTGGGTGCGTGGGTGCGTGGGTGCGTGGGTGCGTGGGTGCGTGGGTGCGTGGGTGCGTGGGTGCGTGGGTGCGTGGGTGCGTGGGTGCGTGGGTGCGTGGGTGCGTGGGTGCGTGGGTGCGTGGGTGCGTGGGTGCGTGGGTGCGTGGGTGCGTGGGTGCGTGGGTGCGTGGGTGCGTGGGTGCGTGGGTGCGTGGGTGCGTGGGTGCGTGGGTGCGTGGGTGCGTGGGTGCGTGGGTGCGTGGGTGCGTGGGTGCGTGGGTGCGTGGGTGCGTGGGTGCGTGGGTGCGTGGGTGCGTGGGTGCGTGGGTGCGTGGGTGCGTGGGTGCGTGGGTGCGTGGGTGCGTGGGTGCGTGGGTGCGTGGGTGCGTGGGTGCGTGGGTGCGTGGGTGCGTGGGTGCGTGGGTGCGTGGGTGCGTGGGTGCGTGGGTGCGTGGGTGCGTGGGTGCGTGGGTGCGTGGGTGCGTGGGTGCGTGGGTGCGTGGGTGCGTGGGTGCGTGGGTGCGTGGGTGCGTGGGTGCGTGGGTGCGTGGGTGCGTGGGTGCGTGGGTGCGTGGGTGCGTGGGTGCGTGGGTGCGTGGGTGCGTGGGTGCGTGGGTGCGTGGGTGCGTGGGTGCGTGGGTGCGTGGGTGCGTGGGTGCGTGGGTGCGTGGGTGCGTGGGTGCGTGGGTGCGTGGGTGCGTGGGTGCGTGGGTGCGTGGGTGCGTGGGTGCGTGGGTGCGTGGGTGCGTGGGTGCGTGGGTGCGTGGGTGCGTGGGTGCGTGGGTGCGTGGGTGCGTGGGTGCGTGGGTGCGTGGGTGCGTGGGTGCGTGGGTGCGTGGGTGCGTGGGTGCGTGGGTGCGTGGGTGCGTGGGTGCGTGGGTGCGTGGGTGCGTGGGTGCGTGGGTGCGTGGGTGCGTGGGTGCGTGGGTGCGTGGGTGCGTGGGTGCGTGGGTGCGTGGGTGCGTGGGTGCGTGGGTGCGTGGGTGCGTGGGTGCGTGGGTGCGTGGGTGCGTGGGTGCGTGGGTGCGTGGGTGCGTGGGTGCGTGGGTGCGTGGGTGCGTGGGTGCGTGGGTGCGTGGGTGCGTGGGTGCGTGGGTGCACAGTGAGTGTTGGTTGATCGGTGGGTGCGCAGGGGATGCTTGGTTGGGGCCAGGGAAGTGCGGGTTACAACGAGGGACGAACGAAGATGGAGATCTGCTCTGACAGAAAACGGCAAGTGAGCGACAGGTGTCAACAGGAGCGGTGAGGCAGTGGCGGCAGTGGGCAGCAGCAGAAGCAGAAGCAGAAGCAGAAGCAGAAGCAGAAGCAGGAGCAGACGCACCTGTGCTCGTTGCCAAAGACAATAGCAGTAGGTATCGTCCAGTCCACGTCGTATATAGGCACCTGCACACACATACAATATAACCCATCACCGCACGCATGGTCATGGTGGTGGTGGGTGGGTGGTGAGTTGCATGGCGGTCATCGCGCAGATGCATTCACCATGCATGGTGATCCAGCAGAAGCACTGACTGGGTGATTCATGGTAACGAAAGGCAAGCAGACCCAAGAACCAAACGGCAAGAGAGGAAACATTCTCGTGACAAATCATCTTACAGTTCGATCAGAGAGGGACGTGACGGCGATGCGGTAACCCCGTTTCTTGAGCTCCTGGAGGCACTCCCCCGTGGTATCCCAAGTCTCCACATGCAACCACTTGTCCGCCCCCATGCTCACTCGCGCACTCTGCCTGTACATGTTCATAGGCCCGCCCTTCCTCCTCCCCTTCTTCTTCTTCTTCTTCCCGCTCACCACAACCGCTGCACCATCACTGCTCTCACCGTCACTATCGCTCTCAAACTCCCACGACAGGTACTCCTTTCCATAGGTCCCACCACCACTCCACACGTCAGTAATACCCCTACCCGCAGCACCAGCTGCACCAGCAGCAGCAGCAGCAGCACCACCAGCAGCAGCACCAGCTGCACCAGCAGCAGCAGCACCAGCGGCACCAGCGGGACCAGCAGCAGCAGCAGAGCCATCAGCATCCCCATAGCTGCGGGTGGTGATGACATGCACGTTTTGGAACCCCAGCCCATCAGCAGTGCGGCACACGGCCGAGACATTCCCGAGGTCCGCCAGCCCCTCCACCACGGGCACCACCGCGAACGTGCGCGCGCGCACCGCCTGCGCCATGCGCTGCCAGCGCTGCGCCTCGATCAGCGGCTGCAGCGCGCCGATCACCTCCTCGCTCGTCAACTCCTCCACCTGCGCGTCGTCGTTCACGTTGTCGCTGCTGCTGCTGCTGCTGCTGCTGGGTGGTTGTTGGAGGGTGAGAGGTAAGGTGAGGGGGACAGGGAACGTGCTTGGAAGGGGGAAAGGAGAGGGGTTTCGGGGAGTTCCGGCTTCCGCGCCAGTTCCGACAGCCGCTGCTCCATCGGCGGAGTCCGCGGATTGCGCCCCGCCCATCGCAGCTGGCGCACTCCGCCATCGCCTGGGCGGGCAACTGCGCGACCAGAGACTAGAAAGAGCGCCCCCCGCGGAAGGCGCAACAGCCGCCCTGGCGGAAAACTCCGCGGGCGCGCGCGGAACATGCGCCGGCGCAGTTCCGCAAACAACAGCGCTTCCGGTGACTCCCCTCCCGCAAGTACACCCGCAGGCGTTCTTATTGCCATTATACCCGGCAGTACCAGCTGTAGCCGAATGGCTGTGACTAGATGAGCGAAAACCGATCCGTTGGCTAGAGCACGCGTTCGCAGCGCGCGTGACGGCGCAGTAAGGATGAAGTAGACGGTTTGCCGCCGCCCGCGCAACCGGCGCTGCCGCTGCCGCAGCAGCCATCACGAGAAGTTTAGCGAGGAAACATCTTTCCCGTGACAGGCGTATGGTAGCAAAAACCCGATAACGAAGGCCTGGGTTGCGGTACGGAAGCGACTCTATTGCGCATATAACCATAGATATTATGGCTCAACACCGAAGAACTTGTAACTGGTAGCTGAAGCATAGAAATCACAACAGCGACTCACCTACTGCATGTCTCAGCCATTCAAACACACAAAATATCGTAGCCTTTTTTGCAGCAAGAACCAAATCAAATGCGTGTGCAGGGTCAAATTCCGGACACATGGAAGGGTAACAGTATCGAATCGATCCAACAAGCAGGGAATGGGCGGGTGCAGAACCCGAGGTTCGTGATTCTCAAGAGCCTAGGACCTGGGGCAACCATGGGAAGGAGCGAAGAGACAAGGTGAGTGTCACAAGCGACGAAAGATTTCTCCGTGGATGGTTGGTTGGTGATGAAATTAGTGGGAAGCTAGGGAAGGAGATGGAAACGCAGGCAATCAGAAGCACACAAGGTGCCACCCTAAACCCTTTGAAGCACACGGCAGCTATGGATGCCATGCCATGCCATGCCATGCCACCCCATGCCAGAAACGCCAGCAGCAGCAGGTCTTGAGTCGCATGGGCAAGCGGCCAGAAGCAGAGCCAGAAGTGGTGAGGTGACGCCGAGTAGCAGGCGCACGGGAGAAAAGGCCACACTGCAGCAGCACCACCACCAGCACGACCACCAACCGCACCACCACCACCACCAGCAGCACTGCTCAAGCAGCCCGTACGAGCCCAAGAGAAAACACAGAGGGGGGGTCTTCACTTGACTTGGGTACTCCAACCACTTCCAACCGGACTCTCTCTGGCGAAGCGACTTGACTCTCTGCCACCAATTACTTGAGACGCATGAGAGCATTCGGCCAGAAGCCAGAAGCAGCAGACAGCGGCGCAGCAGCAGCAGCAGCAGCAGTAGAAGCAGCAGCAGATACAAACCCATCCCTTCCAGCGAATCTCCCATGGCATCGCCAAGAGCCTTCATTCTTGAGCCTTCAATCCGCTACTGTCTGTCTGCCAGCCCTGCACCTGCACCTGCTCTTCCACCTGCTCCTGCTCCTGCACCTGCACAGGGCACCACACTTCTACGTGGCACCAAACTTGGCCGCCACTTGCGCAGGAGTCTGCAGCAAAGAAGCACAAAGAAACCAAGGGCGGACAAACAGCAACAAACAGAAAACAGAAAGTCAAAAGAATGTAAAAAGAACCAAGAAGTTCAAGCAACACAATCCTCCTCCTCCTTACCCCATCCCTGTCTCTCCAAATGCCCACATCCCTTTACCCTCCCCCCTGGCCACCTCACGGAAAAGCCTTTGACAGGAACATGTATGAGGCAGCCACACGGTATGGCAGAGGTGCATGTGTGTCCATGCGTGCTTACAATGAAGGTGGCGCTGATGGCCTTGCCAGCAAAGTAGCGGTTGTGCAGTGCCGCACGGGCTGCTGCTGCAGATGTGGCCGACTCAAACAGCACATACACGTGCCCACTGCTGTGCCTGCTCAGGCGGGAAACGAAGCGTTGGAAAAGAGGATGTCGCAAACATAGGGGATGAGGGGAGTGGAGGGAGGGATAGTGAAAGAGAGGCAGCGAGGGGGCGTCAGATTGGGCTGGGACTAGGGAGGTTTGAAGAGTAAATAAACACGACATGAGTTTCCAGAGGACAGCAGAAAACGACCAAATACCAATCCATACACAACCATCCCTTCCATTCCATGAACGTGCACCCCACTGTGCCCCATACACCCAGCAGTCTTCCACAGGCCCAATCCTACAGCAGGGACACAGTTGGGCGTTGAGCAGCACTCACCGGTCGACATTGACCTTCTTGACTGGGCCAAACTTGGTGCACTCGTCCTCCACGTCCTCCCGTATGTCCTGCTCAAACTCCTCGTCAATCTGCACGCGCCCAGCCCCGCACACATGCACACACACAGGCACAGGCACAGTCATGGGAGGACGGAGGGTGGCGAAGGGAGAGAGGGGAGGGGAGAAAGCGGGAGAAGGGAACGGGAAGAAGGGGGAGGGGAGGAAAATGTGCGGAACAGCAATTGGTGTTGAAAAAAAAAAGTTCAGGGCTAAAAGTGGAGCGCGAGGACGAACGCAAGGGGAGACGGGGGGAGCGGTTGGCGGAAAGGGGTCACACAAAGAGGACCCACGCAAGTCCCAAAAAAGCAACGACACGCACTTGTGCAGGACAGATGAGCACACATACATCCTGAGACGGGTCGAACATGTTGGTGAGTAGAAGACACTCCGTAGGCGGCCCCACCACCTCTGCTGCCGCAGGCGCCGCAGCAGCAGCAGCTGGAGCAGCACCACCACCAGCTGCTGCAGCTGCTGCCGCCATAGCAGCAGCAGCTGCCGCAGCAGGAGGGGGCAGCGGCGTCCCGCCACCAGCAGCGGCAGCGGCAGCAATGAGCGGGTTCGCTGCCGCTGCTGCTGCTGCTGCTGCGGCTGCTGCTCCCCCAGGGATGGACGCGAGGCCGCCGCCAGCAGGAGGCAGGATGGGAGGGCGGAGACCCATGGCGGCCAAGGGGCTGCTGCTGAGAAGACCCATGGCTGCTGGGTTCACCGCTGCTGGTGATGGCAGCACCGGCGCCCCTGCCACCCTGCAGAGCAGAGGAGTGAGAGGTGGCGGAACAGCAAATGCAGGAGTGTGCGTGAGTGAGATGTGGCACGGGAATGAGCGAGACAGCAAGGGGGGACGGGTGAGGCAGGGTGTTTTATTGATTGCAGGTGAAAGACAGAGCAAGGATCGAAAGGCTGAAAGGCTAATAATGAGAGAAGCGTTACCCTGTGCGGTCGAGCTTCATCATAAGAGCTGCACGAGACTGCGCTGTCAGAGCCTGTGCATTGGAAGAACGATAAGAGAAACGTGGTGTTGGAGGGTGTGGGAAGGAGTGAGGAGGGGGGATCAATAGGGATGGAAGGTTGTTGAAAAAAACCACAGGTACAGTCGAGGACACAGCAGAAAGAACCAGACAACAGGGAAACAGCAGCAGACGGATGATGGGGGAAAGAATCAGGAGACTCACCATGCCACCCTCGCCCTCGTCCAGTTGCCCTGGCACTGCTTGCACTGCGTCAGCCACGCCATAGGTGTCAGGCACAGGAGTAATCTGGGATCAGTCAACGCACAGAGGCAAACACCAAACCAGTGAGCACAGCAACCACTGGGTGCAAAACTGCAGTTGCAGAGGCAGCGGCAGCAGCAGCAGCAACAGCAGCAGTGGTAATTGCCGGGCAGATCATTCCAGCTACAATAAGTCTACGTCACAAACAAACCGATTCACCATGAACCCCTCATTGCCCTTCCCCTTCTCACTCCCTCCCTCACCCTCACCCTCACCCTCGCCTCCCCCTTTCGCTCTCCCTCACCTTGATAGCGAGTCCTGCGAGTTCAAGGCCCTGCAGGTTGCTGCCTGCCATCCGTGCGTCCTCCACCTTGGCATACTGTGGTGCGACGACATCCAGGGCACGCGGCGAGAGAAGAACGCAGGGGAGAAGAGACAGAGCACGGCACACAATGCGCCTGGAATTAGGGATACAGCCCGAGACGGTGCTACGCCAAGTGCTATACCCAGTGCATGGCAAGCGGTTGGAATGGAGAATGGCTAGCCTGGCACATATGCAGTGGCATTCACAGGAAAAAGGCATCTAGCGAGTGCTAGGCCAACAGGAGGAAACGACTCGTTTTGCAGGGCCTGACTTGAGCTGTGACAGAGCGGTTGAGAGCGGTAGGGGAGGAAGAAGGGGCTGGAAAGGCAGGAGAGGAAGAAAGGGCAGGAAAGGCAGGAGAGGAAGAAAGGGCAGGAAAGGCAGGAGAGGAAGAAAGGGCAGGAAAGGCAGGAGAGGAAGAAAGGGCAGGAAAGGCAGGAGAGGAAGAAAGGGCATGAAAGGCAGGCAAGGCTCACCGTGACGAAGCCAAATCCCTTGCACTTTCCAGAGTCCTCTGTGGGAACTTGCACCAGCTCCAGCTCCCCAAACGGCTCAAACACCTGCACACACACACATGCACACACACACACACACACACACACACACACACACACACACACACACACGCACACACACACCCACACACACCCACACACACCCACGCGCGCACACACACACGCACGCACGCACGCACACACACAAATGCACGCACATAGACACATGCACGCACACAGACAGACACATCCACATACATACACCCCACACATGCATCCGTGCACACGCACACCACACACACACGATTATGTACCACTGCTTCCCATCCTGTAACCTTAATAAGTTCTACAAAACAGTTTTGCTCCATGGTAAACGTGGTAGGGTGGTGAAAGCGATGGTGATATAATAAAGCCGAAAAAAGCACAACGAAATGGGAGGGAAAAAACGGACAAAGCTGGTTGATGGGCAAAGCGGGGAGGGGACATAACAAGAGAGGAAAGGAGACAAGGGTGGGGCGGGAGCGGAGGGGAAAGGGAGAAGAGAGTCGAAAAGAGGTATGTGGAGTCAAGAATGTGGAAACAGCGTGCTGCAATCATGATCCCCATTCGTATCCATCATATCCCTCAACCCTGCAAACCACACCATACCAATCATCCAGTCCCCACTCCTCACGCCTCAATCCCCACACCCCGCCCCCTTCCCCAACCCAAAAATTTCGCCCGCCCCGTTCCCCCCTTCCGCAACTAAGCCCCGCGAGGACCCGCGCAAGCACACGCGCGCGCGCATACAGCGACGGCGCACCTGGCGCAGCTGCTCCTCGTTCATGTTCACGTGCAGGTTCCCCACGTGCAGCTTCCGCGACGACGCCGTAAGGCTCGGCACCAGGAACCCCGCGCCCGCCACGCCCGGGAGCCCGCCCATGCCCGCGACGACGGGCAGCGGGTTCTGCGCCGCGAGATTCTTCTCCGCCTCGGATGGCTTGACCATCACGGGCGTCCCCAGAAGCAGTTGACCGGACAGCGCTATAGCCATGGGCACCGACATCACATCGTAGAACTCGATGTAGCTGCGCCGGCGGGGAAGGGGGAAGAGAGGAGGAAAGAGCGGAAGAAAGGGGGAGGACATGAGCGGAGAGGAGACGAAATGGGGTGAGGGAAAAACGGGGACGGAAGGACAGAATGAGATAGTGCTACCAATGCAAGGGCACAGAAAGGCAGATAACGAGGCGAAGGGAGGCAGGGAGGGAGGGCGAAACGAATGACCTGAGGAAGGGGGACGGGTGTTAAGGGGTGGGGAGTTGAGGAGATGGATAGAAGAGGGCAAGGGAACGGCACTGACCCGACACCTTTGGAGCGACGGGAGTTACGGTCCATGATGAGACGCACGTCGCGCACCTGAGAGGCACGAACAGCGGAGGGAGACGAGAGAGCGACGCGACAGAGAGAATTAACACAAGTCACGGCATGGGAAGGCGAAATTGCAGCGACTGCGAAGACCATGAGAGAGTGGATATTGTGATCGCACAATGAAGGAATTGGTTAAGGGGAAGTGCTGCCGTGCAAAACAATTGAGTGGAAAAGGTCTACAAATAATCGCGCAGAAGCTGCTTGTACGTAACAGCACGGAACTTCGCTCACCTTCCCAGCTTGGGTGAAAAACTCGTAGATGTCCCTCTCATCCGCCTTGAGATTGATCTGCACAAGGAGAGAGAAGAGATGGACAAACGCATTAGGCCAACTGCCATAAAACCACGGTGCAAAACAAGACATTGACGATACGCCAAGGCAGAACATTGTAGAAACTTGATCGGCATACCTGGTAGGCAAACACGGTGCGCTGATCTCTTTCGGGGTCAAGCTCTGGCTCCAATTCCTTATCCTTCTTCTCTCGCCTATCCCGACTGCAACGCCGTGAGCGGGAAAAACAACACACGCAAGCAAAAAAAATAAAGGTGTGACAGTATCGCGGAGATTGATACAGAACGGGACCATAACGGACCGAGACGGGTGCGAACTTCTGCACGGCAAAATGATCCTAAATATCAGCAGCAAGGGCGACTGTGATCAGCGCGTACGCTAAGGTCCGGACTTCCTACGACTCAAAATCAAGACTTGGTGTATACTCCTAATTGCACGGCACGACAAAGCAATTGCAAATACACGCGTCACACGTACTCTCTGTGCCTCCTCTCGTAATCCCGGTCTCTGTCTCCTCTCCTCCGATCACGGTCTCTGTCCCTGTCCCTGTGCCGATCGTGTCCTTCCCGCTCGCGAGTCCGATCCCTGTCGCGGTCCCGATCTCCACGGTCGCTGCGGTCCCGATCCCTGTCGCGGTGTCGATCGCTCCGATCTTTGTCCCGATCTTTGTCCCGGCCGCTGCGATCCTTATCCTTCTCCCTCTCACGGTCTCTGTCGCGATCCTTCCCACTGCGATCTCTGTCTCGGTCCCTCTCCTTGTCGTCGTCTCGACGAGACCGTTTGCTCCGGTTCTCGTCTTCCTGGTCCTCTCCCGCACCGTTTTCACCCTCCCTCTTCCTTCTCTCCTCGCCCTCCGGAGCCTGCTCTCCGCCGTCCTCTTCCCCTCCGACTCCCTGCTCTACCGCCTTCTCCAGATACTCGTACTCATCGAAATCGGTCATGCTGCCTTGAGGTTAGACTAGAAGCAGGCAGATCCGAACGCGAAACTTGAATTGTCGAATAACCTACACAAATCCAACCCGTCGGAAACTCAACAATCAGTTCAAACGGTCCAAATGGGAGCTCTTAAGGGTCAGAAGTGAGTAGGATGTCAAAAAATGGCCTGATTCTCCCTCAGCTCAGGAAATAGGTTCAGGAACCCTGACGAAGAAGCAGCCCAAGGAGACCAATCTCGGGGGAAAACAGCAGCCTTGCACAGAAAGGAGATCTCGAGGCAGGCAGGGCAGAAGCTTGATCGATGGAAGTGTTGAGGGAAAAACAAGTAGGGTTCCGTGGGGTGGGTGTGGGGAGGTGGAAATGCCTTCGAAAGGGAAAATGGATGGTCACGATAGCCCCGAGGGAGACATGCCCGATACTATCCGCTTGTGTCCCATCACAAACATATTTAGGCTACGGTAGTATTGGCCTGCCAAAAACTAAAAATACTTCCATATTAAGAAACAGCTCTTCCATAAGGTCAGAGTATATTGATGAACTTTATACTCCATGAATCTGCAGTGTTCGATATAGATATCTGCGCAATATGCGATCTCTGAAAAAATGCATGCACTACCAATGGGAACAAAATAACGCATATACAGTACGCAACTACAAGAAGCGGTGGGCAACCAAACATCGAAAGGTAAGTGAAGGGTAAATACAAAGGGGGATAAGAACAGAATGACAAAGCAGAGGTAGCAAGTCAAAAGGGCAATAGGGGCCTGGCTAAAGGAGGACGCTGCAACCCATAGAGCATTTGATAAGGTAGAGCTAAATAAGCAAGGAGAGTGAGAAGATCTGAGTTTGGAGCCTTGGGCAACAATGAGAAGCGAGAGGGGGGCAGGGTGGGCGGCAGTAAGATTGTCCCAAGGCTCGAGCTGGATTTAGGACAGCTGGCGCCATTCTGATCGTGCTAGCCTGCAATATAATGTTCTCTCCTTTTGAGGTTCCTAAAGAAATGCACTCCCATCCCCACCCCCTGCTGTGGCTGCATCTGCAGCAGCTTCTGCCACCCGAGCTTTTCTCTATACACCTGCCATGCCTGCTCCTCACCCCTGAAGCTGCTCCAAAGCAATCTTGAAACGTCTCAAAAACCAGGCTGTCACGTTTCCCAAAGCCTTTCACAGCAGCACAAGTAGCAGCAGCGGCAGCGGAGTGGGAGGGCGGGAGTCAGATGGCATGCTGGTGGGAGTCGCGGGGAGAGGCCTGGGTGGAGCCCGGGCGAGACGCAGGCTTGGGCATTTTCGCCACCACCAATGGACACGGGCTGGCAGCAGGCGGGAAGAGAGAGGAACCGGGGGGGGGGAGGTGGGGAAAGAAAGTGGGAGAACGGAGGGTTTTGTGTGGGTGATGGATGAGGGGGGTGGGGTGGCAGGATGAGAGGATGAAGTGGAGAGTAGAGCGAGGGGTTGATGCGAATGGAAAAGGAGGAAGCGGAGAGTGAGATTCGGGAAAGAGGAGTTCACGGCTATGATGATGGTGTGGCAAGTGGGGTGGAAGGAAGGGCGAGAGGGAACGAGGGAAAGTGGGGAATCAAGGAAGGGTGGCTACCAGTTGTGAGCGAGATAGTCGCTGACGCTTCCCAGGAACGTGCTGTGAGGGACGAGGACGGGGACAGCAAGAAGAGTTCAAATGGGGAAGAAGAATGAATGAATGAATGGGAATATGAATGCATGGGACTTGGCTGTTGGAGATGAGAGGAAGCCGTGATTGAGGCTCACACGTGTTAGCATCTGATCCTGAGAAACCATTCCTTTGCCATGGCATGGCCCTTCTCATCTTTTTGTGCCTCACACACAAGTTCCGAGGTTGGTGTTTTCGAAGCACTGCCCTCAAACATGCCCACATGCCCACATGCACACATACATACATGCCCACATGCACACATACACACATGTCCACATGCCCACATGCCCACATGCCCACATGCCCACATGCCCACATACACACATGCCCACATGCCCACATGCCCACATGCCCACATGCCCACATGCCCACATGCCCACATGCCCACATGCCCACATGCCCACATGCCCACATGCCCACATGCCCACATGCCCACATGCCCACATGCCCACATGCCCACATGCCCACATGCCCACATGCCCACATGCCCACATGCCCACATGCCCACATGCCCACATGCCCACATGCCCACATGCCCACATGCCCACACGCACCGGGAGATGACATCGTGGTCGCGCGTGCCAACAACAGCCAGGTCCGCATTGAGCTGCTTCAGCTCCTCCACCAGCCGCTCCTCCGTGGGCCCCATCACCACCCTCCCCTCACACTCCGCCTGCACACACATGCACCACCACAGCCAGTCCAGCACCACAGGCAGCACAGAAGCACAGCAGCACCCGTGCACAGCACATACCGTCGCATTCCATCACATTACACCCCACCCCACACCACACCACACCACACCACACCACACCACACCACACCCAGGGTCCGGCAGAGCAATGCATGGCGGGTGAAGGTTATCGGATAAGGTAGAATCACAATCACGTGGTGCCTGAAGCAAACATTAAACAGGAAAAGCCATGACATGCCCTCCCTCCTCATCGCTCCCCACCACACCCCACCCCCCTGCCCTGCTCACCCCTCACTCCAAACCCACTCCACTCCCCTACACCCCTGCACCCTCCTTCTCCACCCCTTCCCCCTCACCGCCCCTCACCTCCCCTCGCCCACGCTCGCTCCCCCTCGCTCCCCGTGCCCCCCGCTCTGTGCGGCGCGCACCTTGCTGCTGGCGGCGACGAGCGCCGTGAAGCGTTCGACGAGCTTCTCGCTGTCGTCGAGCTTTGAGACGTCTCAAAACACTCCCACTCTCCCCCACTCAGCCCCCCTTCGCACTCCCCCCTGTGCGCCCCACCTTGCTACTAGCGGCGACGAGCGCCATGAAGCGTTCCACGAGCTTCTCGCTGTCGTCCAGCGCGCGCACGTTGGCGCGGTTGCTCGTGTCGGGCGGCATGTACACGTCCTCCATGCCGAACTGGTCTGCTGCCGCACCGCCAAGCGCGCAAGCGCGGAGCGGGGCGGGCCGGAAAGGGAAGGGGCGGGCCGGGGCGGGGAGGGTCGGGAGGAACACAGAGCATTAAGATGCGAATGCGAATGGACTTGCGGGCGGGAAGCAAAAAAACCGCAAGCTCCCCACCGAGCGCCCACGCCAGTAGTCTATATCAGCCCATGCGACCCAATGCGAACCCACGCGAACCTATGCGATGCCATGCGACCCCATGCGAGCCCCATGCGACCCTATGCGAGCCCAGGCGGGCGTACCGATGCCGAGCGAGGTGGGCGCGGCGATGGGGTTCTGCACGTGCAGCACCGTGAGGCGGTCGCCGTCGCGCACCACGTGCCGCATCGCCCATGCGAATGCAAACTCCGCCTGCCGCCACTCACGCGGGTGGGAGAGAGGGGGGATGGGGGTTATCGCGGGTTTAGAAAGGGCTTAGGAAGGGTTGGTATAGAGGGTTCACTTCACACACGTTATAGCCGGGAATTGCGGGCGCGTGTGCATATCATCTGCCATCATCCGCACATCCCGCACACCGCCCTGTGATGCCTTTTGAGTCGACTCAAAAGCAACAATCCATCCCGAACACCCTCCTCTCCTCCACCATCCCCATCCCTCTCCCCCCAACCCCTCCCCTCCCCTCCCCTCCCCTCACCTCCCCTCCCCCTCCCCCTCCCCCTTCCAAGCCCGCATATTCCGCACCTCGCTGCTCTCGTCGACGGCGACAACGATCCTCCGCGCCATGCCCGAGCTCGTAAGCGCGTCGTGCGCCGTCTCCCCCGCCTTGGGCTGCCGCACGATCACCACCGGCACTGTGGGGAGATGGCGGAGGGAGGAGGGGGAAAGAGGGAGAGACGGCGCGGCGGGCGGAGACAGCGGGGAGACGGGAGACGGGAGTACGAGAGGCGTGAGCGGAATTACGGGCGCTCAAGACGGTGATGCAGTGGCGGTACTAATGAGGGATGGGGGGAGAGGGAGGGAGGAGAGAGGGAGGGAGGAGAGAGCAGAGAGAAGCGAAGGAGGAGAGGGCGCTGGGCAATTACCGGTGGAGTGGTGGCGCACATAGTCACTGATGCTGCCCAGAAATGTCCTGCACACATGCACGAGCGGACCACGCACGAGACATCATGAGACTCTATCTTCGACATCATGAGACTCTATCTTCGACATCATGAGACTCTATCTTCGACATCATGAGACTCTATCTTCGACATCATGAGTCACATGAGACATTATGCTCTTCTCTTGAAGACCTACCCCGATTGCTTTCCCATTGCGCTCCTTTCCCCCCCCCCCCCCCCCCCCCACGCACCTCCCGAGGATCCCGCGGCCATGGCTGCCCAGGATGAGCGCGTCCGCCGCCACGCGCGCTGCCTCGCTCACGATGTGCGGCCCGGGGTCGCCCTGTACCACCTCGCCCTCACTGACCACCTGCGACGGAGTGAGAACGAGTGGGGGAGCGTGGGAGAGAGCGCGCCAGAATGAGTGAGTGAGTGAGCGTGTGTGTGTGTGTGTGTGTGTGTGAGAGAGAGAGAGAGAGAGAGAGAGAGAGAGAGAGAGAGAGAGAGAGAGAGAGAGAGAGAGAGAGAGAGAGAGAGAGAGAGAGAGAGAGAGAGAGAGAGAGAGAGAGAGAATGGAACATAAATGCACCTCTCAAATGATAAAATTGCTTCAAAACAGCTCGTAAATACATGAATTAACCTTCTGCTTTCTAACCAATGTTTCCCCTACGGCCTACGGAACCATGGCCAACAGTCCACGTCCGCACGCCCACAGACCACGTCACCTTGGCCTGCTCGCACTGGCGCATGTACTTGTCGACCAACGCGCGCGCGCGCTCCTCCACTGCCAGCTGCTCCTCCTGCGACACCGGCGCCACCAGCGGTACCGCGTACTCGCCTGCCGCGCGCCCGCGCCCACGAGGAGAGAAGGAAAAGATGCGGCGAGGGGGAACGTAGGTGAAAGAAGCATAGAGAAAAGGAGTAGAGGAGAGGGAGAAGAGAAAAAGATGAGGAGAGAATACGAAAGGCGCGGAGAAGGAAGCAGAGCGGCGGGACTAGCAGTGGCAGGATACGGAACCGATGAAAACTGAATAGCAGCAGGTAACAAGCGAAACGGCAAAAACGCGCGAGTAAACTGCGCTCACCCCCAGCGGCGATGTCAGCGGTGGGCAGCGGCATGTCGGGTGCGTAGTTCTTGGCGGTGAGCACGAGCGCGGAGTCGGCGGGGCGGAAGAGGTTGGTGATGGCCCACGTGAACGCGTACGCCGACACCTCGCTGTCATCCACTGCTACCAGGAACTTGCGCGGCTGCGCCATTGTTCGTTCTCTCGACTCTCCACGCGTGATTCACGACACCTGAGGCTTCTTCTTGCTTTTCCTTGACCCGAAGAGAGGAAGACGGAGAGGAGGTGGTGGAGAAAGAGAGGAGGTTAAGAAAAGACAGGGGGAAGGCGGAGGAAGAGGAGACGACGCAGAGGTGTCTGGAGGAAGAAGTAGCTGCAAACTGCCAAGTGTGCGAGATAGCGCTTCTTTGGGTTGACGGTAGCGCGAGCTTCAGAAGCTAGGCGAAAATGCTAGACACGTTGCGCTTGAAAATGTAGAAGCTGGTACTGAACAGGGAGCTACTAGTGCTTGCGTTCTGTCTAATTCTTGGCTTGGCTTGTAGGACAAGAAATGGAATTCAATGCAAGAAATGCGGCACGCAAGGGCAAGAAGAACTTGCGTCGGCATTGGCATTGAGAAATGGGATGGCACGGCAGTAAGCAGAGGGACTGGGGGGCACATGGCGGAAGAAGGGCAAATTGCGGAAGAAATCCGTGATGACGTGGAGAGCTGGCGAGTCGAGAATCACAACATGCTGGAGCGCGCCGTGCCAGCATGATACAGCTGACAGATACCGTCACGCGCAGGACGTTGACAGTCGACGTCATGCGTAGGCACATCCAGAGCATTGCTGATTCGAAGTGTGTTCCAAGGGCTCCACGCGAGCATGGCTGAGCTGGATTCACGCTGCCAGGGTCCAGCTGTGCGCTGGCTTTCACAAATCTAAGCACCAGCTCTGTCTGCTGCTGTTGTCACATGGGCTTGAGAAAACGAAAATGTTACTGCGACATTACCGAAACCTGTTATGTACAAGGCTGAAACACCTACGGTAAAAACAAGCGCTTGTATTTCCAACGACAGCATTACATACTATAAGCAGAAATGGACTATTTGTCCCTAGCAAAGCAAGAAACCAAGGATACACCACGTTATTAAAATTATGGAAACTGAACTTCGCGTCCCCCATAGAAACCCTAGTCAATCTGCAAGGCTAACACTACCGCCTACTCCAGCCTCCCAATCCCCTTGTAGTAGAAATGCTCATGGCATGACTCGAAATAATGCCATCACCAGAACCACCTCCATCACCACCCCTGCCGGGCCCTCCTTGCCCATACATCCCTCCGGAACTCACCCCATACAAAGGTGCATTCGGACTGGAGCCAGTTCTGTACCCCGCACCCCCTGGACTGCCTCCCCTCATCCCTCCAGCTCCTCCCATTCCCACACCACCAAGCCGGGCAGCAGAGGTGCTTCCTCCCTGTGCATAAGCAGGCACCTTCGGTGGGCTTGCACCCACCCTTGCTGATCCACCACCGCCATTCCTGGCTGATGGGGGTGAAACTGGAACTGCCCCTCCGCTTCTAGTGGGGCTGTACCCAACATACCCGCCTGCTCGGGGACTCCCACCCACGACACCTGCTTTCATTGCAGCTGACGCAATCATCCCGCCAATATCCGCTGCTTTTGGGCTGCTGCCCGTGGCGCCGCCGACGAAATTCCTCGGGCTGCCCGAGCGAAGCATGTCCGTGTGCCTCGTGCCTGCTGCGCGCGCTGAACCAGGCGCTGGGATCCCCGGACCTGCCCCGCCGAACCGGGGACTGGAGCCTCGGGGGCTGGCTCGGGAAATCGCCATGGCAGCAGCGGTGGCGGAAGAGGGTGCGGCGGGGGAGTCTGAAGCAGCGTTGCGGTGGTACCATGATGGGCTGGAGTCACGCAGGGCCTTGGCACTTGCAGGAGTCGGCCTCTTTGCCACCCAGCCGTCCCTCTGGTGTTGACAGTGCAGCAGCACAAGGAAGGAAAGAGGGCGAGCAGCTTGAGAAAGAGTGTTCTGTGGTAAAGATGAGGTTAAAAAGAGAGAAAACTGCAGACAGGACAGAACATACTGCAGCAGCAGCAGCAGCAAGAAAGCACATGGTCCACTCAACCCTCACCCAGCAAGCAACAGCGCATAGACAGTCTGACTCCCTCGCAACAAATTATTCATACCAAACCATCACCAAGCACCTTCCGACCCAGCCCATCACACACACACACACACACACACACACACACACACACACACACACACACGCACACACACACACACACACACCCACTCTCCCAGCTCACATCCTCCCAACATTAAGTTGAAAACCCCTAGTCACCCAACCCACCAGCGCAGGGTCTTCGCTCTCAAGCATGTGCACAATCTGCTTCATGCGCGGGCGCTTGAGCGCATTGGCATCAATGCAGCGCAGCGCAATGCCCACCACATACTCCACATCGTCTGCCGGCACCGTGCCTGCTATGCGCGGGTCTAGTGCCTCTGCCACCCGCTCCTCTGCTGCCAGCCGCTTCACCCACCTCACCACGTCCACCTGCGACATCAATCCCGGGAACGTATGAGGCATGGGGTGGGAATGTGGGAAGGCGGGCTGAAGACTATGAATACAAAGAGCAGATACGCGCTTGAAGCTTGCGTGTTGCCAGCGCACCGTAGCTAAGATTGCCACGTCGCCACCCCACGGAGCAGCGAAACGCCAGCAACAGCAGCAAAGCGAAAACACCAGCCATGCTGCTCATACCCACTCCTCCATCGCTCTCTGTCCTGGCCCGCCTCCCTTCCTTTCCCCTCTACCTGTTCGGGCGGCAGGTGGTTGTCAATGGGGCGGCGCCCTGTGACGAGCTCCAGCAGTAGCACGCCATAGCTGTACACGTCACTGCGCTCCGTGAGAATGCCCGTGTTCAGATACTCTGGCGCCACGTAGCTGCAGCAGGGAGGGTGGGTTGTGAGAGAGAGGAAAAGGTGCAGAGGTTGGTTATAATGCTCATGACCAGCAGTGCTCCGGGACCAAGCGGACAGACAGTGAGGAAGACGACTCACAGCACTGAAACACGACAGCCAACTACAAGCTGTGGGCAGAAGAAGCAAGCCGAACACTATTCTCGAAAGTGACAAGGATGATAAGGGAATGGCAACGAGGACTCACCCGTACGTGCCGACAACGCGAGTGGCGGCGTGCGTCTGCTCCTTGGCCATGATTTTGGCAAGGGCAAAGTCGCCCAGCTTGGGGTTCCACTGCGCGTCCAGCAGCACGTTGCTTGCCTTCACGTCCCGGTGCACCACCCGCACGTCCGTGCCCTCGTGCAGGTATGCCAGCCTGGTGTGAGGGCAGGGGGTAGACGGCAGAGGGCATGGTGGGGGGGAGGGAGTAGATGGAAGAAGAGAGGCGAGAGTTTAACTGCATGTCTGATGCCTTCACGTCCTGGTGCACCACCCGCACGTCCGTGCCCTCGCGCAGATACGCCAGCCTGCCAGGGCAGAAGGCCAAACGCACAGGAGGGAGGGAGGGAGGGAGGGATGCAGGGAAAGGGGGTTGCAAGGAGAGAAGCGGCATGAGTCCAGCAAGTCCAGCACACACATTCTTACACACTGAAACGCGCACGCACAACCTGTTCACACGCACAGAAACCCACACCACCGCAACTCACTCACCCTCGCGCGCATCCCAGCGCCACATGCACCCGCAGCGGCCACTCCATGGGCTCCGCGGGGCCCGCGCCAAACGCGCCGCCCCCCGCGCCCGCGCCGTGCAGCCAGAGCTCGAGAGAGCCGTTGGGCACGAACTCGCTGACGAGCATGCGCTCGTCGCCCTCTGCGCAGCACCCCAGCAGCGCCACCACGTTCGGGTGCCGCGCGTGCGCCATGGCGTCCGCCTCAAAGCGGAACTCGCGCACTGTCTGGTCCGGACTGGTGGTGCGCGCAACGGGCGGGGGAACAAGCAGGGAAAGGGGAAGGGGAGGGGGGGAGAATGGGGGGGGAGAATCGCGTGCGTGAGACGTGGATGTAAGTGCGCCTGCGCAGATGCCCGCGCGTGCTCATGTGTGAAGGTTCAACTAGGAAATGGAGAGTATGGGGGAGAGTTGAAGGGGGAGAGCGGGAGCGGAGGGCAGGAAGAGTAACACGGGAGTGGGAGCGTAAGCAGGGCCGGGCCTAGTAGAACCCGCTAGAGATGGTTGGAAACGAACGAGCAACAGCAGCAAGGGCCGAGAAACCTCAAAAGAGAGAAGGGGGAGGAGGGTAGGAAATGGGGGCAGGGCAGGCCCATGGAACAACTGTACATACTTTTTGTTGCTGAGCCGCTTGACAGCCACAGTGGTGCCATCCGGCAGACGCGCCTTGTACACCGTCCCATTGCGCCCCTGCCCCACCACGTTCCTCTGCCCGCGCGCCCCAAAGTCGTTCGTCGCCAGTGCCAGCTCCGAGAACGAAAACGCCCGCTCCCACCCGCCCTTGCCGCTCTCCTCCGATGCCTCAGACGCCGCATCAGAGCCCCCCGCCCACGTGCCCCCGCCCCCACCAGGACTGCCCAGCTCTCGCCCTGACCCCACTCCTCGAGACACCCCACCGCGAGCCAGCCCGGCGTACCCAGCACCAGCAGCCACGCCAACACCAGCACCCCCAGCAGCAGCAGAGCCGCTGCCCGCAGCACCACCCGTGTCACTGCCGTCGTCGTCTCCCCCCACGCTGCTGCCATCCCCCAGCACCGACCCCCCCGCGCCCTTCTCATCAAGCTCCAAATCAGCAGCTCTCAACGCTCTCCCCGCATTACCATACGCCACTCCCACCGCCGCCGCAGCAGGAGGAGACGGCTTCTCCGGCCCAAGCTTACCCTTCTCCACGCCTCTCTCTGCCTCCGTACCCCTGCTCCTCTCCCCCGCGCCTCCATCCTGAATGCCTGCTGCAGCACCAGCAGCACCGGCAGTTCCCCCAGCACTAGCCCCCCGGGAATTCTTCCCGGAGTTGAGCGACTTGAGCGTGGGAAGCGGCACGACAGGGGGGATCACAACAGGTGGGCGACTGGGAGACGAGCTACGGGCCTTGGGACTCGAAGCGGCGGCTGCTGCAGCAGCACCGCCTGCCGCAGCAACTGCAGCCGTTGCCGCCGCGACTGCCGCAGCCGCAGCAGCAGGATTCCCTCCTGCCTTAGAAGCAGCTCCCGCTCCGGCGCCAGCGCCAGCGCCTACGATAGCACCAGGAGACGAAGTCCCCGAACCAGGCCCAGACGCAGACGCTACTGCAGCCGAAGCGTCAGCAGCAGCTTTGGGAGAATCCCCAGACAGTCGGCGAGGGGATGCAGGCTGCTTATGGCCGAATGACGGCGGGGGGGGGAGAGGCGGACGAGGAGACGACTGCTTCTCCGAACTGGCAGCGCCGGGCGTGGGGGTGGATGTCAGAGGAGGGGGGTGCCGTGGGGGAGGAGAGGGGGACTTCCCTGCACCGCCAGCAGCCGCGGAGGTCTTTGAGGCGGAGGGCGGAGAAGCGGATGGCGGGGAAATATGGGGCGGGGGCGGTGGCGGCGGGAAGAACTTCTGATTCGACAGGTCGTCGTCCTCATCGCTCTCATCCACAAACTTTCTCCCGCTGCCCTTGGACCAGCTCATCCCGGGCGGCAAAGGACGTCCGTTTCTGCCACTTGCACCCGCTCCGCTACCCTCCTCCCCATCCGCGCTGCTGCGCGCGCTGCTGCTTCCGCGGATGCTGCTGGACTCCTTGGGACTGCTCTTCCGCTTATCCTGACTTGCTGCTACAGCCGCGCCTACGCCAACAGCTGCGGCAGCCGCGGCAACGCCTGCTGCTGCCCCCGCCGCTGTTCCTGCGCCGCCTCCCCCTCCGCCAGACGCTGTTCCTTCAGCAGCGGAAATCAACGGCGCTGTGACATCTCCAGTTGCTGCCCCGGCCTTTTCAACCGTAATCGTTACTGGCGATGGGCGGCTGCTGGCTTGCGCGCCACCACCACTCTCCACCGCTCCGGGTGCTGCGTCTGCACCACCGCGACCAGACCCTCCCACGCCCCTGCGACCACTGGCTCCGCCTTCTGCGCTTGCGCTGGCCTTCTTGATGGACGCAATGCGCGCCGCAGCTCCCCCTTTGCCCGCGCTCCCGCCCTGTCAACAGCACAGTAAAGAGATTCACATGAACACATATAAAGGGCTGAATGCGCAGCCACAATAACCTCTCTTCCTCGTCTCGCCCTGCCATTCCAATGCTCTCAGTGCTTTCCCCTTCCTCTCTGCAACTCCCCGCATAATTCCTTTACCACTCTCTCCCAACCCCACTCCGTTTCCATCGCCCCCCACATCAAGGGGCCGACACAATCATTTGCACTCAATACTTGCCTTGCCAGGAACAATCGCGGCGCCCTGCCCTTTCTCCATCATCTCCGCCGCCTCTCCCATCTCGCCCGCCGCCCCGCTCGCAGCGGCGTTCACCACAGTCTTCCGCTTGCGCGTGCGCAGACAGTAGCACGCTAACAGCCCCATCACCGCAAGAGCCGCAACGCCCCCGGCCACGCCCGCGATAACCGCTACGCTAACTCCGCCCCCGCCGCTACTGCTACTGCTGCTGCTGGAGCTGTTGCCACCACCGCTTGCGGAATCAGATGGAGATAAATTTGACGATCCGGATGAGTCGGGGGTAGGTGCGGGAGGCGGATTAGACGGGGGCGCTTCTCCGTCGGAGGGGGCGGGGGGGGCGGGGGACGCGGGGGGGACGGGGGACGGAGAGGGGCTGGATGGCGGTGATACGGAGGGAGGCGCAGATGGAGGTGGTGCTGTGCCGGGGGGAACGTAGTTCGGATCGTCGGGGCAGAGCTGGTGTTGGGGGGGAAAGAAGGGGAAGAAGGGGAAGAAGAGGAAGAAGCCACGGGAAGAGAAGAGATGACGGCACAAGGGTTTGTACGCAAGACAATAACACAGGAGCGGGACAACCGTGGGTAAACACGCAGTCAGCTGTGGAGCTTATATCCAATCACCGCAATCGTTTGCAGAAACGCGTGCCGGAAAAAGACTCTCATTCGCACGCGACAACTCTCCGTTCTCGTCACACCACTTCCTTCTTATCACCGCTGCCAATCTCCGATGCCGTTAAGTGCTTACCGGAAGGCCGAGGCCTGCGGGCCCGCAAAAGCCGGAGAGATTCTCGGTGAAGTTGAAGACGGCGTTGGGGGTGGTTGCGAGCCACGACAGCGAGGATGGCAGCGTGCCGCTGAGGTAGTTGTGGTCGAGGCGCAGCACCGTGAGCGCCTGGAGATTGCCGAGCACGGAAGGCACTGTACCCGACAGGTGGTTGTTGTTCAACTGAAGGTCCTTAAGCTGGGAATTCGGCGCGCCAGGAGAGATGCAAGGGGAACGAGGTAAAGCGGAAGGGTTGGGGACGCGGAGTGACGGCGAGCGATGGACAAAATAGGCGAAAGCGGGTATTATGTGATTAAAAGCATAAGTCAGTTGGTTATCAGAAGCACGGAGGTTAGACGAAAAACGGGAGTCCTGACGGGGTGTGAAAGAACGGAGACGAGGTGAAGCTCACAGATAAGTCGAGACCAAAAAAAAAAAACAATACGCTCATTACCTGAAGTAGATTGGCAAGAGATTCAGGAATGGCGTCCTGCAAGAAGTTGCCATCAAGATGCAGCAGGTTGAGCGCTGTCATGGGACTCAAGTCCGGGATCTGCCCGCTGAGCAGGTTGCAACATATCGACGCGGATTGAAGGTGCACGAGGTTGTTGAGCGTGTTGGGGATAACGCCCGTGAGCTTGTTCTGGTCCAGGTTCAGGCTGATCAGCTCGTTCACCTGCGACAGCTCGTCCGGCACGCTGCCGACGAGTTCGCGATTGACCAGCGAGATGGACTGCACGCGGCCCTCCGAATCGCACTGCACGCCCTGTGGAGGGGACAAGTGGGGACGAATGGGAGGAACGAGTGCTAGTGATGGAGCAGCTTAAATTCGGTAGATTCTAACAGAAACTGCTGCCAGGAGAACGGGAGGGGACAAGGACAAGCGGTGTCTGCGTGATCCTGAATGAGAGTTCCCGCGCGATAAACCGTCACCCATGATTTCCTTCCAGGCGTCTCGTCTTACTAGGAAAGGAGGGTCGGCGCAAGGATCACCACCGTTCATCCAGGAAGAAAGGATCTGGCCCGAGGGATCCAGCTTCTTTCCAATCGTCGCCCAGTCCGCGGCGCTCACGGTTACGGGAACAGTCAGAAGCAGCAAGAGTATTGACGCGTTCGCTAATACGTTGTGCCACATCACCGATCTACGAACTGCGCGTGCGTTTGCTGCTACCGATAGGGCGGGCTGATAAGGCCCTTCTCCCGAGACGCAGGTGGAGCTCATGGTGCGTACTTTCTCACGCCCTTCTGACATCGGATCGCACGTGACAACTACGAAGGAGGAACAGGTTCGCAAATTACAGCTCTTGCTCACAACTCCTCGGATGAGACGTCTACCATATTTCACTAGCAAATCGACGAGCTAAGTTCGTAGATTGTAAATCGCCAGCTGCGAACAAGTAAACTCAAAGCCTCTGCATGATGAATTGTTAGTTGTGAGTTGAGTCAGTGCTCAACACGTGACGGGACAAACACCAAGGTAAGCGGTGGCTCCCTAGAAAAACTCAATTCCAGGGTGGCTGGAAAGCAGGAAATCCTCTCGAGGCCAGAATAAAATTGTGCGGGGAGGGGACACGAACACAGGGCTTGGTTCCCTCCCGTGTCATGTCCTTGCACTGACATGCTTGCACACTAAACCCGGTGCGCGGGATTTAGCTGTGTGCAGCAGTAACTGGCTGTGATGCTCCTTGAAAATGGTTGAGCTGCGCGTTCCGCCTGCACACACATTCCCCTCCTACCCCCGCCCTGCCTGCACCGCGGAACAATGGAGCGGTGATCCGCGGATGCCCTTGGTGAGCGTTTCGGAGATCCCTTGAAAATGGATTTGCGCTTCCGAAATGAGTGGTCCAATTGTGTGACATGACCGTGGTGCTTCCGCCCTTCCCCTTATTATTCCCCAAAACTTGCGCAGAAAGTGAAGCAGTCCGTGTGAATGTGAACTTACGACAATATATTTCCACGTTGAATGTTCTTATTGGACGAAGTCGACCAGGCGTTCGTCGTCGTCCTCGCGCAAACCTGACTTCCCCCACGGGCGAGTCGCAACAAGGCCTGTCTGCGACTCTGCGGTATGCACACATTCGCTGACTTGAGCCGACTCGCAGCAGGCGGGGAGCCCATTCACTGCGCCTCTCCGTCAACAACGCAGGCGGCGCGTCGCCGCCGGTGATGCGGGTCCAATTTTCGTGAAATGAGGTTGAGGGGCAATGCTTGCGCCGTCGACACGGCGCAGCTTCCAAGAACTCGCAATCATGGAACAATTCCGCAAGTCCCTGACACTGGTCACCTGGTCCCTTACCAATATTGAAGCACACACCGAAAAAGAACATTGCAGTCATTTATAGAACATCGTAGCATTTTTGCTTCAATGGACAAACAAATGCTACGTGAATTCTACAAGTACAATGACAGCATCCTTGTTTAAAACAATGTTCGTTTACAGAATGATAACCATGTTGTTCCCGATACTGAGCAACGGATGCGGTGCAGGTACGTTGATGAAGCAATTGTTAACCAATGATTGAGTGTTCAGCAAATTTATTTCATAGCCCGATGCATTCTGTTTCAAATACTATTGCTTCAATGCCAAGTTCCATCTAGTAAAGAACTGCTAGTATAAGCTTTGATATCTCCCCATCACCATGCTTTACTAATCCTTGCATCTTCTCTCCCCTGTATTAGTATCTGAGTACTGGTACCTTCCCCACCCTTCCCCCTGCTGTAGCCCGAAATCAAGGTAGGACATCCAGTGCTGCTGGAGATTGGGTCGGCCCAAAAGAACTCTGAATGTCGATACCCTTTTAGTACCACCAAGAATAGTCTGCTCTGCTCGCACACGACTGGTTGCCAGCACACCTTCCTCCTCCCTGCATGCCCCAACTCCACCCGTCAACAAAAGCTGCTGCTGGTGCTGCACCCGCCGTGCTACCTCTGCAGCAGTTCTTTCTCAAACTCTCGCATCTGCCCCTGCAGCAGCGGCAGCAGCAGGCGCTTCACTTCCTTCTGAGCATGTGATACTTCTGAGTCTGTCAGCTTACCCTTCCCCTGCTCCACCTTAATCTCGGGCTGAGGCACCAGGAAGCAGGGTGACGAGTGTGTGTGAGCGTGAGGAGAGGAGCGGGCGGGGGAGAGGAGGGGAAACAAAAAGGGAGGGAGGGAGGGGGGAGGGGGGGGGGGGGGGGGGAGAAAGAGGGGAGAAGCAGTGAGATTTTGAGATGGGGATTCTGTAAGATGACAAAGGAACTCTCTCAATTCTCGGGATCACCCTTGCAATTCTATAGTGAACTCGTACCAAGTGATGGAAGGTAGGTGAAGTAAGGAGACTAGCAAGTCAACGCAGAATGCAAAGTGCATGCCAGGACTTCACGCCGGTGGAAGGCCAGCTGGCCGTTTGGGATATTAGAGCAAAGAGAGAGAGAGAGCAGAGGATGATGGGTACATGCGGGCATGCTCGAAGGGGCATGCAACATGATAGGCTTTCCGTAGCACAAAAATTTGACTGCAGGGCGGGGACAGGCAGGGTTGGCGCGGGAAGGCCGATGTCCAGGAGACAAAGGCAGGTTAGGAGTGGGAAAAGCTCTAGGGGATATTTGCTAAAAAGGGTGCCAGGAGGGCAGTGAAGTGGGCAACTCTGCGTGTGTACACGCACCTCCCAGTCGTCCACTTCTCCAAACGTGGCGTCGTGCACGGTGAGAGTGCCAGTTACCTCCTTGGCGTCTGCTATAGTGCTGCTCGCTGCTCCGAGACGGGGAGGTGCAAGGGAGAGCCGGGAGAGAGGGAAGCGGGAGAGTAGGGGAGAGAGGGAATTGGAGTTAGAAAAGTGAGGTAAGGTTAAAAAGCATGGGAAGAAAATAGGGGGCTTGGGGGGGAAATTGCACGTGTTAGATAGAACATGGGCACTTGTGATGGTAGAACAAGGCGAACGGGACGCGTGACACGGTGGGGGAGAAGTGGGTACCTGATATCTTAACGTTGATGTCTAGGATGTAACCGTGCCTCCTCTTATTGCGCACCACCACGATCGTCGTCTGCCATGGAGAGGGGAAGAACGAAGGAGAGAGAGAGAGAGATTGTGTGTGTGTATGAGAGAGAGAGATGGAAGGAGTCTGAAAGTGAGTGTGTACGGCTGGAACAAAAGGCGGGAGAAAGGCGGAAAGGCGGGGGGAAGTGTGGGACAGGGGACCGAAAGGGTGTGATGGCTGGTACACTCTTTTTTTTCCTCATTTTGATAGCTGGTACACTTATAAGGATTCTCAACGTCAAATAAATAGCTGGCAAACTTGTGAGAGTTCTCAAAGTAGCTCAGAGATAGATGCTTGGTACACAAAGCCAAGTCAATCTCACGAACAGATGCGTGTGTGAACCCTTATGAGGCACGGCAAGGAGGGAAGAGGATAAGGGAGTAGGGCTTACATCGCCAGAGCAGGAATCCACTTCCGTGGTCAGGGTGTAGGTGGTCGAGCCGATGACGGCTGGACAGGAGCAACGCAGCAGCTCCTGCAAGGCGGCGTGGGCACAGTAGTGGGCACAGTACGGAGTAGACAGGCAGATGCGGCACAGAGGGAATATGCGGAATCAAGCAGAGCGGGCAGTGTGGGTGTGACGTGACCACAACATAGATTGACTGAGGGTGAAAAGAGAATCTAGACGAAACGCAGGGACATGAAATCAGCAGGCACAGTCAGGTGAATACGCATGACTCGAGTTTCTCCACCAACCAAAGCCCATCGCAAAGTTCATGCTCTCGCTCCCAGTAGTCACATTCTTCTCCTTGACTTTCCAATTTCAAATTCACAGAAGATCCATTATTCAAGCTTTAAGCCAGGCAGCTTCCTCAAGAGGGTGGGACCACTGAATCCACCTCGTTCCGGCTCCTAATTGACGAACCTTCAGTCGTTGCTTCGCCCAGTCGTTTAGAGATCTCTCCTCCCACGTGCCACCCTGCAGCAGGTAGGACCACGGAGGCGGGATGGTTGGGCGGGATTGTGAGCGGGAATTGAGCGTGGGATTGTGAGCGCGGGACTGTGAGCGCGAGATTGTGTGAGCAGGATTGCGAGAGCGAGATTGTGAGAGCGAGATTGTGAGAGCAAGACTGTGAGCGCGAAATTGAGAGCAGGATTGTGAGAGCTTGGTTTGGGTCAACTGACGACCGACGAACTCGAGACACAACTCTTCGTGACGAAATGCGATCTTGAAGCGGCCTGGAACCAGGCCGTTGTCAAACAGAACGTGCACTTTAACACCAGGACTCGGACTCACTCTCACGTCGAGATTAATCCGTGAGTTATATGAGATCACGCTTCAACTATTTCATCCAGCATGCACTCTTCGACCTTTGAAGACACGAAATTACTTCCGGATTCACCAATTCGCGAATAAAAAATAGCACTTCACCTCATCCTACCTTTCAGTCGATTAATATCCTGCATATCCAGGTTGATCCAGCCCAAGCCCACTCATATTCCTACAAAAAAAGATACAGATCCATTGCGTGCTACTCCTCCGTCACTTTCCCCTCGCCTTAGCTTCGTATCGCCCTCACTCACTTGGTTCCAGGCCGATCCCTTGGAGTCGTTGCGTTGTAGGCTCGCAAGCTCTTCTTGACTTAATCTCCTCGGCATCGGCGGGGGAGCTGCCATCTCGCCATTCCCCCGCGGGCCCACCCAGTAGCGATACGACAAGGAGGGGTCCTTGGGTATCGCGGCGTCTGTATTCTCTGACATATTCGCCGCAACTGGGATGTACGCGGTTCCTACGCTGCAATCCCGATCTCTGATGGTAATTGACGGAGATCTTAATGAAGTGCTTGTACAACACCACAAGAACACCAAGCTGTTACATCAGGCAGCACATAAACGGCTTTCCAGAAGACAGACACTCGCGAATACGAACATACGAGTTCGAGGTATCTAAGCCGTCTGTGCTGTCAGGAAACTGAGATTCTTGCAAATGATACGGGATCAGTGTGGTGACGTAGTGAGCGAGTAAGAATCTCGAGGGGACCAAAATCAAGGTGTGCATTCTACGGTGTGGTGTGGGACTGGTGGTTGGCAGCCATGAGCCACGACGAACCGAACCTAAAGTTCTCCTTTGGGATCCCATAAGTTTTGTTTGCGACTATTCGTAACTTTCTCGAGGCTCCGCGAAGATCTTGAGACGTGTACGAAAAGAAACCATTGGCTAGGATTTGCCTAGCTTCCTAAGCGAAGCCTCCAGAAGTTCACAACCCATCATCAACCATTCAGGGGTCACACACCTAGCGTTCTCTTATCAGACAACCTCGTGATCATTACTGAGAAAAGGGAACACGACTTGAGGTCAGATACGGTACATGCCTTTGCTCCACTGTGATAATTTAGTCAAAAGGCTGATATTTTTTTTTCACATGAAGTAGATGAACGAGCAGCTGATAACTATGCTCACACTGATCTTTCAGAATTCTGAGGTTAACCATCGCCTAATCAATATACCTGCACCGCATCCGTTGCTCCATATTGCATAGAACGTATTGAATCAAAATATATGGTACCGGTACGCTGTTTCAAACAACAATGTTTTTCATCATTATATTTCAGGTACCAGATCTACGGTGGTAAAACAGCTAGCCAAGAGATAATACATATGTTCACTGGTAACGTGGAAGCTGAAATCAGCACCTCATACACCAGTCTATCTGATATCTGTACGGTACCGTGCCGTACCAACCCAGGCTGAAACACATCCAGTCTCCTAAGTTTCTACAATGTACGGCAGCTTGTGCTAGGTTTTGTCAGAGGTCCACTGGTGATCCCCGATTGATCCTAGGGAAGGGTTACAGGCATGGCGGCCTGGGGGGTTATGGGCGCACTCACCCGCTACACAAACAAGCCTTTTTATCCCAGTGGTTAGTGGCTGAGATTCTGACATGGTATCAGAGCGAAGGTCTCGGGTTCGAATCCCGGTGTGTGCACCTCGGGCATCCCAGTGCGGGGGGGTGTCAGAGGTCCACTGGTGATCCCCGATTGATCCTAGGGAAGGGTTACAGGCATGGCGGCCTGGGGGGTTATGGGCGCACTCACCCGCTATATAAACAAGCCCTTTTATCCCAGTGGTTAGTGGCTGGGATTCTGACAGGTTTCATCTGGAACAAACTCAAACTTCACCTGCACGGCGTGGGAGCAACAGATCCACCTATGTGCACACATACATGCATGCAGCATCGCATGAAACCGTTAAAATCCGTGCAGGAAACTAGCACCATGCCGCAAGAGTCATGAGACATCATGGTGCCATAAAAAGTTTCAAAGTGCGATGGCCCACACACGGTCCCTCTCCTCACCACCCTGGGTGGGGCATCACAAGGGGCAGGGCTTCTGGCATGAGAGCACTGTATAAACCTTTTGTTACTCACTCCCTCGTGGCATCTCATCGCCCCAACTACTTTTGGTTTCGGGGCTCAGTGGGGATCGGCACTGACATTTCCTTCATGCCCTGGCAGCAATGCCATTGCCCCCATGCCCTGGCAGCACTGCCATTGCCCCCATGCCCTGGCAGCACTGCCATTGCCCCCATGCCCTGGCAGGGGCCCCAACCATCTCTGATAAAGAAGGGCCTGTGCTCAGGATAGCCCCCTACCCTTCCAATCACTCACCCACGCAAGGGGTCAGCCCCCTCCCCTTCCACTCACACACCCAAAGGGTTTCAGTCCCCTACTCCTACCCTTTTACTTAACACTCAACCAACCGTAAAATGACCCACACAGAACCATCCATTCACCCCAAACACCACCAACCGCCCGCAGTCACCGCCCACCCACCCTTAACTACCCACCACCCCCAAGCTACCGCCCACCCACCCTTAACTACCCACCACCCCCCACCATTGCCGCTCACTGCACTTACCCTGGGGGATTCAGGCCCCCACCATTGCCAATCACTGCACTACCAATTCAGACCAAACACCCAACCCCCAATCATTCACCAACTCACCTACCCAGAATCACACATCCACCCACGCACAGATACCCACCCACCCACAGAATCCCACCCACCCGCAGCACCTATCCACACAACTAACAACCTACCCCCACCCACCCATACCCACCTTACCTCACCCCTCGCCCACTTTCCACTCACTCACCCACCCTAGGGGACTTAGCCCCCTTCCCCTCACTTACCCACCCTAGGGGACTTCCCACTCACTCACCCACCCTAGGGGACTCAGCCCCTTTCTCCTCACTCACCCACCCAAGGTGACTCAGCACCTCTCCCTCTCACTCACCTACCCAAGGGGATTCAGGCCCCACTCACCCATCCAAGGGGTTTAAGCCCCCTTCTCTCTCACTCACCCATCCAGCCCTTTTCACCTTCACCTGCCAGCAGTAGGAGCAGCAGAGAGCTCGCACCCCCAGAGGCGGTACCTTGTGGGGCGAGGTGTGGTAGTGGAAAATTGCTTCCAGCCCAAGACTCAAATCCCACCCCTCACGCAGCCAGAGCTGACGCGAACCAGAGCCGCCGGCCGGTCGGCTCTGACGGTGTCCATTAGGCCTTGAACGCCAGATCGGTTACTTGAGCACCGAGTGCCGTGCCGCGCAGATTCCACCCACCACACCCCGACCCACAAGACCCAACCCCAGACGGTGCTGCCCCTAAGGCAGTAAACTCCCCACTCACTCCCACGTTTCCCACCCACCCACCCCACACTTCACCCCCATGCCTCCTTACCTCTACCTACCTATACCTACCAGAACCATGCAGAGCGCCATGATGCCTTAGGCTGCTGGGAAGGGGGTGGGGGAAGGGAGGGGGGAATGAACGGAAGGAGGGGACTCCACTGTGGTCCAGGCAGGGTGCTGCTGGGAGGGAAGGGAAAAGGGAGAGAGGAGGAGGTGAGTGAGAGGGTGGACTTCACTCTCCTGTCCTCGCTCCAGTGCTCCCACTCTCAGGCTGCAAAAAAGACAAGGGGGGGAGGGGGAAGAGAGAGAGGAGAGAATCAGACCACCATACCTCACCTGATACCTTACCTCACCTGTTTCCGTACCATACCTGATACCACACCTCCCCACAGCTTCAGCTAGCCCAGCCTGCCCCCTAACCCCCCACCTCCACCGCTGCTACTGCTGCTGCCTCCGCTGCTGCTGCAACTGCTGCTGCCGGTCTGCTACTCTGCTTCCTCTTCTACAATCTCCTCTTGTTGCCAAGTGATCTGGTAGCGGGCAGTGGGGGGGGGGGGGGGGGGGGGGGGGGGGGGGGGGGGGGGGAAACGGGAGAGGAGGGGCAGGAGGATCGAGTAAGTTGGCATCAAGGAAACAGTCAAGAAAACTAGAGTGGACAAAAACGAGAATGCAGAATTGAATAGAGGGAAATGAGGCATCTGTAGCAGGGAGGGGAAAAGTGGCTCACCTTGGTTCAGACAACCCGTCCCCATACTCTCCCATCCCATCCCAGCCGAGTGGAGTTCTCCCCTCCTCCCCTCCCACCACTGCCACCTGGACATCCACAAGGGGAAGGGCGAGGGGGAGTGGCGGAGTTGACCCCACGCCCCTCCCCTCCTCCTGCAAGGCACAAGCACAGAAGTAGTGAGTGTAGTGCGTAGGGACTCAAGGCGAATCGGCTAGAAAAGACATTCTGAAAAGCGAGAGAAGGGAGGGACCACTGTTGGAGGCAGAAACACAAGCCATATACCCCTAGTGAACCTGAGGGGGTGAACCTGAGGGGGTGAACCTGAGGAGGTGAACCTGAGGGGGCTGTAAGGGTTTGGGGGGCTGAACCTGAACCTGAAGGGTTACCAGCAGCAGGGGCGAGGGGGTCTGTGGCTTGTGAGGCAGGCCCCAACCAGTGGCGAGATTTCAGAGGAGAAAGCATGACAAGCACATGAGAGGTACGATTGGCAGCAGGAAAGGCAACACCTGAGGAGGAGGAATACTTAGCTGGAAAGATGATGCCATGTTGTTGCTTCTGCTTCTCCTGTCCTGCTGCTGCCCACCCCCTCCGTCACCCCCTCTGCTGCCCCTCCTGCTGCCCCCTTGCCGCCCTGCCACGGCCTTTAATGCCCTGGGCGCTGAGAGGAGGGGGGAGAGGGAGGGACACAGAGAGCAAGGGAAATGAGAATGGGGAACAGAGCAGGTGGAAGCGCGAAGACAGGGAGGTTGCAGGAAGGCAAGAAGACTAATCAGCCCCATGTGTGACGGAAAGAGCAGAAAGGGGGAAGAGGCTCACCTTGGTTCAGACGACCCATCCCGATACTCTCCCATCCCATCCCAGCCGAGTGGAGTGCTGCCCCCCTCCCCTCCCACCACTGCCACCTGCACGGCCACAGGGGAGAGACGTGAGGGAGTGGCGGTGTTGACCCCCACGCCCCTCCCCTCCACCTGCAATGGCCCACAGGGAAAGAGTGAGTGACTGGAGGAGAGGCCAGGGGGTGAAGGAGGCGATGACGATCAGAAGAAGCAGAGGGGAAGGGGCCACTGGTGCAACCTCAGTTACAAGCCACAGACCCAAGGGGGAAGAATACCTAGGAAGGCTTAACCTGAGAGTATACCTGCTGTACCAGGGGGGATCTACCTGAGAAAAAAAGGGTCTGTGTCTTGAAGCTTTGGCTGAACCAGAGGCTTGCGTTTGAAGCGAGAAGAAACAGGAGATGCAGCAAAGAACACATGAGAGAACGGGAGTAGAGAGGCAGGGCAGGAACTTAGCTGCGGATGGGTTGGGTGGAGAGCAGCTGCTGCCTGTGCACTCCATGTCCCCCGCCACTGCCACTACTGTATGGGTGAGGGTAAGGAGGGGGGGGGGGGGAGGGAGGCAGGGAGGGACAGCAGTGAGCATGGAAGGAGAAGAGTAAGCAACGGCGTAACAGAAAGAAAGAACAGACATTCAAGCATCTGAGGCAGGGAGGGAAAAGAGGCTCACCTTGGTTCAGACAACCCATCCCGATACTCTCCCATCCCATCCCAGCCGAGTGGAGTGCTGCCCCCCTCCCCTCCCACCACTGCCACCTGCACGGCCACAGGGGAGGAGCGTAAGGGAGCGGCGGTGTTGACCCCCACGCCCCTCCCCTCAACCAGCAAGGAGAGAACTGAAGAGAAGTGAGAACGCGTCTAGGTGTGCATGGTGGGTTGGGATGGCAGGTGAGAGGAGAGAAGGGGGCCACTGGTGCAGCCTCAGCTACAAGCCACAGATCCAAGGGGGAAGAATACCTAGGGAAGCTTAACATGAGGAAATACCTGCTGTTACCTGGGGGAATTTACCCAAGAAAAGGGGTCTGTCTGTGGCTTGAAGCTTTGGCTAAACATGAGGCTTGCACTTGAAGAGACAAAACAACAGGAGATGCAGCAACGAACGACACGGAAATGAAAAGAACACGAGAGAGAATGTGAAGAAAAAGTAGCTGGTACTTAGCTGTGGGTGGGTTGGGTGGGTGTGCACTCCATGTCCCCCGCCACTGCCACTCCCGTGTGAGCGACCTGCTGGGACGAGAGGGGGCAGATTATGGCGGAGAAGGGAGGGGGGAAATGATGGGGATGTGAAGGCTGAGCAGAGGAGTGCAGAGGGCAATGAGAAAAGATTCAAATCAGAGTAAATTGCAGGGCAACGAGCGAGACAAGAAGTGGGCATGGGGAGAAAACCAAGCAACAGCATGACTGATGGAAAGAGCATCTGTGGAAAGGAGGGGATATGAGGCTCACCTTGTTCCAGACGACCCAATCCCGATACTCTCCCTTCCTGACCCAGCCGAGTGGAGTGCTGCCCCCCTCCCCTCCCACCACTGCCACCTGCACGGCCACAAGGGGAGGAGCGCAGGGGAGTGGCGGTGTTGACCCCCACGCCTCTCCCCTCCACGTGCAAGGAGAGGCTGAAGAGAAGTGAGTAAGCGGCTAGGGGAAGAAGTGTGAGAGGAGTGAATGAGATGGCATGTGAGAGCAGAGAAGGGGGCCACTGGTGCAGCCTCAGCTACAAGCCACAGACCCTAGGGGGGAACACACCTGGGAGGCTTACCTGCAGACCTGAGAGTATACCCGATGTACCTGGGGGGATTTACCTAAGCAAAGGGGTCTGTGGCTTGAAGTGTTGGCTCGACCAGAGGCTTGCGTTTAAATGAACAAGCGACAGGAGATGCAGCAAGGACTGAATGGAACGAAAATGAACGCAAGAGAGGCAGGGCGGGGACTTTGCCGTGGGTGCGTCTGGTGGGAGTGCACTCCTGTCCCCTGCCACTGCCGCTCCCGTGTGAGCGACCTGCTGTGACGAAAGGAGGCAGCTGGGGACAGAGAGAGGAAGGGGGGAGGAGGTGCGATAAGGGAGAAAGGAAGGGTGATAAGTAAAGAGGAGAAGACAAGTGAGTAAAGGGAGAGCGAATGAGGGCAAGAGTGAAGGGTGGATGGATGGGCTGCTGCAGTGGCTTACTCAAGAGACCTCGTACCAGCTGAACGAAAAAAAAAAAAGAGCAAATACCTGAGGCTGTACCAAAGTTTTGAACTTGCTACCTTGGGGGAGAGAGGTATCTCGAGAGTGACAGAGAGCACTAAAGAAGGGAGTTGGATAAATGGTGCAAGCAGGACATGAAAATCAAGAGAGAGCGAGGGATGGGAGGAGAAATGGGCACTTAGCTGGTGGCGTGAGAGCAGGAGGCGGTTGAAGGAGCATGGGCAGCAGGCATGGCATGGCGTGTCACATGCACTGCAGCACGGCTCGTGCGCTGCTGGGAGGGAGGGGGAAGGGAAGGGGGAGGGGGAGAGGAGCGGACGGCGGAGGGGCGGAGGGGCGGAGGGGAGCGGGAGGGGAAGGTGAGGAAGAGGCGAGGGATGAGCATGGAGGGGTAGTGAGGGGAAGAGGATGCATCAGGGGTGAGGGAGGAAGAGCTGATGGGGGCTATTGGTGGAGGCAAGAGTAACAAACCACAGATCCACGGGCTGTTTAATACCTGCAATGAGGGAAGGCTTTACCTGAGAAGTTCACCCGAGGGGACTCACCTGGGGGAGGCTTTACCTGCAGTAAGGAGGGGGGGCTGTGGGCTGTACCCTGTGCTGCCACCAGTGGCGGCGTTTTGATGGACGAACGGAATGAATAAACGTGCAGGACGGCCGTGATGTGGGATGCATGCGTGGTGCATGGAGAAGAAAGCACTTAGCTGACCATGTGGCTGCTTTTTGCTGCCGCCAGGTGGTTGAGGCACGGGGGCCATGCTAATGCGGCCTCAGGTGCTTGCTCGCTGCCCCACGTCCGCCTGCCGTTGCTCCTTGGACTCCACTCGCCTGCCCTTGCTCGCCAGCACCGCGTGTGCCAGCGACACAGCTCTAGAAATCGACCTGTAAAGGAAAAATCGCAAGATTAATGGGCCGGGAAACCGGGAAACCGGGAAACCGGGAAACAGGGAAACCGGGAAACCGGGAAACCGGGCAACCGGGCAACCGGGAAACCGGGCAACCGGGCAACCGGGAAACCAGGCAACCGGGCAACCGGGCAGCTGGGAAACCGGGCAACCGGGCAACCGGGGAACCGGGCAACCGGGAAACCAGGAAACCGGGAACCCGGGAAACCGGAAATCCGGGAAACCGGGAAACCAAGAATCCGGGAAACCGGGAATCCGGGAATCCGGGAAACCGGGAAACCGGGAAACCGGGAAACCGGGCAACCGGGAAACCGGGCAACCGGGCAACCGGGAAACCGGGCAACCGGGCAACCGGGAAATTGGGCAACCGGGCAACCGGGAAACCGGGCAACCGGGCAACCGGGCAACCGGGCAACCGGGAATCCAGGAAAACGGGCAACCGGGAAACCGGGAATCCGGGAAACCGGGAATCCGGGAAACCGGGAAACCGGGAAACTGGGAAACCGGGAAACCGGGAAACCGGGAAACCGGGAAGCCGGGAAACCGGGAAACCGGGAAACCGGGCAACCGGGAAACCGGGCAACCGGGCAACCGGGAAACCGGGCAACCGGGCAACCGGGAAACCGGGCAACCGGGCAACCGGGCAGCCGGTAAACCGGGCAACCGGGCAACCGGGAAACCGGGAAACCGGGAATCCGGGAAACCGGGAATCCGGGAAACCGGGAATCCGGGAAACCGGGAATCCGGGAAACCGGGAATTCGGGAAACCGGGAAATCGGGAATCCAGGAAACCGGGAAACTGGGAAACCGGGAAACCGGGAAACCGGGAAACCGGGAAGCCGGGAAACCGGGAAACCGGGAAACCGGGAAACCGGGCAACCGGGAAACCGGGAAACCGGGCAACCGGGCAACCGGGAAACCGGGCAACCGGGCAACCGGGAAACCGGGCAACCGGGAAACCGGGCAACCGGGAAACCGGGAAACCGGGCAACCGGGAAACCGGGCAACCGGGAAACCGGGCAACCGGGCAACCGGGAAACCGGGCAACCGGGAAACCGGGCAACCGGGAAACCGGGAAACCGGGAAACCGGGAAACTGGGAAACCGGGAAACCGGGAAACCGGGAAACCGGGCAACCGGGAAACCGGGAAACCGGGAAACCGTGAAACCGGGAAACCGGGAAACCAGGCAACCATGAAACCGGGCAACCGTGAAACCAGGATACTGGGAAACCGGGCAACCGGGAAACCGGGCAACCGGGAAACCGGGAAACCGGGAAACCGGGAAACCGGGCAACCGGGCAACCGGGAAATTGGGAAACCGGGCAACCGGGAAACCGGGCAACCGGGAAACCGGGCAACCGGGAAACTGGGCAATTGGAAAACCGGGAAACCAGAAAAACCGGGAAACCGGGCAACCGGGCAACCGGGCAACCGGGAAACCGGGCAACCGGGCAACCGGGCAACCGGGCAACCGGGAAACCGGGAAACCGGGCAACCGGGCAACCGGGAAACCGGGCAACCGGGAAACCGGGCAACCGGGAAACCGGGAAACCGGGCAACCGGGCAACCGGGAAACCGGGCAACCGGGAAACCGGGAAACTAGGAAACTGGGAAACCGGGCAACCGGGCAACCGGGCAACCGGGCAACCGGGAAACCGGGAAACCGGGCAACCGGGCAACCGGGAAACCGGGCAACCGGGAAACCGGGAATCCGGGAAACCGGGAATCCGGGAAACCGGGAAACCGGGAATCCGGGAAACCGGGAATCCGGGAAACCGGGAAACCGGGAAACCGGGAAACCGTGAAACCGGGAAACCGGGAAACCGGGAAACCGTGAAACCGGGAAACCGGGAAACCGGGCAACCGGGAAACCGGGAAACCGGAAAAACGGTAAACCGGGAAACCGGGAAACCGGGAAACCGGGAAACCGGGCAACCGGGCAACCGGGAAACCGGGAAACCGGGAAACCGGGAAACCGGGAAACCGGGAAACCGGGAAACCGGGCAACCGGGAAACCGGGCAACCGGGCAACCGGGCAACCGGGAAACCGGGCAACCGGGAAACCGGGAAACCGGGCAACCGGGCAACCGGGAAACCGGGCAACCGGGAAACCGTGAAACCGGGAAACCGGGAAACCGGGCAACCGGGAAACCGGGAAACCGGGCAACCGGGCAACCGGGCAACCGGGAAACCGGGAAACCGGGAAACCGGGCAACCGGGAAACCGGGCAACCGGGCAACCGGGAAACCGGGCAATTGGGCAACCGGCAACCGGGAGACTGGGAAACAGGGCAACCGGGAGACCGGGCATCCGGGAAACTGGCCAACCGGGCAACCTGGCAACCGGGAAACCGGACAATGGGGCAACCGGGAAATCGGGCAACCGGGAATCCGGGAAACCGGGAATCCGGGAAACCGGGAATCCGGGAAACCGGGAATCCGGGAAACCGGGAATCCGGGAAACCGGGAAACCGGGAATCCGGGAAACCGGGAATCCGGGAATCCGGGAAACCGGGAAACCGGGAATCCGGGAAACCGGGAAACTGGGAATCCGGGAAACAGGGGATCCGGGAATCCGGGAAAGTGGGAAACCGGGAAACCGGGCAACCGGGAAACCGGGAAACAGGGAAACCGGGAAACCGGGAAACCGGGAAACCGGGCAACCGGGCAACCGGGAAACCGGGCAACCGGGCAACCGGGAGACCGGGAAACCGGGCAACCGGGAGACCGAGCAACCGGGAAACCGGGCAACCGGGCGACCGGGGAACCGTGCAACCGGGCAACCGGGAAACCGGGAAACCGGGAATCCGGGAAACCGGGAATCCGGGAAACCGGGAATCCGGGAAACCGGGAAACCGGGAATCCGGGAAACCGGGAATTCGGGAATTCGGGAATCCGGGAAACCGGGAAACCGGGAAACCGGGAAACCATGACACCGGGAAACCGGGAAACCTGGCAACCGTGAAACCGGGAAACCGGGAAACCGGGAAACCGTGAAACCGGGAAACCGGGAAACCGGGCAACCGGGAAACCGGGAAACCGGGCAACCGGGCAACCGGGCAACCGGGAAACCGGGAAACCGGGAAACCGGGCAACCGGGAAACCGGGCAACCGGGCAACCGGGAAACCGGGCAATTGGGCAACCGGGCAACCGGGAGACTGGGAAACAGGGCAACCGGGAGACCGGGCATCCGGGAAACTGGCCAACCGGGCAACCTGGCAACCGGACAATGGGGCAACCGGGAAATCGGGCAACCGGGAATCCGGGAAACCGGGAATCCGGGAAACCGGGAATCCGGGAAACCGGGAATCCGGGAAACCGGGAATCCGGGAAACCGGGAATCCGGGAAACCGGGAAACCGGGAATCCGGGAAACCGGGAATTCGGGAATTCGGGAATCCGGGAAACCGGGAAACCGGGAATCCGGGAAACCGGGAATCCGGGAAACCGGGAAACTGGGAATCCAAGAAACAGAGGATCCGGGAATCCGGGAAAGTGGGAAACCGGGAAACCGGGCAACCGGGAAACCGGGAAACCGGGAAACCGGGAAACCGGGAAACCGGGCAACCGGGCAACCGGGCAACCGGGAGACCGGGAAACCGGGCAACCGGGAGACCGAGCAACCGGGAAACCGGGAAACCGGGCAACCGGGGAACCGTGCAACCGGGCAACCGGGAAACCGGGCAACCGGGAATCCGAGAAACCGGGTATCCGGGAAACCGGGAATTCGGGAATTCGGGAATCCGGGAAACCGGGAAACCGGGAAACCGGGAAACCGGGAAACCGTGACACCGGGAAACCTGGCAACCGTGAAACCGGGAAACCGGGAAACCGGGCAACCGGGCAACCGGGCAACCGGGAAACCGGGAAGCCGGGAAACCGGGAAACCGGGAAACCGGGCAACCGGGAAACCGGGCAACCGGGCAACCGGGCAACCGGGAAACCGGGAAACCGGGAAACCGGGAAACCGGGCAACCGGGCAACCGGGAAACCGGGCAACCGGGCAACCGGGAAATTGGGCAACTGGGCAACCGGGCAACCGGGCAACCGGGAAACCGGGCAACCGGGAAACCGGGAAACCGGGAAACCGGGAAACCGAAAAAAACCGGGCAACCGGGCAACCAGGAAACGGGACAACCGGGCAACCGGGGAATCGGGCAACCGGGAAACCGGGAAACCGGGAAACCGGGCAACCGGGCAACCGGGCAACCGGGAAACCGGGAAACCGGGCAACCGGGCAACCGGGAAACCGGGCAACCGGGAAACCGGGAAACCGGGAAACCGAGAGACCGGGCAACCGGGCAACAAGGAAACCGGGCAAACAGGAAACCGGGCAACCGGGAAACCGGGAAACCGGGAAACCGGGCAACCGGGAAACCGGGCAACCGGGAAACCGGGCAACCGGGCAACCGGGAAACCGGGCAACCGGGAAACCGGGAAACCGGGAAACCGGGAATCCGGGAAACCGGGAATCCGGGAAACCGGGAAACTGGGAAACCGGGAAACCGGGAAACCGGGAAACAGGGAAACCGGGAAACCGGGAAACCGGGAAACCGGGAAACCGTGAAACCGGGAAACCGGGAAACCGGGCAACCGTGAAACCGTGAAACCGGGAAACCAAGCGACCGGGAAACCCGGCAACCGGAAAAACGGGAAACCGTGAAACCGGAAAACCGGGAGACCGGGCAACCGGGCAACCCGGAAACTGGGAAACCGGGAAACCGGGAAACCGGGAAACCGGGCAACCGGGAAACCGGGCAACCGGGCAACCGGGAAACCGGGCAACCGGGAAACCGGGAAACCGGGAAACCGGGAAACCGGGCAACCGGGCAACCGGGCAACCGGGAAACCGGGCAACCGGGAAACCGTGAAACCGGGAAACCGGGAAACCGGGAAACCGGGATACCGGGAAACCGGGTAACCGGGCAACCGTTCAACCGGGAAACCGGGAAGCCGGGAAACCGGGAAACCGGGAAACCGGGAAACCGGGAAACCGGGAAACCGGGAAACCGGGCAACCGGGAAACCAGGCAACCAGGCAACTGGGCAACCGGGCAACTGGGAAACCGGGCAACGAGGAAACCGGGCAACCGGGAAACCGGGAAACCGGGAAACCGGGCAACCGGGAAACCGGGCAACCGGGCAACCGTGCAACCGGGCAACCGGGAAACCGGGAAACCGGGAAACCGGGCAACCGGGAAACCGGGAAACCGGGCAACCGGGCAACCGGGAAACCGGGCAACCGGGCAACCGGGAAACTGGACAATGGGGCAACCGGGAAATCGGGCAACCGGGAATCCGGGAAACCGGGAATCCGGGAAACCGGGAATCCGGGAAACCGGGAAACTGGGAATCTGGGAAACAGGGGATCCGGGAATCCGGGAAACTGGGAAACCGGGAAACCGGGAAACCGGGCAACCGGGAAACCGGGATACCGGGAAACCGGGAAACCGGGAAACCGTGAAACCGGGAAACCGGGAACCAGGGAAACCGGGAAACCGGGAAACCTGGCAACTGGGAAACCGGGCAACCGGGCAACCGGGCAACCGGGAAACCGGGCAAACAGGAAACCGGGCAACCGGGAAACCGGGCAACCGGGAAACCGGGCAACCGGGAAACCGGGAAACCGGGAAACCGGGCAACCGGGCAACCGGGAAACCGGGCAACCGGGAAACCGGGCAACCGGGAAACCGGGCAACCTGGAAACCGGGCAACCGGGAAACTGGGAAACCGGGAAACCAAAACACCGGGCAGCCGGGCAACCAGGAAACTGGGCAACTGGGCAACCGGGCAACCGAGAGACCGGGAAACCGGGCAACCGGGAAACCGGGCAACCGGGCAACCGGGAAACCGGGAAACCGGGCAACCGGGAAACCGGGAAACCGGGCAACCGGGAAACCGGGAAACCGGGAATCCGGGAAACCGGGAATCCGGGAAACCGGGAAACCGGGAATCCGGGAAACCGGGAATCCGGGAATCTGGGAAACCAGGAAACCGGGAAATCGGACAATCGGGCAACCGGGAAACCGGGAAACCGGGAATCCGGGAATCCGGGAAACCGGGAAACCGGGAATCCGGGAAACCGGGAAACCAGGAATCCGGGAAACCGGGAAACTGGGAAACCGGGAAACCGGGAAACCGTGAAACCGGGAAACCGGGAAACCGGGAAACAGGGAAACCGGGAAACCGGACAACTGGGAAACCGGGCAACCGGGCAACCGGGAAACCGGGCAATGGGGCAACCGGGAATCCGGGAATCCGGGAAACCGGGAAACCGGGAAACCGGGCAACCGGGCAATCGGGCAACCGGGCAACCGTGAAACTGGGAAACCGGGCAACCGGGAAACCGGGAAACCGGGAAACCGGGAAACCGGGCAACCGGGCAACCGGGCAACAAGGAAACCGAGAAACCGGGAAACCGGGAAACCGGGCAACCGGGCAACCGGGCAACCGGGCAACCGGGCAACCGGGAAACCGGGAAACCGGGCAACCGGGCAACCGGGAAACCGGGCAACCGGGCAACCGGGAAACCGGGAAACCGGGAAGCCGGGAAACCGGGAAGCTGGGAAACCAGGAAACCGGGAAACCGGGAAACCGGGAAACTGGGAAACCGGGAAACTGGGAAACCGGGAAACCGGGAAACCGGGCAACCGGGAAACCGGGAAACTGGGCAACCGGGCAACCAGGCAACCGGGAAACAGGGAAACCGGGCAACTGGGCAACCAGGAAACTGGGAAACCGGGAAGCCGGGAAACCGGGAAACCGGGAAACCGGGAAACCGGGCAACCGGGAAACCAGGAAACCGGGAAACGGGGAAACCAGGAAACCGGGAACCGGGCAACCGGAAACCGGGAAACCGGGAAACCGGGAAACCGGGAAACCGGGCAACCGGGCAACCGGGCAACCGGGCAACCGGGAAACCGGGAAACCGGGAAACCGGGAAACCGGGAAACCGGGATACCAGGCAACCCGGAAACCGGGAAACTGTTAGAGGGCCCTACGACAGCAAGGGCCCTCGACGATGTGCATTGACTTGGCAGGTCGATGAACGACCAAGACTATACGCGGCCCTGCACCGACCCTATGACGTCGAATGACAATGACGGCGCTAATGAAGTCACTGCTGGGGTGGTGCTAGCTTAGGGAGTCGTGGGCGTGCTTCTTGGGTGGTCTTGGTAGTTGTGGGTGATTCTCTGTGAGTCTCGCCATTTCTGGTGTGCTGGGAGAATTGGCGAGCCCGGCATTGACTTCCCTGCTGAGTTGGGTTGGGAAGTTGACGAGGCGCGTTCGCTCACTCACACACCACTTTCGTGGGGTTGGGTTACTGCGCAGCGCCACGGCAACTTTGTGAAACCTCCCCGTAGCCTATATCTATCTTGTGTGTTTGTTTTTGTATTCATAGTTGATATTACAATTCTACTTGGTTTCTCACTTAGTCATTTGAGACCAACGCTACCCAAACGCTACCGAATTACTGACGCAACATCGTTCCCATAGCCGAAACTCTCTCGTCGTCGTATCGCTCTCCATAGTATTCCTTCATGGTGCGGTGAGCGTGGAACGAACACGCATAGATTTCCGTCGTCGATTATAGTGACGTTCGTATACTCGCCTTGGCGTGCGGCGTTAGTGAAGGGCGCTTATTAATTTAAGTTGAACCTTTCTTAATTTCCCTCCAGTTACGTTCTCGGACCCAAGGATAGGGCGTTTGGTAATTTATTACCACTCGTCTGAGGACCCTTGTGAGGTGACCCCGAGACGAGGGATTTAAGGAAGGGACAATTTATTTTAATTTGTGGTACCTTATAGAGGCGTCGTAAAGGATGAGTACGGAGGAGGCGAACGTGGAGGCCGATAATTTCCGCGCATTAGAGGAGGACCTCGTGGCTCGTCGCTCTCGTGGTGAGCTTAGTAGTGAAGATTACGAGCTCATGTTGGAGGGAATACGCGCTCGTCAGCGTCGCGATCGTCCCTCGCCACGTGTAGAGCAAGCCGCGGGAGGAACTAGTGCGTGGGATATGGCTGTTGATGGCGGAGATGGCGATGACGAGGAGTTTGATGGGTTGGTGTCGCGTGGGGTCCTGCGAGGAACGACTCGGTTTAGTACGGCTAGCGTCGGTGGTATACAGGAGCGTGTTCATCGCGCAGCGGCGTCACACGAGCGTGCGAACGTAGGACGACGGAGCGTTGCTGGAGGAGGGAATGCGGAGGAGTACGATAGTGGAGCTATGCCAGGCATTTTTTCGATTGGATCGATGTCGAGGGACGAGGGAATAGCCCCCAACTATGGCTTCTTCAAATTCACTCCAGACAAAATCGTCGTGCCTAGGCCACTCGAAGGACGCCACGACCTGTCGACATGGGTAGAATCGATCGAGCCGCAGCTTGAGATCGCTCAGCTAAAGCGTTTCATCGACGGTACCACTCCTATTCCCCCAGCACACGCAGTGGTGCTTCTCACACAGTTTCGCGCCATGCAGTTACTAACGTTCACCACGATTTCCCGATGCTGCTCCCCAACCGTACAGATCGCCCTTAAGGCGTGTCGCATGAAGGTAGATGCCGGCTTCCAAGCGTGGCAGTTTATCATGCGCACGTATCAAGCGAAAGACGACCTGTATATAGGTCAGTTAGAGCAGGCGCTCACTAACCTCGAGATGGGAGAGCACGAGTCCGCCACATCCTATTGCAACCGTGCACAGCAGATCCTAGTGAACTTGAGGATGGCCGGCGTAGATTATTCGCAGGCGTCGTACATTACTCATGTCGTGAAGGGGTTGCCACAACAGTACAACCTCTTACGCAGGATGCTGAAGCTGCCGCAGGTGCGCAAGGAGTTGGACGAGGATACCCTCGCTAGCTACATCATCGAGGAGGAGTGTACGCTAGCGGCGGAGGGACGGAAGGACCAATTTCTTCCCCAGGCTAACCAAGTCTTTATCAAGAAGGGTAAGCCCCAATTCCAGCAGACTTCATCCCCTTCCCCTCCCACTACGGCACAGCAGCAGCAGCCTAAGAATGGGGGTGGGGTTGGTGACGGAGGGGAGAAGTGGAAAGGGGCTAAGGATGGTCAGCCGAAGGGGGGGAAAGGGGGCTTCAAGGGGAAATGCTATGTGTGTGGACAGATAGGGCATGTGGCTAAGTACTGTCAGCAGCGGGCGGATAAGGAGGCAGACACTGGTGGAGAGGGTTCTGGAGGTAGCAGCGGCAAGGGGGGTGATGGCTCTAAGGGGAGCGGGCAGTCATCATGTGCGATGGTGAAGCCCGTTGTAGAGCAGACTCCTCTCGTTGTGCTGGAGCCTGAGGCCGGGGAGGGCTTACAGGCTGTTGCAGCTGCTGTGAAGGCAAACCCGAGCGTCGTGCTACTTGATAGCGGATGCTCCCACCATCTCATGGGAGATCGTTCTGCCTTTGTGGAGATGAGCAGCGGCGGTAGTATCAAACAGGTGAAAGGCTTCAACGGCGCTCTTCAGGATGTGCAGGGGCGAGGCACAGTCGCTCTCATTGGAGAGGGGGGCAGGCGTGTCTTGGTGCCAGACGTGTTGTATGTACCTGGAGTGCAGGCGAGTCTTCTTTCTGCTGGGCAGCTGCGTGATAGTGGCGTGCAGCTGCTGGATGCAGGCGACGTGACTCTGCTGCGGGCACCAGATGGGTCGCTTCTTGGGCGTGCAGAGTTCAGGGGGCGTGTTCTCTGCACGAACTTCCAGCCGTGTTCGACGCAGCAGCAGGAAGGAGAAACGGTGGCCCTTCGTACCTTGACGACGGGCGTGCGGTCTAAGGTGGACATGTGGCATGCACGTATGGCACACGTTGGCGTTGATGCCATCGAGCGCACTGCGTCTCACGGGTCAGTGAAGGGCTTGGACCTGGAGAAGGGGGGCAAGTCAGGCATACCTTGTGTCTCCTGTGTTGGGGGGAAGATCACTCGTCATACCTTCCCGTCAGTGGGTGCGGAGGAGGATGAGTTGCTTGGAGTGGTGCATGCTGACCTGTGTGGCCCTTTCCGTGAAACAGCTAAGGACGGCAGCCGCTACTTCCTGGTGCTGAAGGATCGCAAGTCGCGGTACGTCTGGGCCTACCCTTTGGCTCAGAAGAGTGATGCGCTGGCGGCGTTCCAGAAGTGGCTCCCGATGGCAGAGCGGCAGTGTAAGACCACGGTGCAGGCGCTGCGCACTGATCGGGGTGGCGAGTTCCTTGGGCATGACTTCACGCTCTTCCTCGACGGCAAAGGCATCATCCATGACCTGACGTGCCCGTACACGCCGGAGCAGAACGGGATGGCCGAGCGGGAGATGCGCAGCATTGTGGAGGCTGTGCGAACGATGCTGCTGCACATGGGGGTGCAGCACCACTGGTGGCACCTGGCGTTGGCGCAGGCCGTCTGGGTGCGCAACCGCGTGGAGCACGCCTCGCTGCCCTCTGGTGTGACGCCGTACGAGCTCGCCTTTCGACACAAACCCGATGTTAGTATGGTGCGTGTCTGGGGCTGCATGGTGCAGTACATGGTGCCGCAGTCGCAGCGTGGGGGGAAGCTGGCGCCTAAGGCTCGCTGGGGGTTGCACTTGGGGGTCTCCGCCGCGAGCAAGGGCTGGACCGTGCTGGACTTGGAGTCCAACCGCCTCATCACCACTGTGGAAGCTGAATTCTATGAGACCATGTCCTTGGCAGGATGGAAGGCCTGGCATCAGCCGGAGCATGCGGGGCGTCCGATGCCCTATGAGCCCCTTCCCTCCCTCTTCCCGATCACTCTTGAGGAGGCGGTGGAGGAGGAGGAGGTGGTCGCACCTCCTGCTATGCCCTATGTCCCCACCTCGGTCCCCGCCCCACCTCCTCCTTCCGTTTATCCTGGTGTGGTTCCCCCTGCACTACCTTCTTCATCCTCACCCCCCTTGGCTTCCCCTCCTCCTCCTGTTATTCCCTCTCCCCTTCCACCCTCCATCCCTCTTGCACCTGCTCCACCCTCCTCTTCGTCTTCCACGGCGCCGCCCGTTGGTGAGGGGGGGATAGTGGTGCCACCGTCTGTGGAGATCACCGACGGGCAGCGCCTTGAGACTGAGCAGCTGCAGGACGAGAGCAGTATGGATGGAGTACAGCAGAGTGGGGGGCAGGAGATAGGGGAGCAGCAGTCAGGGGAGCAGCAGAGTGGGGAGCAGCAGATAGGGGAGGAGCAGATTGAGGAGCAGCAGATGGTGGACCAGCAGCTAGGGGAGCAGCAGACAGGGGAGCAGGAGATGTGGGGAATCAGAGATGGTGGTCGTGTGTTGGCTTCTGGGACGATCACTGCGCCACTGCGTCGCTCCACTCGCATCACTCGTGGTATCCCGCCTCTTAAGTATGCTTGGGCTTTAGTGATTGAGCCGGCGGGATTGGATGACGAGGAGGAGGACGAGGAGTGGACGGACCTGGATCCTGACGTGGTGGCCGACCCTGAGAGGCAGTGGGATATAGCGAAGATGACAGTGAAGGAGGCCTTGGGCTGCTGGAAGGGCGACAAGGTGAAGGAGGCAATGGATGAGGAGATGCGGAGCTTGATTGAGCAGGGGACGTGGGAGTTGGTTCCGCGTCCGCCAGGGGTGAATGTGATGAAGAACCGCTGGATCTTAAACACCAAGTTCCGACCGGATGGGGTAGTGGAGCGTGAGAAGGCGCGGCTGGTGGTGAAGGGGTTCACGCAGGTGGCAGGGGTGGACTATGAGGAGACGTACGCCCCTGTGGGAAGCTATGTGACGGCGCGTGTGCTTCTGGCGATTGCAGCTGCACTTGATTTGGACCTGATGCAGCTGGATGTGAAGAACGCGTTCCTCCATGGCGTGCTGGACCGAGACCTTTACATGGAGCAGCCGAGCTACTACGAGGATGGGACTCCTCGTGTCTGTAAGTTGCTGAAGAGTCTGTATGGCCTCAAGCAAAGCCCGATGCTGTGGTATGAGGCCTTGGATGGGGTGCTGCTTGGGGCTGGATGGAAGAAGAGCCAGGTGGATGAGGCTCTGTACTTCAAGAGTGATGCTGAGGGGGAGATGTGCTGGCTGCTGGTGTATGTGGATGATTTGCTTGCTGCCAGCCGCAGTCAGAGCATGCTGGGGGAGCTACGTGAGCTGCTGCAGAGTGCGTTTCAGCTGCGGGAGATTAGCCCTGTGGAGAAGTATCTGGGGTTGCAGCTGATTCGGGACAGGCCTACGAGGAGGCTGTGGCTGCACCAGGGGGCCTACGTGGACAAGGTCCATAGGCGCTTCTTCGACGGGGAGCAGCCGCTGCGAGTGCCTCGCACCCCCCTTTCCTCTGACCCTTTCAGTGTGCAGACCTTTGAGGATGCGGGATGGCAGTCTCGCCAGGAGGAGGAGTACAGGCAGAAGGTGGGATCCTTGCAGTTCGCAGCCTGTACCACCCGTCCCGACATCTCCTTTGCCTGCAGCAAGCTGGGGTCAGGCCAGACTGTGCGGAGTGACCAGCACTGGAAGGAGTTGGACCGGTGCTTGGCGTACTTGGTGGGGAGCAGGGATGTTGCGCTGGAGTTTGGTGGTGGGCCTGAGTCCTTGGAGCTGGTGGGCTACGCCGATGCTGATGATGCAGGAGACAAGCAGAACAGGACTAGCACTGGTGGCTATGTCTTCGTGCTCGGAGGTGCTGCTGTCTCTTGGGCGAGCCAGAGGATTCGTTGCGCCACCCTCTCCTCCACTGAGTCCGAGTACGTTGCTGCTGTGGAGGCTGGGAAGGAGGCGCGCAGGCTGCGCTTCCTGCTGGCAGAGTTTCAACTGCTGAGGAGTGAGGTTCCCACTACTCTCTTTGTGGACAACTCCTCCGCCATTTCAGTGGCAGGTGGCATGGGGCTCAAGGGGAGCCTCAAGCACATGGAGCGTCGTCACATGTGGCTGCAGCACATGGTCAAGCGCAGGAAGCTGCAGCTTCAGTACATCCCTACGAGCGAGCAGCCTGCTGACTACCTCACGAAGGCATTGCATTTCCCCGCCTTCAGTCGTTGCTTCGAGGCTGTGGGGCAGGTGAGGCTCTCGAGCGAGGGGAGTGAGACCTAGACACTCCTTGATGTGGATGGTGCCATGGCCTATCCATGGCTGGTGCGGTGCGTGTTTGCACTTTGAGAGTGCTTCGTTTGTGTGTTTTTCCCTTTGTTTTCGCGTGTATGTGTGTATGCATGCCCTGTGATTATAAAGGGCCTTGCTGTAGTATGGCAGGGGAGTGTTAGAGGGCCCTACGACAGCAAGGGCCCTCGACGATGTGCATTGACTTGGCAGGTCGATGAACGACCAAGACTATACGCGGCCCTGCACCGACCCTATGACGTCGAATGACAATGACGGCGCTAATGAAGTCACTGCTGGGGTGGTGCTAGCTTAGGGAGTCGTGGGCGTGCTTCTAAAGTGGTCTTGGTAGTTGTGGGTGATTCTCTGTGAGTCTCGCCATTTCTGGTGTGCTGGGAGAATTGGCGAGCCCGGCATTGACTTCCCTGCTGAGTTGGGTTGGGAAGTTGACGAGGCGCGTTCGCTCACTCACACACCACTTTCGTGGGGTTGGGTTACTGCGCAGCGCCACGGCAACTTTGTGAAACCTCCCCGTAGCCTATATCTATCTTGTGTGTTTGTTTTTGTATTCATAGTTGATATTACAATTCTACTTGGTTTCTCACTTAGTCATTTGAGACCAACGCTACCCAAACGCTACCGAATTACTGACGCAACATCGTTCCCATAGCCGAAACTCTCTCGTCGTCGTATCGCTCTCCATAGTATTCCTTCAGAAACCAGGAAATCGGGAAACAGGGCAACCGAGAAACCGGACAATCGGGCAACCGGGAAACCGGGAAACCGGGAATCCGGGAATCCGGGAAACCGGGAAACCGGGAATCCGGGAAACCGGGAAACCAGGAATCCGGGAAACCGGGAAACTGGGAAACCGGGAAACCGGGAAACCGGGAAACCGTGAAACCGGGAAACCGGGAAACCGGGAAACAGGGAAACCGGGAAACCGGGCAACCGGGAAACCGGGCAACCGGGCAACCGGGAAACCGGGCAACCGGGCAACCGGGAAACCGGGAAACCGGGAAACCGGGAAACCGGGCAACCGGGCAACCGGGCAACCGGGCAACCGGGAAACCGGGAAACCGGGCAACCGGGAAACCGGGAAACCGGGAAACCGGGAAACCGGGCAACCGGGCAACCGGGAAACCGGGAAACCGAGAAACCGGGAAACCGGGAAACCGGGCAACCGGGCAACCGGGCAACCGGGCAACCGGGCAACCGGGCAACCGGGCAACCGGGAAACCGGGAAACCGGGAAACCGGGCAACCGGGCAACCGGGAAACCGGGCAACCGGGCAACCGGGAAACCGGGAAACCGGGAAGCCGGGAAACCGGGAAGCCGGGAAACCGGGAAACCGGGAAACTGGGAAACCGGGAAACCGGGAAACCGGGCAACCGGGAAACCGGGAAACTGGGCAACCGGGCAACCGGGCAACCGGGAAACCGGGAAACCGGGCAACCGGGCAACCGGGAAACCGGGAAACCGGGAAGCCGGGAAACCGGGAAACCGGGAAACCGGGAAACCGGGCAACCGGGAAACCAGGAAACCGGGAAACCGGGAAACCGGGAAACCGGGAACCGGGCAACCAGAAAACCCGGGAAACCGGGAAACCGGGAAACCGGGAAACCGGGCAACCGGGCAACCGGGCAACCGGGCAACCGGGAAACCGGGAAACCGGGAAACCGGGAAACCGGGATACCAGGCAACCCGGAAACCGGGAAACCGGGAAACCGGGAAACCGGGCAACCGGGCAACCGGGCAACCGGGAACCCGGGCAACCGGGCAACCAGGAAACCGGAAAACCGGGAAACCGGGCAACCTGGAAACTGGGAAACCGGGAAACCGGGAAACCGGGCAACCGGGAAACCGGGCAACCGGGAAACCGGGAAACCGGGAAACCGGGCAACCGGGAAACCGGGCAACCGGGCAACCGGGAAACCGGGAAACCGGGCAACTGGGCAACCGGGAAACCGGTCAACCGGGAAACCGGGAAACCAGGAAACCGGGAAACCGGGCAACCAGGCAACCAGGAAACCGGGCATCCGGGCAACCGGGCAGCCGGGAGACCGCGAAACCGGGCAACCGGGAAACCGGGCAACCGGGAAACCGGGCAACCGGGCAACCGGGAAACCGGGAAACCGGGAATCCGGGAAACCGGGAATCCGGGAAACCGGGAATCCGGGAAACCGGGAATCCGGGAAACCGGGAAACCGGGAATCCGGGAAACCGGGAATCGGGGAATCTGGGAAACCGGGAAACCGGGAAACCGGGCAACCGGGCAACCGGGAAACCGGGCAACCGGGAATCCGGGAATTCGGGAAACTGTGAATCCGGGAAACCGGGAATCCGGGAAACCGGGAAACCGGGAATCCGGGAAACCGGGAAACTGGGAAACCGGGAAACCGGGAAACCGGGAAACCGGGCAACCGGGAAACCGGGCAACCGGGCAACCGGGCAACCAAGGAACCGGGCAACCGGGAAACTGGGAAACCGGGAAACCGGGAAACCGGGAAACCGGGCAACCGGGAAACCGAGAAACCGGGAAACCGGGAAACCGGGCAACCGGGCGACCGAGCAACCGGGTAGCCGGGAAACCGGGAAAACGGGAAACCGGGAAACCGGGATGCCGGGCAACCGGGAAACCAGGCAACCGGGCAACCGGGCAACGGGGAAACCGGACAACCAGGAAACCGGGCAACCGGGAAACCGGGCAACCGGGCAACCGGGCAACCGGGCAACCGGGAAACCGGGAAGCCGGGAAACCGGGAAACCGGGAAACCGGGCAACCGGGAAACCAGGAAACCGGGAAACCGGGAAACCGGGAAACCGGGCAACCGGGAAACCGGGAAACCGGGAAACTGGGCAACCGGGCAACCGGGCAACCGGGCAACCGGGAAACCGGGAAACCGGGAAACCGGGAAACCGGGCAACCGGGAAACCGGGAAACCGGGAAACCGGGAAACCGGGCAACCGGGAAACCGGGAATCAGGGCAACCGGGCAACCGGGCAACCGGGAAACCGGGCAACCGGGCAACCGGGAAACCGGGCAACCGGGAAACCGGGAAACCGGGAAACCGGGCAACCGGGAAACCGGGAAACCGGGAAACCGGGCAACCGGGCAACCGGGAAACCGGGAAACCGGGCAACCGGGCAACCGGGCAACCGGGAAACCGGGAAACCGGGAAGCCGGGAAACCGGGAAATCGGGAAACCCAGCAACCGGGCAACCGGGAAACCGAGAAACCGGGAAACCGGGAAACCGGAAAACCGGGAAACCGGGCAACCGGGCAACCGGGAAATTGGGAAGCAGGGAAACCGGGAAACCGGGAAACCGGGCAACCGGGAAACCGGGAAACCGGGCAACCGGGAAACCGGGCAACCGGGAAACCGGGAAACCGGGCAACCGGGCAACCGGTAAAACGGGAAACCGGGAAACCGGGAAACCGGGCAACCGGGAAACCGGGAAACCACGAAGCCGGGAAACCGGGAAACCGGGAAACCGGAAAACCGGGAAACCGGGAAACCGGGAAACCGGGAAACCGGGCAACCGGGAAACCGGGAAACCGGGCAACCGGGCAACCGGGCAACCGGGAAACCGGGAAACCGGGCAACCGGGCAACCGGGAAACCAGGAAACCGGGAAACCGGGAAACCGGGCAACCGGGAAACCAGGAAACCGGGAAACCGGGAAACCGGGCAACCGGGCAACCGGGCAACCGGGAAACCGGGAAACCGGGAAACCGGGAAGCCGGGAAACCGGGAAACCGGGAAACCGGGAAACTGGGAAACCGGGAAACCGGGAAACCGGGAAACCGGGCAACCGGGCAACCGGGAAACCGAGAAACCGGGAAATTGGGAAGCAGGGAAACCGGGAAACCGGGAAACCGGGCAACCGGGAAACCGGGAAACCGGGCAACCGGGAAACCGGGCAACCGGGAAACCGGGAAACCGGGCAACCGGGCAACCGGTAAAACGGGAAACCGGGAAACCGGGAAACCGGGCAACCGGGAAACCGGGAATCAGGGCAACCGGGCAACCGGGCAACCGGGAAACCGGGCAACCGGGAAACCGGGAAACCGAGATACCGGGCAACCGGGAAACCGGGAAACCGGGAAACCGGGCAACCGGGCAACCGGGCAACCGGGAAACCGGGCAACCGGGCAACCGGGCAACCGGGAAACCGGGAAACCGGGAAACCGGGCAACCGGGCAACCGGGAAACCGAGAAACCGGGAAACCGGGAAACCGGAAAACCGGGAAGCCGGGCAACTGGGCAACCGGGCAACCGGGCAACCGGGAAACCGGGAAACCGGGAAACCGGGAAACCGGGCAACCGGGAAACCGGGCAACCGGGCAACCGGGAAACCGGGCAACCGGGAAACCGGGCAACCGGGCAACCGGGCAACCGGGAAACCGGGAAACCGGGAAGCCGGGAAACCACGAAGCCGGGAAACTGGGAAACCGGGAAACCGGGAAACCGGGAAACTGGGAAACCGGGAAACCGGGAAACCGGGAAACCGGCTAACCGGGCAACCGGGCAACCGGGCAACCGGGAAACCGGGAAACCGGGCAACCGGGCAACCCGGAAACCAGGAAACCGGGAATCCGGGAAGCCGGGAAACCGCGAAGCCGGGAAACCGGGCAACCAGGGAACCGGGAAACCGGGAAACCGGGAAACCGGGAAACTGGGAAACCGGGAAACCGGGAAACCGGGAAACCAGGAAACCGGGAAACCGGGAAACCGGTGAACCAGGAAACCGGGAAACCGGGCAACCGGGCAACCGAGCAACCGGGAAACCGGGATACCGGGAAACCGGGAAACCGGGAAACGGGGAAACCAAGAAACTGGGAAACCGGGAAACCGGGAAACCGAGAAACCGGGAAACCGGGAAACCGGGCAACCGGGCAACCGGGAAACAGGGAAACCGGGAAACCGGGAAACCGGGAAACCGGGAAACCAGGAAACCGGGAAACTGGGCAACCGGGCAACCGGGCAACCGGGCAACCGGGAAACCGGGAAACCGGGAAACCGGGAAACCAGGAAACCGGGAAACCGGGATACCAGGCAACCGGGAAACCGGGAAACCGGGCAACCGGGCAACCGGGCAACCGGGAAACCGGGAAACCGGGCAACCGGGCAACCGGGCAACCGGGAAACCGGGAAACCGGGCAACCGGGCAACCGGGCAACCGGGAAACCGGGCAACCGGGCAACCGGGAAACCGGGAAACCGGGAAACCGGGCAACCGGGCAACCGAGAAACCGGGAAACCGGGAAACCGGGAATCCGGGAAACCGGGAATCCGGGAAACCGGGAATCCGGGAAACCGGGAAACCGGGAAACCGGGATACCGGTATACCGGGCAACCGGGAAACCGGGCAACCGGGCAACCGGGCAACCGGGCAACCGGGAAACCGGGAAACCGGGAAACCAGGAATCCGGGAAACCGGGATACCAGGCAACCGGGAAACTGGGAAACCGGGAAACCGGGAAACCGGGCAACCGGGAAACCGGGAAACCGGGCAACCGGGCAACCGGGAAACCGGGAAACCGGGAAACCGGGCAAACGGGCAACCGGGCAACCGGGAACCGGGCAACCGAAAATCCGGGAATCCGGGAAACCGGGAATCCGGGAAACCGGGAAACCGAGAAACCGGGAAACCGGGAAACCGGGAAACCGGGCAACCGGGCAACCGGGCAACTGGGAAACCGGGCAACCGTGCAAGCGGGAAACCGGGAACCCGGGAAACCGGGAAACCGGGAATTTGGGAAACCGGGCAACCGGGAAACCGGGAAACCGGGAAACCGGGAAACCGGGCAACCGGGCAACCGGGCAACCGCGAATCTGGGCAACCGGGAAACAAGGCAACCGGGAAACCGGGCAACCGGGAAACCGGGAAACCAGGAAACCGGGAAACCGGGAAACCGGGAAACCGGGAAACCGGGAAACCGGGCAACCGGGAAACCGGGAAACCGGGAAACCGGGATACCGGGAAACCGGGATACCGGGCAACCGAGATACCGGGAAACCGGGAAACCGGGAAACCGTGAAACCGGGAAACCGGGAAACCGGGCAACCGGGAAACCGGGCAACCGGAAAAACGGGAAACCGGGAAACCGGGAAGCCGGGAAACCGGGAAACCGGGAAACCGTGAAACCGGGAAACCGGGAAACCGGGCAACCGGGCAACCGGGCAACCGGGCAACCGGGCAACCGGGCAACCGGGCAACCGGGCAACCGGGCAACCGGGCAACCGGGCAACCGGGAAACCGGGAAACCGGGAAACTGGGAAACCGGGAAACCGGGAAACCGTGAAACCGGGAAACCGGAAAACTGGGAAACCGGGAAACTCACTTCAGATCAGTGCTCCAGGGGAGTCCCGCACATTTCGTGCTCAAGGGGATGAGCATTGCAGCGGATCCAGCTCAGTTCAGTTCAGTTCAGTGCCTCGAGCTACACCGCAGACGATTCTTGCGAGAATATTACATTAATCTTTTGATGTTTCGTCTTAGTGGCACCATCTAATACTGTAGAGCATGTGTGTGCTATGAAATTTTAAATTCATTAAGATGATGGTTATTACATCGGCGGACCTGAAATACGGTGTGTGGAATGCAATAATTTTTTTGTTCCAAGTTAAATTTAGTTCAAAATAAATTGTTTCCAACTAGACAAGTATGGTAGGAAACATCAACGGGGATTGCATTACTCAATATATCCATTTAAATAACTTGCATGGAATTGGCAGCTAATGTTCACCATGCAAAAGAGATCATTCAACTCTGCAAATGTTACGAACTGCACAAACGTACGTACGGTACTGCAGTTGTACAAGATAAAGGTTTATAACATACAGGTACACTTGACAAAATTGTGTAGACTCGGATAATCACATGCAGTACAGTGGAAGGGCATGGCAGGTGATGCAGCCATGCACGCCACATGCCACACTCCTCCCCTCCTCCACCCCTTCACTCCTCTTCCCTCCATCTGCTGACAGCCGGCAAATGGCATGATGCCATGCAACACCATGGCATGCCAAAAAAACAGATGCCACACCATGCCATGCAACACCCTCAGATGCAACATACCACTCCTTGGTACCACACCCTCACACAGTATTATAACATACCACACCATATTACACCAAGGGAAAACATACTGGTACCACAATAAATAATTTAGCTGAACTTTAGCTGCACTCAACAGCACGCACACCAACACAGCCATCGCTGTACCCACACTTCACTTCCCCCTCTCTACCCACCATCCCTCCAACCCTCACCTTTGTGTACGCACAGTATGTTTGTACGCCACCAAGAATGTGAATATGATTGTCCCCGTCCCAACAGGGAAAAAAAAACGACCACCGTTGGCAACATTGGTAAGCAAGCATCACATTCAAGACAACCAAGTTTACAAAATATTGTCAGCACATACGGTACATTCTTCTTCTACCTCTAGAAGCATCCTTCCTTTGGCCCTGTTTTCTTCGTCTAGGGCCAACACATTTGCATCCAATGCGCCTAAACAGCTACCGGTACAATTAGCTCTCTCTCCCTATACAAGACTTTGGCTGCCTGGCAGGTCAGAAGGCATCCTTGCGAGCTCGAATCTCTCCCATCACATCTTCAGGCGCCTCTCTGCCTGTCACCGTCTGGGTCAAGCAAGCACAGTGCAAGTAGCAAGGCAGGGAACCCAGACAGATACGGTAAGCAACACAGGTTCATGACAATATCAAACCATGACTGTTTAGGATAACTATTTAGGAATATCCCGGAGGCAAGGGAAAGAGCGTATCAGCAGGGTGCTGCAACGAACAGCACAGCACCCCCACTAGCAATCAGGAGCAGGAGCGTAGCGCGTACCTGCATGCTGGGCAGCTCGACGCGCATGAAGGGGTTGTACTTGAGCTCCTGAGCCAGCGTGGAGGGCACGGTGGGGAGCCGGTTGCGGCGCCGCTCCATGGCCCACTTTATCTTCTCCTGCGCTGCTGGGTTGCTGGGCTCCAGAAAGAGAGCGAATTGGAGGTTCTTCACTGTGTACTGGCAGGTGGAGGGGGGGTGGGGAAAGGGGAGGGACATAGAGAGCAGAGTTCTGAGACGTCTAAAAAGCCTAGAGAAAAAGAGCAAACTTGAGGTTCTTCACCGTGAGAGGTCTGCGAAGTCTCCAGATACAAAGGAGAGCTGAGGCTTTTACCATGTACTGGTTGGTGTAGGGGGTGCTGATGAGGACAGAGGGACAAGACTGAGGTCAGAGGGGCACAGGAAGAGGCAGCGACAGGAAAGAGCGCAGAGGCAGGAGGGGGACAAGTTCCCACATTTTTGGGGTGCTTTTGCAGCATTCTCAGCTTTCCTGTTAGCAAAAAGAAACCTGCATGTGTGCACCGCATGCGCCCACCTCATGCGCCCACCTCATGAGCCCACTGGTCAGCCCAACGCATCAGGCATGCTGACCTCATGGCCGCAGTAGACTTTGGTGGCGGGAGGCAGCATCTTGATGACCCGGCACAGCGAGTGGTACATGTCCGCTGGCGTGCCCTCAAAGAACCGCCCACACCCGCCCACGAACTGCAGTGGGCGCAGGGGACATGCGCGGAGAAAGACATGGGGAGGGTGGGGCCGGGGAGGAGAGGAGGTTAATGGTGATGGCAGTGAATGGGGATGGGGTTGGGTGCAGGTGTATGCGAGAGTGGGGTGGGTGACGGCGCTGACATGCCCGTCACCATGCACATGCTCATGGACGGATGTATGGATGACGCAGGGGAGAGAGGTGGTGCGGGAGCACGGTGAAATGAAGGGTGTGTCTAAGAAAGACTGTGCGGAGGGATGGTTGGGCGGGTGCGTGTGGGTGCGTGTGGGTGCATGTGGGTGCATGTGTAAGGACAGGGGAGTGAGAGTGAGTGCGTGTGGGTGTGCGTACAAGGCAGTCTCCAGTGAAGAGAATGGGGTCGTGTTGGCCGTTATTGGCTGTCACAAAGTAGCATATGTGCCCATTGGTGTGCCTGCCGTTACCAGGGGTAGGGTTGGGTGGAGAAAACGGAAAGGAGGGTGGGTTTGTGTGTGTGTGTGTGTGTGTGTGTGTGTGTGTGTGTGTGTGTGTGTGTGTGTGTGTGTTGCAACGCAGACGGGAAGGTGATGCGGTGGACAGGGTAGGGCGGGACAGTGCATGACAGAACTCAACGAGACAAACCGAGAAAACGACAGAAAAAAAAAAAAGCAGATGCGGAACAGCAGGAGGAGACGAGAAACGGAGGGACGGAAAACGAGAAAACAAAGGAACAAGAGGAGGGAAGGCATGGGGGCACGGTCAATCACGGTCACAGACCCTGGGGTGTGCAGGGCCTTGATGGTCATGGTTTCATCGCCCAGTTGGAAGCAGTCGCCGTGTTTGAGCTCATTGGTGCACGCAGGGATGGCGTCCATGCTTCCCCCGTACACCAGCACACTTGGCAGCATCCGCTTCACCTCCTCGTTGCCCCCTGCATGGTCCCTGGTGATGGCACGCGCAGACGGGGGTATGGGAGAGCGGACAGGGGGAGATGCAGAAAGGGAACGGGAAGGAGGGGAAAGAGGGAAAATTGGAGTGGGGGGAAAGAGGGGGAAGGAGGATGGGTAGGAGGAGAAAGGATGGGGGAAGAGTGGAGGAGAAGGGGGGAAATGGATGGGGGAGAGAGGAGTGAATGGGAAAAGGAAGGCAACAAAGGAAAGTTGCGAAGAGACAGGGGGAAGGTGAAGCATGGGTCAGCAGGTCCGATAACAGTCACGGCAATGAGAGCAACAGCATGGGGAGAGTGGAGTATGGCAGACCTTTGGTGGGTGGGGAGGGGAGCATGGGCATGGAATGCAGGGAGGAGGAGGGACTCTCTGTGACTTCCAGCGCCCATGTCTAACCCCCAGTCACCCCCCCACCCATTAACTGCCTCTCCCCCCTCTCCCCTCTCCCCCATTCCCCCCTCCCCACCCCTCCCTGCACCTATGGTGGTGAGTGGTGAGCAAGGCGACGACGTTGAGCCCCTTGTGGCGCGCGGCGTTCATCACCCCAGTCACCAACCCGTCAGTCACTCCCCGGTTACCACCCTTCTCATCCCCCCCTCCCCCCCCCCCCCCCCCCCCCCCCCAAAATCCCCCCATCCCCCCGAACCCCCACCTCCCCCCACACGCACCTGTGGTGGTGCGTGGTGAGCACGGCGACGACGTTGAGCCCCTTGTGCTTTGCGGCGTTCATCACCAGCACAGGGTCCGCCGGGTCCACCGCCGCCGCCTCCTTGCTCTGCTCGTCGTACAGCCTGCGCGCGCGCGGGCAGGGGAGGGGGACGGTTGCGCGGACGAGAGGGTGGGTGGGAGGGGGAATGGGGGAAAGGGAGGGGTGGAAGAGGGGGGTGAGTGGGTGGGTGAAAAGGTATAATGACGCGGAAAACGGAAGGGGTATTCCTCGGTGCCCGCTGGAAAACTGAGCCCCGAAAATGGACGAACGCGAAACGGCAAGGTCACGGGGCAACGAGCAGCGGCGAACAGAGGACAGAGGAGAGTCCTATCTCAAAACATAACGTGTCGCGACTTTGAGATGTACAGTGCATAGTGTGTCGTACTCTCTGCCCTGTCGGACGCGCATAGTGTGCGGGAGGATATGGGTGGATGGGCGGCTTACAGATACGCGTAGTTGTCCTGCAGAACTGGCACGATCATGACCTTCATGGCGACTCGCTGCACACGGAAACGGCACCGACGCTACGACGTGGATTAGAAGAGAGTACGCGCGGACCGCGGGGAAAGAGACGATAAGGTTCGGGGCTTGCTAAGGCAACCCCCACCCTACGAGGGAATAACGCTTTGAGGTGGTTGGAAAAATGGCGGGGATACGGAAACAGGAAAGAGAGCGCTACGAGCGCGCACCTGTGATGACGGAACAGAGGTAGAGCTAGGCTGGAAGTAAGAGCGGAGAACAAGGGTTCGTACGAGTGTATGCGGCAGCAGGAAGGATCGCGAGAAGGAATGATAGACGATAGTCCTTTACTAGCGCGGAATCTAGATTCCACGTCGATCACTCCTCATCAGCTGCTTCAATTCACACAGGTTCATTCAAGAACTGCACAGAAAGAACTTCAGTACAACACGGCAGCACAAGTTACCAAAACACTGTTCACACGTTCCTCACACCAATTTACAATACTAATGATACACGTCAGATTTACAAGAGTGCAATGGAGTGAGGCATGAACGGACATAAAGAATTCTAACCGAGAAAGAATTCTAACGCGAAAATGTGTATTAAAGAGTGAGTAGAACATTCAAGGTTTGCATTAACTGTCTAAATCTGGATGTAAGAAGTAAGGAATTTATATTTTCTTACACATTGTTTTTGTCCACTTTTTCCTGCTATAAGAAGCTAGGTTAGGCCTTGGTCCGACCAGGGGAAAACTGTCGAACCAGCGAAACTGACGTTCTGTACAGTTACCCAGGCTGGGCGATTGCGACGTCTCCCGCCTGATATTCGCGAACCCGCTATTTTCGCTAGCATGGACGTTCACCTCCAAATCACAAGCGTCCGCAAAATTCTGGGAAGACTCTGGTTTGGACAACAGACAGCCAGACCACGCAGCGCAGTATTTAGGACCATCAATCTAGTCATAAACGCTTGTGGTCTCTTGGGAGTCATGGCTGCTTCGTCAGTCTCTTGTATGACTGCCGATTGGCGTTTTCATTCTTTGAGATTTTATCGACTAGTTCTAGTTGCATATCCAGCGTCAGTCTTGCGATTGCCCTAAAACGAAGAACTCCATTAGGTGGCGTGTTCTCGTGTGCATTTATGCCTTTTCGATCGCGCCATTCGCGGAACAACATTTCCCTTTCGTTCGTCGCGTATTTTCCCGATTCGTTGCTTCCTTCTACGAGAGGACAGACCGAGCGCGCGGTTAAGCAGTTCTGCGCGGTACCGCCTGCTGCCTGACGCTTGCCGCTTGCTGCCTGCTCCTTGCTGCTCTGCTCACCACCAGTGCCAGCCAAACGAAACGAAACACGGACGCGAAGCGATGGCCATGGAGGCCGAAGGCTTATCGCCAGCGCTCTTAAACTTCCGCGTGTCGCTCGTGGAAACCCTCGAGGCGTATCTCGGCGTAAGTCTGAGCGAATGATGTATGAGCGGTCACGATGGTATGAGCGGTCACGATGGTATGAGCGGTCACGATGGTATGAGCGGCCACTATGGTATGAGCGGCCACTATGGTATGAGCGGCTACTATGGTATGAGCGGCCACTATGGTATGAGCGGCCACTATGGTATGAGCGGCCACTATGGTATGAGCGGTCACGATGGTATGAGCGGTCACGATGGTATGAGCGGTCACGATGGTATGAGCGGTCACTATGGTATGAGCGGTCACTATGGTATGAGCGGTCACGATGGTATGAGCGGTCACTGATTGTGTGAACACCTATGTGGAGTAGGCTCACTGATTACTCGGTGTGACCTTCCCGTAGCACCAACTTTTAAGTTCCAAGTTCATAACTTCCAAGTGATGATTCTATCCTTCAATTGCCCTCACTCAGCAAGTTGATTTCTCGTTTTCTTCTCCACATCTACGTGTCTTCCCCGTTTTCCTGATTACAGAAGGAGACGATGCAGCCGTTTGTGAGTGCGGACGACCATGCCAGGTGAACCCCACGCGCCTGCGTTACCATCCAGTCTTGCATTCTGCATTCAGTCCCCCTTCCTGTCATCCATGCCATCGCAACGCTCCTTACCTGGCCTCAATTTTCTGTAGTAACCTTGCGCAAATGGGGCGATGTTCTGTACTGTACTGTTCTCTGCTGTTCCTCTTCCCCTCCTCGTGACCCCCCTTCCACAGACCGGCCAAGATTCGCCGAACCAAGGGTCTAGCACCGGTGGGAGGCTTCGGCTCCGCCGCGCGTGGCACTCTTCCTCAGAGCGACCAATTCCCGTTGGAGTTCAACCACCTGCTCTCCACTGCCACCTTCGCCGTAAGGCCCAAGTTGAGCTACAACATGTAAAACAGGCTTGTATGCTATATCTCTCCACTCCATCTCGCCATGTGCTTTCTGTCTCCCACACGTAGATCTGTCCTGATGGGTGTGCTGTGCTCCTCTCGCCCAGGCAGGTTATCTGGTCTTTCCTGATTTTTTTTTGGTGATTTATTTATTTATCTAATTTGAAGTATGATGACGTACATTTGTGTGTGTGTGTGTGTGTGCGCGCGCGCGCGCGCGTGCGTGCGTGCGTGCGTGCGTGCGCGCGCGTGTGTGTGTGTGTGTGTGTGTGTGTGTGTGTGGCGGGGGGGGGGGGGGGCTGAGTGCATCAGGAGCCTGAGGAAGTGGCAGCAGTGGTGGAGCCGCTATTTGCCACGTTGCTCCTCAACTGCTGCACACAACCATTCCAGGTGCACATGCCTCTTCTCCCATCCTTCACCCCTTCGTGTCCTTTTTTTTTTTTTGCCTTTTCCGAACTGTTCCTCACAAAGATGTGACCCCTTTCATAGCCCGACGGCATCTCCCTGTTCCACGCACCCACCACTCTCAGCTGCTCTCGCCTAACTCCACTCCTTTCATTGTCCCATCCCCTGCGTCCCTCCCTCCCCTCGCAGCTCGACTTCCTCCTCTCCGTCCTCCCAAGCCTCACAGCATCACATGCTCTCTCCTGGTCCTCCTTCCTCCCAGCACTCTTCTCGTTCCTCCTCGCCCGCTACCCCTCCATCTCCCTGCGACAGCTCCCAGGGACCCATCACGCGCTCATCACCCCCGCCTCTTCCTCCGCCGCCTCGCCCCTGTCCTCACCACCAGCAGCTGGCACGGCTGGCACTGCTGCTGCTGCTGCTGCTGGTGCAGGTTCTGCCATTACCCCAGGCGCGCTTCCGCCTCTCGCCCGCAGTGCCAGCACTGCTGGGGGGGTGCCAGAAACGGGAGGCAGTATGATGCTGCTGGGTTCGCCAAAGCCCGGCAGTGTGAATCCAGCCAGGCCAGGAGGAGGAGGACTGGGGGCTGTGGGCGGACGGGAGGGTGACACTCCCAAAGTTCGGGACTCTGTAGGAGGAAAGCCAAACTCGTTAACTGCCGCAGGCCCGTTGTTCTCCCCTTGGGGTAGGCACTGGGGGAAGGGCCCCTGGGGTGCTGCTGCGCCTGGTGCTGGCAGAAACGGACGGGTGGGTGGAGGAGTGCGGGAGGCGGAGTCTGGAGTTCCGTGGTGGGTGAAGGGGATGGTGTGCAAGGTGGTTGAAGCAGCAGCGGCGTCTCAGGGCCTCAAGGCCCTCCCTGCCCTTGTGTCTCTGCAGCTGCTGCTCTCGTGGCTCTTAGAGGATCTGGCTGAACGGGCCGCTGCGGCTGCTGCTAGCGACGCTGCTTCTGCCGCTGCAGCGTCTGCCGCGGCTGCTGCTCATGCTGCCAGGCTGCCGGCTTCTGCAGCCGTGCTGGCCACAGGAGGGAGTGCTGGCGCTGCAGGAGCCATGGTAGCTGCAGCAACGCCAGGTGGAGGGAGAGGAGCAGCAGGTGCAAATACCGGTGGGGCTGCACCTGTGGCTGGTTGGGGTGGTGCTGGTTCCTCCCTGGTGGCTTGTCAGGCTGCAAGGCAGAGGAGGAAGGGGATGGCCGGCTCTGGAGGGGCCTGGCGGGCGAGAACAGCTGCGGTAGGAGCGGGGAAAGCAGCGCAAGAATGGCTGGTGGTGTGTGTACGGGCGTTGGAGCTGCTAGTAGATGACTCCACGTGCCACGTGCCTGTGTGCACGCTGATACAAGGCCTGGACCCCTACCAGCTGCATCTGCTTGTGTCATGTTCTCCGCCGCACCCTGCTCGCATGCTGGCATGTGTGGTAGCGGCGCGCAGGGAAGCAGTGGTGGGGTATCTGCGCTTCCTCGATGACCCGCTGCTCTGCCCTTCCTTTACTTCCACGGCTCGCCCCCCTGTGTTCACCTTCCGGTCGTTTCTCGGCGAGCAGGTGTACGGGCAGGTGGGTGCGCGCGCACAGCAATGCATTGTGCTGCACTCGTCATGACATACCAGATTTTGAAAGTTTTACGTTTTCTCTCCTTTTCCCTCTCTTGTTTTTTTTTTGCCCCTCTTGTACCTTCGTGTTCCGCTGGCTTCCCGATTTTTCCTTCTCTCCTCCTGCAACGGGACCCCTTTCTCCCCTCCTCGCACCGTCTCCCCAGTTGTCCTGCACCACCCCCCTTCCTCTTCGCCTCCCGTTCTCCCCTCCTCACGTCTCCTACTCCCCGCCTCCCCCCTTCCTCTCCCTCCTCCCATCCCCCGCACCCAGGAGGCAGCGGAGCAGGTGGTGCCCCGATCCAGTGACTGGGCGCGTGCAGTGCGCTGCTTACGCCAGGCCCTGCGCAGCAACCCCAACTCCGACTGGTGGCGCCGCGTGCTCCTGCTCGCGCCCTGCTTCCGCCCCCTCCACTACCCCAACCCTGCCTCCGCAGCCGCAGCCGCTGTCGCCGCCAAAGGAGGAGCAGCCGCAGCCGCAGCTGCTGCTGCAGCAGCAGGGGCGGCAGCAGCGGCTGCTGCTGCTGGGCCTGGCGGAGGGGGAGCAGGTGGGGCGGCAGGAGGAGCAGGGGCAGCGGGGGGGGGTCTTGCGGCGGGCGGAAGCATGGGAGGGGCAGCAGCAGTGTCAGGCCCCCAGGGAAGCAGTATGGGCGGTGTAGGGGCAGCAGCAGCAGCAGTCACTCCTGGCGCAGCCGGCCCCTCTCCCACAGCAGCAGCAGCAGCGGCGGCTGCAGCAGCTGCAGCGGCAGCATCAGCAGCAGCAGCGAGTCTGCCGGTAGTGGGAGGGGGGCAGCTGCCGTTTCTGAGCTCCACGCTGTCGCACGCCATGCCGCAGTTCTCCTCTGGCATGCTGTGCGAGGCCCTTATAGACCACATCTCCGACCTCCTCACTCTCTCTGCTGCCGCCTCCGCTGCAGCTGCTGCCGCTGCTAACGCCCCTGGTGAGAAAATCCCGCTCTCCCGGCCTTTTATTTCCACCTGATTCTGCTTTTCTTTGTGCTCCCTCGCCTTTTTGCCAGATGCCATTCTGTCTCTCCTCGTCTCCCCCACCTGTCCTCTGCTGCTACACCCTGACTGCATGCATAACACCTCCATTTTGCCATCACCAGTTACCCAAAGCTACCGTGCCCTCTTTTACCCCCTTCTCTCCCATCTCCTCTTCCCCCCGTCTTTCCCTGCCCTCCTGTCTTCCTCCGTTACGACGTGTGCCCCCCCGCTCCCGCCACCATCAGGGGAGGTGGGGTGGGTGGACAGCGCAGGCGTGCCAGTGGACAGTGAGGCGCCGGCAGCAGGGCTGTGGCAGCAGTGGCTTGTGCTGGCAGACATATTCTACTTTGTCGTGCGCAACGGCTTTGTTGACTTTGTTGACTTTGTCAACCGCTGCTCCGCGCGCTTCCCGCCGTCGTCGCCGCCGCCCACAAACCACGTGACGTGGCTGATCGCACAGGTGTTCCGACTGGACAATGTGGCATCCGTGCTCAGTGCCGACCCCAACATGGTGAGATGTGGGGGATTGGATGGGATGCAGTGCAGTGAGGTGGGATGCGATGGGATGGTATAGGATGCGAAACGGTAAAACACCTATCAAACCCACCTTTTCCCTGGCCTCCCTCTCCCCCTCCACGCCCCCATACGCTCTCCGTCCCCTCCCCCACCCCCAGCTGGCGACAGTGCGCAAGATAGTGGCCCTGCAAGTGACGGAGCGGTCGGGGCAGAGGGGGTCGGGGGCGGGCGTGCTTCTAGAGTACATCGGCAGTGTGCAGATCCTGCGGCTGTGGAACCTGCAGAAGAGCATCAAAGACAGCCTGGATGAGGCGCGCCTGGCGGACTACAAGCAGCAGGGCAAGGTTCTTGATGAGTTCTGGCGCAAGATCAACAAGGGTGAGTGGGGAGGAAGAGGGGTTTGAGGGGGTTGGTGGGGGAGGGGGGGTGCTGTGTGTTGTTATGGGGCTGGCTGTGTTTGCTGCGGGTGGTTGGGTGTCGTGTGGGCGTCGGCCTGCTTGCGTGAGCGTTCTTCCCTGTGGTGTGTGTATGTGCGACTTGTGTCTGTGTATGTGCGTAAGTGTGCGTTTTTGTGTTTTACTCCTGCATCTCTTTCTCTTCTCGTATGCGGAATCTCTCGCCATCCCTTTGGTACTCTGGTGTTCCTTATGCGTCACGGTGCGTTTCGGTGAGGTGCGGTGCGGTGCGGTGCCATGGGTGTGAGCAGATGAGTTGAAGTTGCAGTACGATCAGCTGGACGATCACAGCACGGGCATGGTATGGGTGCTCAGCCACACCATGAGCCATCCCGTCACAGAGGCGCTCTTCAAATGGCTCACTGCCCCGGTACCTATCTACCCCCACCACACCCACGTGTACATACCGTGCGTACCACATATATGTACTGTGTGTGCGCGAAACCTGGGTTCCCCTGGGTTTGCACCCACTGCTCTGCTCTCTCACATGTTATGTTGTACTGTGTGAGATTCAAATCGGCTGCTGTATGGAATGCAATCCACGGGGGAAGGCACGCAGTCGCATATCACGAGCAGCACCACCTGCTCCGTCTTTTCACTCAGCCGCCCTTGCTTTACACTCGTGCTGCCATTCACCAACCCTCCTTCCCCCCTTGCGCTGTGTGCATCCCGTGGCTGTGTGTGAGCGGCAGGGTGTGAAGGACCTGGGGGGGGGCGTGCGCATGTGGAATGAGGCGAAGCTGCTGCCCACGAGTCTGCTGCAGGGGCTGTCGCTGCAGGTGGCTCAGCGCCTCGCTGCCACCCTGCAGGAACTCATTGCCAAGGCGCATGAGGTGGGATGGGGTGCGGTGCGGTGGGATGGGATGGGATGGGATGGAATGGGATGTTGTGTGGAATATAACGGAGTATGACCAAGTATGTTTATGTCTGGCATTGGTGTTTTGTGGAGACTACCATGAGAAGAGGAGCTTAGCAGGGTCCACCACTGACAAACAGTGGAGCTTCCTGCAAAATCATCAGCTTCCATTTCTCTCCTCATTTCCTCACGACACATCTCATCTGCTGCCCCCTCCTCTACTGCTCATCCTTGCCTTTTTTTCCCCAGAACGGGTTCCCAGCATTGCGATGGTGGAGACATTCGCACGGCTGCTGCTGGTGGCGCCACACACGCTCAACCAGACGCAGACCATCCACCCGCCACACACCTTCGTGCAGACCAACACCCGCCAGCACATTCTCCAGGTACTCAACCTTAACTCAACCACTGCCCCCCTCTGGTAAATGCACCGGTGCTCCAGTTATGTGATCAATTTGCGTCATGACTCTTCTGTTGTGGGATGATATGAAATCAGCAGTGTGAGTTTCCTGACTGGTACTCCACCCTTGTGCTATGGCATATGTGTGTTATTATTTCTTTAGTACGGGTCAATTTGTGAATCTTATTCATCTTTTTTCAATCTGCCAACCCCTTGTCAAGCGTCGATCTTCCAACTCCACACCTCTCACTGCTTGTGTCGTCGATGTCCCAACCCAACTCCCCTCCGCTGCGCCTCTCCCTTGCGCCCTTCTCGTGCGCCCCTCGCCTGCGCCCTTCTCCCCCCCCCAACCCCCCCCCCGCGCCTCTCGCCCACGCCCATACCCTGCGCTGCTCTCGTGCCCTACCCCTGCCCTGCCCTGCCCCCCCCCCCTGGGTGCAGGCGTCCTTGGAGAAGTACGTGCCCGGCGAGTCCAACAACTCCGTGCCGCTGCTGCTGCTTGAGCTCATCAACTACCGCCTCATCCCCTTCTTCCGGTGCGCAACACAAGTCCACTCTTCTACACTGGAATGTGATGCACTCTCTCCCCCCCCTCTTTTTTTTGCCTTCTCTACCTCTCCCCCGACCTTGCATGGCCACATGATGCGCAAAAGAACGGAGATCTGATTCCCTTGCCCGGACACTTCACCACTGACCCCCTCCCCAGGCCACTAGCACCCTTCCCCGCGGCATCTGTGCCAGCTGCTGCTGCTGCTGCTGCTGCAGCTGCTGCTGCTGGTGGGAGGTGATTCTGTTGGGGAGTGGGTGTGTGGCGGCTGTGTGCTGCTGGCTGGGTACTGAAGAGACCCCTTGCACACGCTGTGTGCCAAGCACACACCACTGATGGCCTTGCAACCTCTTGCTCTTTCCCTCAACAAACTTTTGTCCCCTTTTTTTTTCTGTTTAGTTATCCTTCTGATTTCTCCCCAATCCTTTTTCCTCCCAACCCCCCTTCTCTTCTGGACCCCTCCCCCACTCGCCCACCCCTCCACCCCTCTCTACCCTGAGTTACACCTGCCATGTCAGCATACTTGTCCTCCAATTCTCATTCTTTGTTTCTGCACCTGCTGCCTCCCCCCCTCTCCCACCCGACTCTAAACAAGTTGTTTATGACAAGCCGTGCCAGAGGATTCCATGTCACCTCTTCTCTTACTTCCAGCACCCCTTCCGCCCTCTCTTTGTTTTGAGTTGACTCAAAACAACGCCCTCTCTTGCTCATCACCCTTCCTTTCTCTGCTTCCTCCTACCGCCTCTCCCCCCTACCCCTTCCCCCCCTTCCTCCCCATTTCCCCCCTTCTTACCTTCCATCCCCACCCCTCCCCCCTTCTCCCCGCCCCCCAGGTACCACGGCAAGATGCGGGGGCTGATACTGGACCTGGCGAAGATCCTGATAAAGGTGAAGGTGGTGCCAGGGCAGCACCGACTCTACCGCCTGGCGGAGAACACCGCCATCAACCTCATCATGTCGCTCAAGGAGGTCATGCTCGTCAAAAAGGACTCCAAGGTGCGCCATGGTGTGGTGCGGTGTGGTGCGGTGTGCTGTGGTGTGGTGTGGAGTGGAGTAATGTAGGGTGCTGTGCTGCGCTGCGGTGCGGTGTGGAGTGATGTGTTGTGCTGGGATGCGGTGTGGTGTGGTGTGGTGTGGTGTGGAGTGGAATGATGCAGGGTGCTGTGCTATGCTGCGTGGCACTGCAAGGTGTCGTGACTTGCCATTGGTGCTTGTGAACAGTGCTGCAAGAAGTGCTACTGCTACTTCTGCTTCTACACATCTCAAAACTGAGAGTCGTCGTGGTAGTATAGTATCAGTTAGTAAACTTGAGACATAGTTCATTCATTCACGCATGGCTGCCTCCTCCCACCTCCTCCCACGTCCTCCCCTGTCTCACCCCATCCTTGCGCCCTGCACGTGCACCCAGAACGCCGCGACAGAGTTCTCAGAAACCCTCAACCGGGTGATGGTGCTGAATCTAGCCATCACAATGAAGACGCGCGGCATCCATGAGTTTGAGCAGATCGTGGTGCTCATGCCCGCGCTGGACCAGATGCTAGCGGCCTCCACGCACCGCTGGAGCGAGAAGACTCTGCGCTACTTCCCCCCACTGCTCAGAGACACGCTCTCAAAGAGGCCTGACTGCCGCGCCCAGCTGCTGCAGGAGTGGATGCAGGTGCGCGTCTCACTTGCGCATGGAAGACAGCGTGGACGGGGGGAGGGTGTTAGGGGAGTGTGTGCGGGTGGGATCAAGGGAGGGAACGCGGGAGGGAGCTTACGGGCGTTAAGGCTGCCAGGCATGGGTGTGTGAGCTTGCGTGTGAAATGCCACATCATCCTTGTTTTCCCAAACGTCTTCCCTTCTCTTCCTCGTGTGAAGGCTTCACACCAACCACCACAATCTCCCCTCCTCTCCCCTCCTCCGCATCCCTGTCTCCCGCGCTCTCTCCTCATGCCCTCCCCTACTGTCAGGTGGAGCAGCTGCTGCGGCAGAGGCAGCTGCTGCCAGTGCAGGCGGGGCGAGTGGCGGACCCCATGGCGGCGCTGAACCTGCTGGCGCAGCTGCCCCCGCACCTGCGCCACCTGCTCTGCGCCGCTGCCTGGATCCTGCACGATGCCTCCCCTGGCTCCGTCAACCTGCAGCACCTGGTAGGGGGGGGGATGGGGGTGGGGGGGAAGAATGTGGAGGGGGATGAAGTGGGGAAGGATAGAGGAAGGAATTGCGAAGGATGGGGTTTGTTAGTGCTGGGAAATTGGAGTGGGCAGTAAACACTCTGTGAAGGTTTAATTGTTTGTTTGTTTGTTTGTTTGTTTGTTTGTTTTTTTTTTTTTTTTTTTTTGGAACCACGTCCTTCCCCACGCTCGTTGTATCCTATCCGTGAGTCCATCTCATGAGCCCACTGTGCTTGTCTTTGCATTCTCACCCATGTGTGTGTGTGTGTGTGTGTGTGTGTGTGTGTGTGCGTGCGTGCGTGCGTGCGTGCGTGCGTGCGTGCGTGCGTGCGTGCGTGCGTGCGTGCGTGCGTGCGTGCGTGCGTGCGTGCGTGCGTGCGTGCGTGCGTGCGTGCGTGCGTGCGTGCGCGCGTGCGTGCGTGCGTGCGTGTGTGCACTGCCCTGTGTGCAGGCGCTGATGCTGCGGGACATGTCGCCCCATGACGTGACGCGCAACGTGTATGCGCTCGTTGACGTGCTGCTGCACCATGTGCTGGTCAGCACTGCCCCTCATTTTCAAATAACCACACCAGTGCCTGCTGATTAAGTAGAGCAGTTGCAGAGCAGTTTTCCTTGTCGATGCATCCGTTTTTCTCTGTTCCCCTCAACCCCGTCGCTCTCCCTTCCACCCACCCTCCCCCCTTCCGCCAACCCCCCCACCCTCCCTTCTTCCGCCAACTCCCCCACCTTCCAACATCTGTCTCAGCCTCTGATCAATGCATGCCCTACCCCTTCATACCTCTCTTCATCATACCCTCTCCCTTTCCTTCCCCCCTCTTTCCACAATCCCTCGCTCTCCACCCTCTCCCCCCATTCCTCCAACTCCTCCCCCTCCGTTCCCCCTCTCTCCCCGCGTACCCCACACACCCCCCACCACCAGGTGCAAGTGAAGCAACGCACGCAGCTGAAGCAGATCCTCTTAGCAGCGTCCGCAGCACTAGCCGACTGGATTTTCGTGAAAGAGCTCCTTCCAGCCGACATAGTCCTTCTCGCCCTAGCAGACCGCGACGACGGGTCCCCGAACAGCCTGCGCCTGGTGGTGGGTCTGCTCATGGACCGCCCTGAGCTGCAGAAGCGAGTAGCGGCGTACTGTGAGGCGCGCGGGCAGCAGGAGCACTGGACCGAGGTCGGGCCGTTTCAATCAGTCAACCCACTGGATGCACTCGGGAGCAACCTCATGGGGAACGATAAGTGCGTGGGGGGGGGGAGGGCGGGGGGAGGGCGGGGGGAGGGAGGGGGGGAGGGGGGGGGGGGATGGAGAGGGGGTGGGCGTGGGTGGAGCGGGGGGTGGGTTGGAGAGAGGGGGTTGTGTTGTAGCTGCTGTGTGATGCTGCGCTGTGTATACGTTCCTCTTTCAAACCGTCCTCCCCCCCCCCCCCCCCCGCCCCCCCCCCGCTCCCTTCCCTTCTCCCTGTTGCCTGCCGTGTTTACTTTCCTGTGAGCTGTGCTCCTCTGGTACCTTCCCTTCACTCCTTTCCTCCTTCATCTCCTCCTCCCCATGCTTTGTTATCTCTGCCTTCCTCTACCCCTGCTCTTTGCCCACTGCAACCAGCCAGTGTTCTTTGACCACATGGTGCTGCGTGTGGTGCCCCTCCACGCTGCCCCTTCACTGCTTTCCTCTCCTATCCCTGCTTCTGCACTTCCCTCTACCCCCCTCCTCCCCTTCCCCCTTCCCCCTTCCCCCTTCCCCCTTCCCCCTTCCCCTTCCCCCTTCCCCCTTCCCTCTTCCCCCTTCCCACTTCCCCCTTCCCCTTTCCCTCTTCCCGTTTCCCACTTCCCCCTTCCCCCTTCCCCTTGTCCCCTCTCCCCTCCACCCTTCCTCCTTCCCCTCCCCCATCCCTCTGCAGGCAGCCAGTGTTCTTTGACCACATGGTGCTGCGGGTGGTGCCGGTTGTGGCGCTCATAGTGCACCGCCTCATCGAGAACGATGCCATGGAGACGGCCGACCGGCTGCTCGCGCTCTACAGCCAGTCGCCCAAGCACCTGCTCACGTACCACCCGTCGCGCTTTGCGTTTGTGCGCGACACGCTCGCGTACTTCTACCCCGCGCTGCCCAACCAGCTCGTCATTCGCCTGCTCAGCATCCTCGACCTCACCAGGGTGCGTGGGTGGCATGGCATCTTGCCGCTGCAGCCGGGTGGGTGGAACCTCGCAAGGCTGCGTTTGTGTGTGTGTGCATAGGTGGGGTTTCTTTTTTCATCCCATGCTGCCAGACCAGCTCATCATTCGCCTGCTCAGCATGCTCGACCTCACCAGGGTGTGTGTGTGTGTGTGGCAGCTTGCTGCAGCTGGGTGCATGTAGCGTCGTGAGGATTCGTGTGTGCGTGCGTGCGTGCGTGGGTGCGTGCGTGCGTGCGTGCGTGCGTGCGTGGGTGCGTGCATGCGTGCGTGCATGCGTGGGTGGGTGGCTGGATGGGGGGGTATCTGTGCACAGGTGGGGCTGTTCTTGCTTTCACTGCCGGCCACGCACGCATCATGTGACTCTCTCTCTTTTCTTTCTCAACGGCTCCAGTCTTCACATGACACAGATGCCTCTGCATGCATCCCCACCATCCACGTTCGTCTCCGCAAACCAGCGCACAGCACAGCACCCTCTCTTGTCCCACACTCTCTCAACCTCTCCACTCCTTCCTATCCGCCCCAACCCCGCAATACACCCCTGAATGACCTTCTCCCACTGCTCCACACGCCACACATCACACGGCACGCCCTCACAGATCCCCTTCGCAGAGGCCTTTCTGAGGCAGATGGATCCATCACTCTCCTCCGCCGTCGAGCTCCCCCCCCTCTCCTACTTCCTCCGCCTCCTCGAAACCCTCTGTCAGCACATCATCCCCTCTCTCCCCGCCCCTCTACCCGCCGCCTCCGCCGCTTCCCCCTTCGCACCCCTCTCCCCGTTAGACTATTTCCACTCCATCTCCTCCCCTCCTCCTGCGCCTCCAGTCCAACCCGTGCAAATCCCGGGGCTCGGGTCTTTCTCTCTCTCCTCCCTCTCCCTCTCGTCACCGCTCCCAACTGCTCTCACTCTCCGATCACCGCCTTTCTATGAGCACTTAGACACGGGGGGGTTTGCGCAGCTGGTGCTAGAAACAGCAGTGCTGGAGATTCTCTCTCTCCCTCTCCCCCCACCGGGCAACTCCCCTGTCGAGCTTCTCCGAGCGTTGCTTGCTGCTGCAGCCTTCCCTCCTCTCCACCCCAACGCCGTCGAAGCTTCTGCTGCTGCTGCTGCTGCTGCCGCTTCTGCTGCTGCTGCTGCTGCGGTTGCGGCTGCTGCAGCAACCGGGGATGCAGGCGGGAGGGGGGTCGGAGGAGGGGTGAGGGTGGGAGAGGGCGATGGGGCAGGAGGGGGAATGGATCCAATGATGGTTGATGGAGCAGAAATGATGGATGATATGAAAGAGGTTACTGTGTTACCACCCAGGGAGATGTGGCCGTTACTGCCTCAAGCCCTGGGGCTGCTTCTGGCGAATCTACCGCCTCTATTCCAGTCCACTCTTTACACTGTCGTTGCCCAGAAGGTCATTGAGTTCCTGCCTGCTGCTGCTGCCAATGCCCCTCCTGCACCTCCCGCCTCTGCTGCTGCTGCTGCTGCTGCTGCTGCTGCTCCAAGCGATGCTTCTGGCGCTGCTGCTGCAGCTGGTGGTATGGGTACTGGTGCAAGTGCTGGTGCTGCGGTTACAGCTGCTACAGGTGGTGTGGGAGGAATTGGTGGTGCTGTGTCTGGGTCGGGGATAACTGGAGAGGGCCAGGGCGGGGAGGATGGGGAGGATGGGGAGGATGGGGAGGATGAGGAGGGTGGGGAGGGCGAAGAGGGAGAGGAGGGAGAGGAGGGGGAGGTGGAGGGGGATGTGGGAGCAGGGACACGGCTAGTGGACATGCTTCTCATGGACCCCTCATGGGCTATTGGCAACGCCACCTGCACTGAGCTAAGTGAGCTTCTCCCTCCTCCCCACCTTGTTCTGCTCCACCTCCCGCCTTCCTCCCTCCCTCACGCCCCCCTCCCTCCTTCACGCCCCCCTCACACGCACATTGTCAGAATGTTATATTTCTCTAGTCTGCAGTGGGGTACTCTATAGTGAGTACAGCCCTGTTAGGGTTTGCTATATGTATCCCATTGTTTGCTAGTGAAACCCCTCTTTTGCCTATTCTCTCTTGCCTAGCTAGCTAAACCCTAGCTATGGCTCTTTCGTTCTAGCTACTATTTCTGACACACATCACCTCTCTTATTTTGTTGCTTCTGGTCATGCTTTTGTGGGATTGGTGCGGGCGCCTAACAAGACAGCTCTTAAGCCGCCTAACAAATCCTGCTCCGCTCTTCCCCCCTGGTCTTTCCTCGTCCTCCCCCGCGCTGCGTGTCATGTCATGTGCAGGCATCTGGATGGCAGCAGTGCATGCGATGATGTACGCGCTGCCATTCGATCGCATAGAGGGCACCCATGCACTGCTCGTGCTGCAGCGCCCCATCCGCTCCCCAGCCCACCTGCGCCTGGTCTTCCGCCTCGTCGCCCCCATCCTGCCCCGCACACCCATCTCCAAGTCCCTCTTCGCCAAGGTGAGACGATTTCTGGGGCGCCTCAAAACTCGTTGCCCCATCCTGCCGCACACGCCATAAGTCCCTCTTTGCCAAGGTAAACCTGGGGACTGTAATACTTCTTTCTGCGCTATTATGCTGCATTTGCCATGCCCTCCTCTCACTCCCCCCATTCCTTTCCCTCCCAATCCCTCCCTTCCGGCTCCCTCCACCCCTCCCTCCCTCCCGGTCCTCACCAGACAATAGCGCTGCTATTTTCAGCGATAGCAGACGTGTTTGGAGTGAACTCATCCCCGCAAGTGACAGGCCCAGCCTCGTCCATCACCGATATCATCGACTTCATGTGAGCCTCCTCACCCTGCCTCTCTCCACAATCTTTCCTCAATATGAAGACCATGTCAAAGTATCTTTCCTCAAACCGGCTTCTGAGAAGCCTCAAAGCACCGCACGTTACAGGGCCAGCCTCGTGCATCACCGACATCGTCAGTGAGTCTCACCCTTCCTCGTTCCACTCTACTTATAGCTCCGCATGATAAAAGACGACAGCTCTGGATTCGCCTAGAAACCTCCTGCCGTTTTCCTCACACCGTGCAACCCCAGGCACCACGTGCTGCTGCTGGAAGGCGGCATGCCCACGCTGGCGAACCGGCGGCCCAAGCCAGAGACACTGCAGCTGTGCTCCAAGGCTGTGGAGCGCCTGCGAGAGGACGTGCGCGTGCCCTTCCGCCACCTCTGCATCGACCCCTCGCTTTCTGTCTACGCTGCCACACACCCCAAGCTCACTCGCTCCGCTGCTGCTGCGGCGGCGGCGGCGGCGGCGGCGGCTGCTGCTGCGGGTGCTGCTGGTGCTGGTGCTACTGGCGGTGGTGGTGCTGGCAATGTGATGGTTCCGAGCGGTAGTATTGGTGGTACTGCTACTGCTTCTACTGTGACTGCTGCTGCTGCTGCTGCTGCTGCTGGTGCTGCTCCTACTGCTGGTGTGCCGCTTGGTGCTGCTACTACTCCCCGCTCTGCTTCAGTCACTGCACCTGGCTCTGCCGCTCCCAACACTGGCATGGTAGGGGGAGCAGGAGGAGGGGCAGGGATGAGAGGGGGGCACGGAGGGATGGGGATGGGAGGAGCAAGTGCAGTGATGGGGGGGCAAGGAGGCATGAGAGGGGGTGCGATGGGAATGAATCCAAACAGTGCTGTGGTTGGTGGCGGAGGGCTCAGTTTGCCTGGGCAGGGATTGTACATGTCAAAATAGCAACGGTCAGTGGTACCTGGTGTATGTTGCAGCTTGCAGCTTCGAGCTTGTCTTGGAGCCATTTCTGTTACCGGAATATATTATAGCGTAATTTTTCACTGTAGTTAGATATTGACGTATTTCACAATTGTTATGTTATGCTCACTTCTAAGAAATATGCATCATAGAGACCATCAATAGGATGTTCACACTACTCAACCGCTCTGGCTCTGTTCTACAGACAGACAGGCCCAGTGCGGAAACGGAAACGGAAACGGAAACACCCAACACCGAGGCAGCGAGGGAGCGCGGGTGCATGGCGACACCGGAGGCTGGGGGGAGGGCTTGCGCTTCTCGTTCCGTCACGTGACCTGTTCCCGGATTGCGCCGCCGAGCGCACGAAAGCCCTGTCACAGATTTTCGCCAATCCTGCTCGCCAGATTCGTCCTCCACCGCCCACTTCTGACAACAGGGGGGATGCTGCCCATAAGACGAAAGGGCCCACAGGATAGCCGCAGCATTTGCAAATATAAAACCGTGACGACGACACCCATTTTGGTCGCCTCCAAATTTCGCTTTCGCCACGCTCTGATTCTCGAAATTTCTGTTTTCGAGGTTTCGCCAAGACTATTTCAACCTCACATAACTTGAAAAATTACCATGCTGACCCCGGGTTTTAAAGCAAGTAGAGCATGGTTGTCACTTCTAGGAGTTATGGTATGATGCTGGAAACATTGTCACACCGTGAGGCCAAAACGTCGTACCAGTGACATGATTCGACAGTCAGGCAGTTTTCTATCTACTGTAGTGGTGGTTGTACAATGATGGTGTGATAATAGTTCTAAGAAGTGCAATCATGTACATTGTACAGCATGTTGGGCTACTTTTGAAGAGCCTATCCATAGCAACACCTAGTCTGTGTAGCGGCAGGGGGCATGGAGCAGTTCTAGTCAGTGTAAGTGATGTCAGCCTGGCTCCTTAGGAATGCTGGCACCTGATCAAAAGGAATGCCCTCCAGCCGAGACACCTGTAGCGTACCAATCAGCAAGCAGGCACGGGAGGACCCCCGGGAGGAGGTTGTGGAGAGGAATGAGGGAACGAGGGAAGTACATGTTTACCATTTGTGCACCATGTGGATTTGAGAACGCCTGTGGGTTGAGTAGAGGGAGTGAGTGAGGAGTGGGGAGAGAGGAATGGCGCAAAGCAAGTTGCCTCAAACTCTTTGAAGTCCATTGGTAGAAACATGCAACAGCACTACCTGATTAAATCAAAGCACATATACCATCTTTCGGTGCATTCTCATCTGGCTGCTTCAAAACGCATTTTGAGTGATTTGGCTCACCAAATGTGACTCGTGTTTGACCCGCTCCCCTGCCTCACCTCTTCCTGCAGCACATTCCACTTGAACTCTTTCAGAGAGCGCTCCCCAAACTTGGCCCACGTCACGCTCGCTGCCACCTGCATGTTGATGCACAAGGGGGGTGGCGGGTGGCGGGTGGGGGGGAGGTGGGGGGGGGGAGGGGGTGTGGGGGGGGAAGGGGAGGGTGGGAGTGGGTAACATACAGGGAGATGAAGTAGAGGACAGAGGTGTACAATCATACAAGAGGACAGTGTAGTGCAGCGCAGCACAGTGCAGAAAAGGTATCTTGAATTACTCTTGTAATAGCTTCCCGTGCCCTTCCCAATGAGTCATGATGAAAGGCCGGATGCAGCATGGGGAGAGGGCGGGCTGACCTACCTTCTCAACGTCTGCCTCAGAGGACTCAAGGAGCGCGGCTTTGATCTGTGCATCCAGCACATCGTTGCTCTTGCGCTCCTCCACTGCCAGCAGCTGCTGCTCTATCTCCGCCCTGCTCCATGCACACACACACGCGCACGCACGCAGGGGTGTAGGGGCGCACAGCAGCACAAGGATGGGCATTTGAGTCGACTCGAAAGCATGCGTGTAGGGAAGTATAGTAGCAAAGGCTGTGTGGAGCAGAGAGAGTGGAGCAGAGAGAGTGGAGCAGAGAGTGTGTGGCAGAGAGAGCACTGACCGCTGCACATCAACGGGTCGGGGGTCCTTCTCGATCTCCTTCTTGATGCCAATCTCCTTCACTGTCACTGTGAACTGCGCCCTGCCCGTGCACACACATGACGGGAAGATGCAGGCGGAGAGAGGAGACGAGAGGAGAGGAGAGGAGAGGGATGAAACAGGTGACGATAAGAAGCGGCTGTGGGAGGATGAGGGCAGGCAGGGCAAGGAAGCATGCTGACGAGCATGCTGAAGATGAAAAGAACATCGCTACAAGTGGACAGGGCGCGGGGGAACGTTCAGGGTAAAGGGCAGGGTAGAATTAGGAGCGAAATCCAAGAAGGAGAGCGGTGGGGATGGGTGGGAGGAGCACGCACTTGACGCCTGCGAGGGCCTTGGCCTTGTAGTCTGCTGGGAAGGTCAGCACGAACGTCTTGCTCTCCTCCTGCCACACCACACCAGACCACACCACACATCACACCAGCCACACCACACCTCAGCCCACCATCATGGCACATCACGATCACGCCGCGAACGTGCCCATGCATCCACACCACACGGGCAACAGGATAGACACACGGGGAGAACGATGAAGGGTGACACATGATGGGTGATGGTAGGTGAAGGGGATAGCGGCAAAAGGGTAGAGCGCGAGATCTAAGTGGGACGGGGCGGATGAGAGAAGGAGAGGCGAGTCATTAAGGAGACAACATCTGATCCCTCTCCTGTCCCACCCCATCCCACCCGCCTTGATCCATCCCAAACCAACCAGCAACTCCAGATGCTGGCCCCTCCCCGATCCCACCCTGCCCATGCACCTCCCCCATGCCCATCCAGCACGCCTCTCCCCCATGCCCATCACTCGCGCTTCTCCCCCATGCCCATCACTCGCGCTTCTCCCCCATGCCCATCACTCGCGCTTCTCCCCCATGCCCATCACTCGCGCTTCTCCCCCATGCCCATCCTGCGCACCCCTGCCCCATGCGCACCCTCCAGACCCCTCCCCCATGCCCACCCCTTGCGCACCTGCCCCATGCGCACCCTCCGCGCTCCCGCCCCACGCCCCCCAGCGCACCCCGTGCGCGCCCGCCCCACACCCCCCCACATGCGCACAACCCTCGGCGCACCTGCCCCATGCCCTGCTTGACGATCTGCTCGACGAACGTCTTCCACGGCTCGTCGTCGCGCGCCGCGAGGTGCAGCTCGTACCCCGCCGCCTTGGTGCCCTTCACCACCTGCCCCGCCTGCGGCCCGTCCGCGTACTTGCCCTCGAAGTTGATCTTCACCTGCGCGCACCCACGTGGGCAATCAGGGGAGTAACCACGTGGGCAATCAGGGGAGTAACCACGTGGGCAATCAGGGGAGTAACCACGTGGGCAATCAGGAAAGCAACCACGAGGGCAATCAGGAAAGCTATCACGTGGGTAATGGGGGCAGCGACCACGTGGGCAATCAGGTGGACGGAGATCCTAGGTAAACATGATCGTGCTGACTGCTAACGAGAGTGGGGCGAGTGAGGGTTTCCCGTGTAAATTCCAGACTTTGGGGTTTGTTCGACGGGGAGGGAAGGGGTGGGGAGAGGGTGGGGGTGAAGAAGAAGCAGATAACCCTAGTTTGCCCGTAAAAGCGGCGAGCGTAGGTCCAGTTTCGAGCAGCTCGCGGCACGCACGCACCGTGTGGCCGAGCTTGGCGCCAGAGCCGGTGAAGTTGGTGCGCTCGAACTCGTGCGTCTTCTCCAACTTGGCCTTCAGCGCCTGCGCACGCACGCGGACACAGAGCGGTGGGGGTTGGAGGGGAGAAAAGCGGGGGAGAGGGGGAAGGTAGGAATCAAGAGCGGCGCATGCGGAAAAAGGGGCGCAAAAAAGTGCTGCTATTTTGCTTGATACTATTAGCAGTTAATGGTAAGGCAATGAAGAGGACACTAGGGAACGGGGAACGTGGGGAGAAGACGGCAGAGCAGGCGCGGAACAAAAGAGGAGCGGTGCTTACCTTATCGACTGTCTCTTGGGCCACCTGCGAGGAGAGGAACGGACACGCGGAGGATCGGAGCAGCACAGGGAAGTAAAAAACGGTTAGGGGCGCGTTGTAATCGCGCTCGACGGCGTACGCGAGGAGCTACTGTGGAAAATACCTGCTAGCACAAAGAGAGAGGTTCAAGAGCGCTAGTGCGGAACGAAATACGGGAAGGTACGCAGGTGAGTACGCGATGAAACGGTCGCAGTTGACGCTTCATTGCCTCCCATAGCACTGGCACGTACGGGAAGAGAGAGGGGCCGGGAGCGGAGCGAGAGACCGGAAGCGGAGCGAGCGGCGGTACCTTGGGGCGGGGCGCGGTGGCCTTGATGGCCTTGTTGGTGTACGGGCCCAGCGTGACCTTCACCTTCTGCTCCGTGCGCAGCTCCTGCGCCACCACGCGCACTGCGCCCCCCGCCGACCGCCGTTGCCCCGCCTTGCGCGCCGCGGGGAAAAGAGCCTGCGGCGAGCGGGAGAGACGGGCGGAAAGGATGAGATGATTCCGAGGCGATTGAATCGGGAAACGTGGGAATTGAGAAGAATGCGGAGGAGACTCAAAGGAGAGGATTAACGGCAACGACGGAGAGAAACGAATGGAATGGTGAAGTGTGGAATGAGACTTACGCGGGAGCTCTGAGTGAGCTCGCACGACTGGGAGAAAGACACGCTGCGAGCGCCAGCCACAGATGTGCAGCGCGAAGATTGCCGCAGCGAGGGGCCGGAGACTCCCTGCGAAGCGACAGCGCGCTCCGCAACGGAAGCAATCATTCTTGTGGCAGCCATGGCGGATGGAATCGTATGATGGAAGTGCAAAGAGTGGACGTTTGGAGGCAGAAAATGAGAGTCCACAGAATGTTGTGGATTATACTTGGTAACTTCGTTGGGCGTGGGGAGCTGACGCGGACGTGGCAAACGTTCATTGACCCAGCCGACAAATCGTCCGACCTGGACAGCCTCGAGGCTGGTTCGGCCCGGTTCATGGGCCAAGCTGGTGGGATGCCTGGTTAGCTGCTCAAATGCCATTCGGCCTTAGGATTTTCTCTACAGTAAGCAAGAATTCTTATCCGGGCGAAATCTGTTTCGCGTGCATGCACTAATGCTGGCGACTCTGGCGAAACTAGACGTAACTGAAACAGCGTTACGAAAGCACAAAGTTCACAGTTTCTCCACGTCAACGTGTGGAGCCAGAATGCGATTCGCACTTTGTTACAACGCTCGTCATCAGAGACAGGATCCGCGTCATTGTGCAATGGAGTCTTCGTGAAGTGACACGTGAGCACTTTCCAGCAAACACGTTTGAAACCGAGAGAATGACTCCAGTGGCCAATAAGGTGATTCACCATCCCTCGCGTGGCCACGAATGACTCGAGTGGCCACCAAATTTGGTGATAATGACTCGAGTGGCCACGCCAGGGGATTCTTGCTGGCTTTTTTTTTCACGGCGCATTACCCTAAGGTGATAAAAAAATAAACCCCATGGCTTACGGCATGCCATTCGGGAGCCTCAACCCTAAAATTTTAGGGTTGAGGCTCCCTCGGATGGCATGCCTTCCGAGTGGGTTTTAGTTTTTTTCTTGCCCACGGTCACTAATGTGTTCGCGCATTTATGCCCCCGCAGAGCAGTTTATGATCGCTGATATTTTTACCGCGCGCTCATTGGTCGGGCATTGGGCCGAAATTGACCGTGCAACTACTGTTGGTCGTGCATTTTTTACGGTTTTGTGTACAGTGTGTGGGCGAAATTTTCGGGTGCGGAACAGAACGGAACACTACCTAAGGATACCACTCGCACGAATGGGGAATTTCGTGGCTACAAAGCCCCGTAGGGTAATGCGCTAAAGACAAAAAAAGCCAGCAAGAATCCCCTGGCGTGGCCACTCGAGTCATTATCACCAAATTTGGTGGCCACTCGAGTCATTCGTGGCCACGCGAGGGATGGTGAATCACCTTATTGGCCACTGGAGTCATTCTCTCAATGACTCGAGTGGCCACGCCAGGGGATTCTTGCTGGCTTTTTTTTCTTTAGCGCATTACCCTACGGGGCTTTGTAGCCACGAAATTCCCCATTCGTGCGAGTGGTATCCTTAGGTAGTGTTCCGTTCTGTTCCGCACCCGAAAATTTCGCCCACACACTGTACACAAAACCGTAAAAAATGCACGACCAACAGTAGTTGCACGGTCATTTTCGGCCCAATGCCCGACCAATGAGCGCGCGGTAAAAATATCAGCGATCATAAACTGCTCTGCGGGGGCATAAATGCGCGAACACATTAGTGACCGCGGGCAAGAAAAAAACTAAAAACCACTCGGAAGGCATGCCATCCGAGGGAGCCTCAACCCTAAAATTTTAGGGTTGAGGCTCCCGAATGGCATGCCGTAAGCCATGGGGTTTATTTTTTTATCACCTTAGGGTAATGCGCCGTGAAAAAAAAAAAGCCAGCAAGAATCCCCTGGCGTGGCCACTCGAGTCATTATCACCAAATTTGGTGGCCACTCGAGTCATTCGTGGCCACGCGAGGGATGGTGAATCACCGTTTTGGCCACTGGAGTCATTCTCTCTTTGAAACCAGGGCGATGTTTGGCTGCCACAGGGGATCGACCGAGGAGGGATGGGTGGAGGGATCAGTTTCTCAGCTAGGGTTTCTAGTTCGGTGTGGTCAGCTCGGAGTCAACCGTCGTTGACTCCAAGTCGGGGGTCCAGGCGGAGGCGGGAAGTTTGGGGGAAAAGGCGCGGACGAGCGACTCGGGAAATGGGGGCCCACGAAACTGCAGCTGCGCGAGAAGAAACTTCGCGAGCTGAACAGTTTTCAAGAAATTACTGCTGGAATTTGTCTGGGTAGCTTACTCGCTTTACATTTTGTACACCCTAAATTAACTTAAAGGTGTAAATGACGGTTCGACTTTATTTAATTTCGGAGATTTCATTTTGAATCTGTGTGTTAAGCATTATAATTTTAATGTCCGTGTTATTGTTTTTTTAGAGTGTTGGGTAAATTTAAAAACGAAAATTATGAAAGGGGGCATGGATTCTTCATTCCCCGTGGGCCGTGACCACCCACGGGAATGCATTTTCCATGCCCTGAACACTAGGGCGGAGTTTTTCCGCCATGGGGGGGAATTGGGGGGAGGACGCGACGCGGGTTCAAGCCTAGCGCGGGGTTCGCGTCGCGTTTTAGGCTCACGTCCGACACTTTTTTCACAATTTTCGCGTCTGACCGAAGTGTTTTGCCTGGTTCGAAGAGGTCGAACCAGGAGCCTCGGCGTTTTGATGCTCCCTTCCATCCCCTCCCCCCCAACCCCTGTGGCAGCCGAACATCGCCCAGGGATTTGGTCGAGGAAAAAGAAGCTTCTGTACCACAGCGCCTTATTTCTACCATGCCCTCGTCCCTCGGTAGTGTCTCACTGAACCTACAACAGGGTCACACTCGCCAGGTCTTTCTTGAGCGTAGCTTTGATTGTTCGCCGAGTCCTGCGAGAGCCGTGCGCGACGAGCCCGGCAAGTGCTTATTCGCGAGAGCAATTTTGAGGTGGTACTTTTAGAGCTGTCTACCCAATTTGTCAATTCCGCCATGTCTTGCCCGTTTCTCGCGGCGGCTGCAGCTTCCGGCGAGGCTAAGGACGCGAGTCGCCCCGCGGGAGGCTGTCCTTTCGCGAAGCGGTTCGGTCTCCTCGGTTCATCCCCAAGCGACCCTGCGACGCAGCGAGATTTGCCCGTTGCAGCAGCGGCAGCAGCTGCCGGCACAAGCGAAGCCGCAACAGAAAGAGAGGATGCCAATACTGGGGAAAAGCACGAATCCGGACCACGAAATTCTGCTTTAGACGCGGTCGACGGACGAGCGGACAGCAGCGGCGCTGCGGATGGGGGGAAGGCGGAGGGGGAGAACGGGGGGAAGAGCGGGAGGAAGGCGGGCGCAGGGCGGTGCCCGTACGGGTTCGACTCCGCAGCGGACGGGCGCATGGCGGCGGCTGTGGGGCCGATGAGTTGCGTGCTGTGCAAGGCGTTGCTGTTCGACCCCGCTCGCTGCGACCCTTGCAAACACGTGTACTGCAGGTGCGGGGTTGTTAAGCGAAAGACGAGAGAGAGGAAGAGAGAGGGAAATAAAGCGAGGGGGACGGGAGAGTATGAGATAAGAGAGAGGAATTGGGACAGGGCGGGAGTCGGTTGTTCAGAGGGGAAGCGAGTGGGGCATGGAGCGAGGAATTATAAGGTGAGGATGTTCAGGCCGTGGGAGAAGAGAAAGGAGTCATTGTCGTTGCCCTTTGTGGCTTTATCACCAGGCTTTGTTCTACGCCTTTCCTGACGCGGCAAGTCTGGAGTTGCCTCCGCATCTCTGATCAATTCCTCCACTTGTGATACTCGTGCCTTCGCTCATCCCCATTGCGAACACGCCCATGCCCAACTCCAATCCCCATTCCTCCCCCTTAACCAACTTTCTTCCCAATCCCCATGAGCTTCCACAGCCCTACTTTGTCTCACTCCTCCCCCTCTCTCCCTTCCCCCAACAAACCCTCCTCCCCTTCCTCCGGGACCCCCTGCTTCTTCCCCCGCAACCGCTCGCTGCACGGCCGCACGAGCAGGGAGTGCATAGCGCGGTTCACGGACTGTCCGCTGTGCGGGTGCGACGTGAAGGCGCTGCTGCCAGATGAGGCGCTAGCACATGCTGTGGACGCCTTCATCTCCGCGCACGTGCTGCACCGCCCCGTCCCCGCCCCCCTCCCGCCCGTGCCCGCGCCGCATTCTGAGTCGTCACACAATGCGCCAGAGGCTGCCGCTGCTGGTGGTGCTGATTCGTCCGGCACAGATGCTTCTGCAGCTGCAGATTCAGCAGCAGCAGCAGCAGCGGAGCGGGAGGCGGAGGCAGCGAGGGTGGAGGTGGAAGCACTGGACCTGGACAAGGCCAGCCCGGGCAGCTTCCTCTTCCTCCACGCCATGCGGGTATGATGCTTCTGCTGCTGGGTGCTGCTGGGTGCTGCTGGGTGCTGCTGGGTGCTGCTGGGTGCTGCTGGGTGCTGCTGGGTGCTGCTGGGTGCTGCTGGGTGCTGCTGGGTGCTGCTGGGTGCTGCTGGGTGCTGCTGGGTGCTGCTGGGTGCTGCTGGGTGCTGCTGGGTGCTGCTGGGTGCTGCTGGGTGCTGCTGGGTGCTGCTGGGTGCTGCTGGGTGCTGCTGGGTGCTGCTGGGTGCTGCTGGGTGCTGCTGGGTGCTGCTGGGTGCTGCTGGGTGCTGCTGGGTGCTGCTGGGTGCTGCTGGGTGCTGCTGGGTGCTGCTGGGTGCTGCTGGGTGCTGCTGGGTGCTGCTGGGTGCTGCTGGGTGCTGCTGGGTGCTGCTGGGTGCTGCTGGGTGCTGCTGGGTGCTGCTGGGTGCTGCTGGGTGCTGCTGGGTGCTGCTGGGTGCTGCTGGGTGCTGCTGGGTGCTGCTGGGTGCTGCTGGGTGCTGCTGGGTGCTGCTGGGTGCTGCTGGGTGCTGCTGGGTGCTGCTGGGTGCTGCTGGGTGCTGCTGGGTGCTGCTGGGTGCTGCTTGGTGCTGCTTGGTGCTGCTTCGTGCTGCTGGGTGCTGCTGGGTGCTGCTGGGTGCTGCTGGGTGCTACTGGGTGCTGCTGGTGCTGCTGGGTGCTGCTGGATGCAACTAGGGTACAAGGGGCTCAACAGGGCACAGGAGATGGGGTGCTGAGGGATGGGGCAATGGAGGTCGGTACACCTGCCTTATGCATCTGCATCTAATGCTCTCCCACCCCCATGACCCGCCCTCCCATCCCCATGCATCCCCATGCACACCCACCAGGCCATGCAGCATGGCAACCTGCCCAGTGCGCGGGCTCGCTTTGCGCTCTCCGCCTCCTCACTCAAGGCCTTCCTCTCCATGCCCTCCGCTGCTGCTGCCACTGCTACCGCTGCTCATGCTGATGCTGCTCGTGGTGTCAGCAGCAGCAGTTCTGCTGGTAATGCAGGAGAGAATGAGTCTCGAGAATCAGCCGGTGTTGCTGCTGCTGACTCGCCTGTGCCAGACCCAGCCGTAGCGGCAGCAGCGGCAGCAGCAGGCGGGGTGGAAGGCACAGACATGCAACGGCGTGCAGCGGTATCACGACTGGGAGCAGTGCTTGGTTCCCATGCTGACTGCTGGTGCGTGCCTTGCCACCCTCCTCACCCCCGCTCTCACCTCACACACCAGTCCTCCTATCCCCCTCGTCTTTCCCTTCCTCCTTATCTGCCCCTCTCTCCCCTTCTTTAGTTCCTGGTCTGCACCATACCACACTGTACCACATCAGCATCAGTAACCCTTTGTTGGGAACTGTTTTCTTGTCTTATTCCTCCCTTGACCCCCGCCAGTCTGCTGATGTGTGACGTGGCATCAGCGGCCAGCAGCTACCAGGAGGCAGTGGATGTGCTCTCTGCTGCGCTGCCTGCCCTGCCTGCGCTGGGCAAAGGCGAGAGTGACGGCGAGGGTGAGGGCGAGGGCGAGCGAGCAGTGCAGGAGGGGCAGCAGCAGGGGCTGGAGAGGCCTGGTGGTGGTGACTCTGACCGTGGTGCTGTTGAAGATGAGGTAGGTGCTTGGCCAGTGCTGGTGCGTTTGGAAAATAAGAGACTTAATCTTTTGACAAATCTGACTTGGTAGAATAGGGGACCTGAGTTGCCCTTGAGGCAGTTAGCCTCAGAGTCAACAGACAAGGCTGCTATGCCTCCACTGCCGCCCTGCCTTTCTGCTATGCCCTTGCGCTGCCTTTCTGCGTCTTGTCAATTTGTGATCATGCCACCTCTAGCATCCGAATGTGCTTCTGATTCACCTCAGTAACAGCCTGCGTTTTGATCATGCCACCCCAAGTGTTTTAACGATTTACCCCCAACCTCCCACTATTCCCATTTTCCTTCTCCCTCCCTCTCCTCCTCACCCCCCCCCCCCCCCCCCCCCGCCCCACCTCTCCGCCACACCTCGTCCACTTCAGCTGCACCACGCGCTCTGTGTGACGCTCAACAAGCTGGGCGACCTGCACTACCGCTCCGACCGCGTGCCTGAAGCGCTAGCTCTCTACCAGCAGGCTCTTGCACGCAGGCAGCATGCACTGGCTCGCACTGAAGCAGGCACCCACGCAGGGGGCTTGAAGGGTGCTGTGAGGGAGACGGCCAGCAAGGTCCGTTGTGGCTTTGGCTTTGACTTGACAACCATGTGTTGCTCCTTTGCTGCGAAACGAGCATCCAGGGCCGTGTCTATGCCCGATATCTATGGCTGGTTATGGAATTAGCTATCTCATACCCACCAACGGCTCGCATGACAACCCTTTATTTTGTGCCATCTCAGCATTCTTCGCTCCCTCCCCTTTGCACTGTCTTTTTACCCTCCCTTACACACTCTATCTTTCTCCAGACAAAACTTCTTCCCCTTCCCTTTCTCTCTCTCGTCCTTTCTCCCTCCCTCCCTCCTTCCCTCCCTCCATCACCCCCACACTCACCCCCTACAGGCATTAGGCGTGGCGGTGTCTACAGCCAAGGTGGCGGACGCACAACAGGCGCTGGGGGAGGAGAAGACTCTTGAGGCGGCGCGCCAGAACTTCATTTTGCCTCTCATACCCTTTCCCCTCTTCCCCCCTTCCTAACACTCACCGCCTGCAGGCATTAGACGTGGCAGTGTCAACAGCCAAGGTAGCGGACGCGCAGCAGGCGCTGGGGGAGGAGGAGAGTGCGAGGGAGGGCTTCTCACGCGCACTGCGCCTCGTGCAGGGCGTCAAAGGGACTCTCACTGCCGCTGCTGCTGGCGGACAGGGGGACTGCTTGGCTCTGCTGGATAAGGTCAGGAGTGGGCAGGGAGTGGGGGTAATGGTTGTGGCTGGAATGTGGTTGTGGGGTGTGGCTGGGGAAAGAGGTGTGGGGTTTACATGCGCGGGTGAGGTGCTGGGTGTATGTATGCATGTTATGGGGCGTGCTGCTAGCGCGTGGATATGGCACAGCTAGTCACGTTCTTGTGTACGGTATCTGTTTGTGGGGCTGCCTGGTTGCAGGTGGAAGCCACACAGGCTTTCCTGCAACAGCAGCTGGCGGCCGCAACAGGAACAACAGGAACTGCAGCAGCAGCAGGGGCGACTGAAGCAGGAGAGGCAGATGCTAAGAGCTGACATGAGAAAGGCAACTCGCATGCCGCCTGTCACCAGATAGGCTATGTTCAGCCATCGTTCCACATCTGGGAAGGCTACTGGTATGTTCACCCATCGTTCCAGCAGCAAGCTACCAGCGGTTTGTTAAATAATATACGGTATGCTCTTGAAATGGAATTGGGTGGAGGGATCACGTGCTTTACTTGAACTACAGTACCGTAGTATGCCAATGAGCAGCACTAAAACATACTGAGTAGCCCTTTGTGTTGCACATATACACCCCCCTTATATGTACCGGTAAGCTAAATAAGTTGTCAATCAATTTCCTCCCAACCTCCCTAATCTGTTCCATCAACTGCTGAGAGGAGAGCTGCCAGTCAAGTGCACGCAGTGAATCCTCTCAGCCAGCTGCAGCACCGCCCTGCACGCCTCCTGCTCCCACAACCTCCCTCCCACAGCCTCATCCCCTGCATACACCGCCAGGCCCCACGTGAAGCTCTTGGCGCGTGCAGGCGAGAAATTCTCCCCCACTGACACACAGCCCGCTGCTGCTGCTGCGCCACCAAGGCCCCCACCAACCGCCTTGAGCTGCGCCACTGCTGCTGCTATGGCGTCAGGTGACGCGGCCTGCTGCCACTGAATCATGGCGGTGTGGATGGAGACATGTGGGGGCGGAGCGGAGGAGGCGGAGGTGGAGGCATCAGGGACGTCGGTTTCCCAATCGACGGCTGCGATGTCGCTGATGATGGGTTTGACATTCTCTGTCACCACGGCCACGTGCTGCGGCGACACCGAGTATTCCTGCAGCGCGTCGCGCGACTCGTACCGTCCGAAGAGCGCGTGCGTCCACGGGCTGGCGGAGGTCGCGGCGGCGGAAGGAGGCGCGCCGGCGGGCGCGGCGGGGAGAGCGGGGAGAGCGGGTCCCGCGGAGAGGTATAGCACGCCTGGGAGGGTGCGCAGCGCGTTGAGGTTGGTGAGGAAAGTGGCGACGCGATCCGCGGGAGTGTCTGGCTTGACCTGAGGCGCGACGGAGAGATGTAGGGAGTAGGTCGGGGTACGGGACGACAACAACGTCGAGATGAGAAAATTGGGAAGGGGTTGTTTGAAGGAACGAGAATTCCAGTAACGTCGGGAGATTGGAGAGAAATGCGCTTACTATGTTCCTCCTGGTTTCGCGAGTCACGAGCGCGGTTTCTGCAGCATTTAGTCCAGGGACGATCAAGCGGGAACGAGCGTGAGGCGGAGCACCGCGACGACTATTTCCGAGGCACTTGGGAACGAGTGTGAGCAGCAGCAATTCGAGGCTTGCATGCTCACCTGGAAGAACACGAGATGCTCCACTACGCTCCGTGCGGCCGCCATGGATCTAGACTCGAGATCGAGATCAAGCGATTCTCGGAGCAGCGGCGTGCGTGAAAGCACGCGACGCGACGTGAGCCGTGCAGGTCCGTAAGCTGCTTTCCAGGCTCCTACGATCCCACCCTTTTGATACTCGCGTAGCTCACAATCTGGTTTGGTTTGAATAGGTTTTGCCGGAGTGGAGTGTTTTCAGCCTGCTTCAAACTCTCAACGAGTTCGAGAGCGATAAAGTGCGATTCAAGAAACAAGCAGTGCGGCTTAGAACTTTTTTATGGTTGTAAGAAGGGCGATTCAATTCAAGCCCCTGTGATTGGGCCTCGACTCTGTCACTCGCCACACCACATCACCATCACTCGAAAATAGCAAACCCCCCTCCACCCACCCACCAACCCGCCACTCCGTTCCATTCCGACGCGTTCACATCACGCGCACTTAGTTGCTGCGAGTGACTCTGGCCCTTCCTAGGGATAGGCTCAGGTCGGATCTTCTCGCGGCACGGCCGCACGCGTCTTCCGCTTCGTCCAGCCCGTCCGCCTACTCCCAGCTCGGATCGCGTTTCTTTGTTTTCTAAGCAATCCCCCCGTGATCTCGGTCGTCGATAGTATTTGCGCCTCGGAGGCGCGTGATGCGCGCTAGCGTGGATGGGGAACTGGCTATCGCGGGACAGGGGGAAGGCAGTCGAGCGGAATTCAGCTGAGCGGAAGTCTAACGAGGGGGATACAAGCGAGCGGAAGCCAGTGGAGCAAAAGCCGGTCGAGCGGAAACCGGTCGAGCGGAAACCGGTCGAGCGGAAACCGGTCGAGCGGAAACCGGTCGAGCGGAAACCGGTCGACCGGAAGCCGGTCGAGCGGAAGTCATTCGAGCGGGAGCCATTTAAGTGGGAGCCATTCGAGCGGAAGCCGTTCGAGTGGGAATTGAGCGATAAGATCCCGCTCGGGGGAAGCTCTCGCGGGGATAGGGACAAGGCGCTTGCGCGGAACCTTGGATCCGCGATCGTTGCGGAGAGCGCGGAGAGGCGCGGGGCAGTGGGGGGATTGGGAGAGGTCGGCCCCGCGCGGATGGCGGAAGCACTCCGCGGGGAGGGAGGGGAAAGGCTAGCGCGCGTGGAGCAGGAGAGGGATATAAGCGGGGGGGAAGGAACGCGGGGCAAGAGAGAGGAGTTAGGGGGAGTAGTTGTTGTGAAAAGCATGTTAGCGGAGGGGGGTGTGGGCGAGGTGAAAGAGAAAGCGGAGGGGGGTGTGGGCGAGAGTGCAGTGGCGGAAGCGATGGAGGAGGATGCGGGAGGGGAGGCGGAACGGCCAGCGGGGGGAAGCGCGGGAGGGGAAGAATCGAGGGAGGCGATGATGGTTGAAGCGGGGGTGGAGGGAGCGGGCGGAGCGGAGGAAGCAGGGGGCGCAGGGGAAGCAGGAGGAACAGAGGGAGCGGAGGGAGCAGGGCGAGAGGAAGAGCGGAGTGGAGTGAAGGGCGAAGGGTCTTCTGAGTGTGTGGCCGGGGAGGAGGGGGGCGCGGTGGAAGGGGGAGAGAGGGACGCGGAGGAAGAACTGCGGGGAGGGCTGCAGGAGGTGAGGACGGAGGAGCGGCAGGAGGAGCGGCAGGAGGAGCGGCAGGAGGAGCGGCAAGAGGAGCGGCAAGAGGAGCGGCAAGAGGAGCGGCAAGAGGATGCGGGTGCGGGCGGTTTGGTGAATGAAGGATGTGAGGAGGTGACGAGAGACGAGGGAGGCGCGGGGGATGAGGAGAGGACAGCAGGGGTGGGGGAGAAAGGTGATGGTGAGAGGCATGTGGGAGAGAGCATGCTACTAGGAGAACCAGTGGAGGGAGACATAGCAGGAAGGGAGACGGAGGGAGGATGCATTATGGAAGAGGGAGCGGGCGATGATGAAGAGAAGGGCGGATTGATGGGGAGTGAGGTTGAAAGGGATGAGAAGAGGGACGGCGAGAAGGAGTTGTCGGTTGCTGAGATAGTGGAAGTGGGAGGTGAGAAGGGGAGGGACGAGGGAGGTGAGGAGCGAGAGGAGGAGGGAAGGGATGGCACAGGGGAGAAGGGAGGGGAGGAGGGAAAGAAAGAGAGAGGGGAGGAGGGAAGGAAAGAGGGAGGGGAGGAGGGAGGGGAGGAGAGACGGGAAGAGGGAGAGAAGGAGGGAAGGAAAGAGGATGGAAAGGAGGGAGAAGAGGAGACATGGGAAGACGGAGGGGCTGAGGGCGCGGAGGAACAGGCAGAAGCGAAGGGGGAGGAGAGGAGGAAGAAGCTGCTGATACTGGATGTGAACGGACTGCTGGTGGACACGTGCTATGTGCGCGATGGCACTCCGGCAGGCCAGCGCCCACCAGACGGCCGCGCTAACAACTTCCATGGTGCGCGCACGCAAGGTCCCCTCAGACCAGCATCTGCTGCTCGCACTTGGTGCTTCCTCTGCCATCATCGCACACCGCACCCTGCCTGCCCTCTGCACCATGCACCTTGCATCATGCACCCGCAGCAGTGACAATTTGCTTCATGTTCTGGTTGTGCCCAACCAGCCGCCCACTTTCCACCATTGCGATTGGAATGGAGCCTTGATAATCTCTGTGCCAGTGCAAGTCCTGGCCTTCTCCATCCGCCCTCTCCTCTCCTTCCCCTCCCACTTCACCACCTCTCTCTTTCCCCTTCCCTCCTCCTTCCTTCCCCCCCTCTCTCTCCCACCTCTCGCCCCTCCTCGCATCCCCCCCCCCCCGTGCAGTGTACCGGCGGCCGTTCTGTGAGGAGTTCGCGCGCTTCTGCCTGGACAACTTTGTGGTCGCCGTGTGGTCCTCCTCTCGCATGTGCGCATGGGGACACACAGGGGGGGGGGGATGGGGGCAGGGGGGGGAAGGGCTGGGGGCAGGGGGGGGGGGCAGGGAGAGAGGGCAGGGGGCAGGGGGCTGTTGGCATGGGGCATGGGGCATGGGGCATGGGGCAGGAGGCATGGGTCCTGGGGCATGGGGCAGGGGGCATGGGGCATGGGTTGGGTCATGGGGACGGGGCATGGTTCGTGAGGCATGGCGCATGGGGCACCGTCCAACATGTGTTGAGATTAGCGAAGTGCAGAATCCATGAAACATATGTTTGGAGTGGAGGCCTCCCATGTGTTTGCCCGCCCTTGCACTTACGTTGTGTGCATGCATGTGACATGTCTGCATGGCTTCGCTGCCTGATGTATCAATCTGTCCCCTCTGCGCCCTCCTGTGCGGCCATGCGCCCTCCCCCTGTGCACGCACGCACGCACGCACGTCACGCCAATCATCCAGGTACAATGTGTGTGCGCTGCTGGAGTTTGTCTTCCCGAAGCAGCGCCAGGACGAGATCGCCTTCATCTGGGTATGCACCATGCACCATGCACCATGCACTATGCACTCTGCACCATGCACTATGCACTCTGCACCATGCACTATGCACTCTGCACCATGCACTATGCACTCTGCACCATGCACTATGCACTCTGCACCATGCACTATGCACTCTGCACCATGCACTATGCACTCTGCACCATGCACTATGCACTCTGCACCATGCACTATGCACTCTGCACCATGCACTATGCACTCTGCACCATGCACTATGCACTCTGCACCATGCACTATGCACTCTGCAAGCCCCGATGCCCCATGCGCATGCACCCTGCCACCAGGCTTCCATGTCTTCATGGTGCCATGTTGTCACACTGGGACATGCATCGTTTGCCTATCCTATGGTCTCTCTGTGCCACACACACGTTGCCATTTGAGGCATCCTACTGCCTGCTTCTTTGTGAGTTTGTGCCTGCCTGCCGCCACTGCTCATGCATCCCCCTCCGCTGCCCCACTTTCACTTCGTCCCTGCCTCTTGCTCCCATCGCCCAAACCACGCCACTTTTGCTGTGGAAGGAATTCCACGACGGCGTGCCGTGGACCACAACGGCACCTCTCACCCAACCACACCACTCACACCCTACCACACCATCACACATTCCATCGCACGCACCACACCACTCTGCTCTATGCCACACCACCAGGACCAAGCAAGGTGCACGAACATGGGTCTGAAGCACCCTGCCAACCGCCACAAGCCCATCTTCCTCAAGGAGCTGAGCCACGTGTGGGGCAACGTGCACCACGACATGCCCTGGCCTCAGGGCACCACACCTCACCCCTCACCTCACCCCTCACCTCACCCCTCACCTCACCCCTCACCTCACCCCTCACCTCACCCCTCACCTCACCCCTCACCTCACCCCTCACCTCACCCCTCACCTCACCCCTCACCTCACCCCTCACCTCACCCCTCACCTCACCCCTCACCTCACCCCTCACCTCATCTCACCGATTTCCCACCCCACCAGGACCAAGCGCGGTGCACGAACACAGGGTTGAAGCACCCTGCCAACCGCCACAAGCCCATCTTTCTCAAGGAGCTGAGCCACGTGTGGGGCAACGTGCACCACGACATGCCCTGGCCGCCCGGCACGTACGGCCCCTCCAACACACTGCTGCTCGATGACTCGCCCTACAAGGCCGTGCTTAACCCGGTCAGTGGTGGTGGAGCGCGGTGGAGAGGAGTGGTTGGTTGGATGGACGTGCTGTTTCGTCTTCGCCTGCTGATTTTCCCCAGCTCTTGCTTGCTTTGCACAGCTGCCCTCCTCTGCCGTCTCCCTTTCATTGCTTTCTTTTGTTCCCAGGAATTTACTGCTTTCACGGAGTAGTGTTTCGCAAGCCAACGATTTCTCCATCACCCTGTCCCCGCGTTGGAACTTCCAGTGATGAATTTGTGGTACTTTCCTGCTGCGTTGCTGCTGGTTCTTGCAGGAGCACACAGCCATCTTTCCCCAAACCTACCATCTCACTGACATTCTCGACAACGCACTCGGTACATTTCCTTCCATTTGTTTCGCTGGCCCCACTTCTCACCCCACCCTCGTCCTCCTTCCCTTCGCCATTTTGCGTTCCTCCCTCACTCGTATCCTCTCCTTCCTTTGTGCTCCACGCTCCTAGAATCTGGCTCGTCGTATTCGCACTTTCTAGCTCGCCTCTTACCGCCTCTATTTCCTTCCCCTCCTTCCCTCCTTCCATCCCCTCTCCCCCTCCCGTTCCCCCCTCCCCTCTTCCCTCCTTCCATCCTTCCCTTTCTTCCCTCCTTTCCCCCCCTCCCTCCCCCACTCCTCGCTTCCCTCCTTCACCTCCTTCCCTCCTCCCCTCATTCCCCTCCTTCCGTCCTTCTGTCCTTCCCGCATTCCCCTCCTTCCCCTCCGTTCCCTCCCTTTTCTTCATTCTTCTCATTCCCCTCACCATTCAACCCTCCCCTTCACCCCTGCTTCCCCATTCCCCCTCCCAGGACCCTCGGGGTCTCTGCGAGCATACCTCTCACAGCTGGCAGCAGCAGCAGACGTCCCCACATTCGTGCGCAGCAACCCCTTGGGTCTACCCCCCGTCAGAGTCTCCCACTTGCACGACCTGCTGCTCCTGCTCCGCCCTCCGTCCCCTCCTCCACATGCCTCTGCCACTCCTGCTCGAGGTGCTTCTGCCCCCTCCCATGCTGCTGCTGCTGCTGCTGCTGTGGGTGCTGTGGGTGCTTCTGGAAAAGGGGGCATTGGGTTCGGAGGGGGTGCAGTTGGGCAGAAGAGGAAAAAGAAGCAGAAGAAGAACAAGAAAAAGAAACAGAAGAAGCAGAGGGAAGCGTTGGGGCAGCAGGGGGGTGAGAAGGAAGGAGGAGAGGATCAAAGCATGCATGGCTCAAGTGCAGTGGAAGGGAGTGATGGGGGGGTGGTTGAGGAAACAGCCAGGCGGAAAGTAGAAGTGTCTGAAGGAGAAGAAGACGAAGAAGGAGGGGAGGAGGGCGAGGAGGAAGACGAGGAGGATGAGGAGGGGGCTGAGGAGGATGGGGAGGAGGAGGAAGAGGAAACTGGGGATGGCTCCAAGGGTGTTGAGAATGCTGCTGGGGCAGGAGCTGTGTCTGTGCCTGTCACTAATGGAGCTCCCACCCCTTCTTCTTCTGAGTGGGTTCCCACAGCGCCGGTTACCCACAGTCGCTGGGAGCAGAAGCAAGGCTCTTTTGCTGCTGCCTCTGCTCATGCTTCTGCTGCTGGTGGTGGCGGTATTGACTTTGCTGGTCGTGGTGGTGACCTCCCTACAGGGGCCATCTGTAGGGTTGCGAGTATGGCTGCTCCCGAGAACCAGCAGCAGCAGCAGCAGCAGCAGCAGCAGCAGCAGCAGCAGTGGCAACAGAAGCAGCAGCAGCACCAGTGGCCGCAGCAACACAGTGGTGAGTGGAGAGGGAGAGGCGGTGGGTGGGATAGCAAGCAAAGTAGGAGTGCTCAGGCTGCTTCGAGGAATGGTGAGACAAATGCCCCGTGGAATGCCTGGCAACAGCAGCAACAACAACAGCACCAGCAGCAATACCCTAATCAGCAGCCACAGCAGCAGCAGTATTCAAATCAGTCGCCACCACCGCAGCAATATCCTGTTCAGCAGCAGAACCTTCCTCCACCATATGCTACCGCTCCTAACACCTCACCCCCGCCATTCCTCTCTCATACACCCATGCCACAACCCCCACCGCAACCCCAGCAGGTCCCACCACACCAACCCCTAGGCCCGCCCCACCCCTTCCACGCGCAGCCGCCTTCCCTTCCCAACACCCCAACCTTCCCATTTACCCCATTTCAACCCAGGGCCCCCGTCGTGCCCTTCTCTCCTGGTCAGGGGTACGGGTATGGGTATGGGCAGGGAGGGTATGCGGGAGGGCCAGCAGGGTTAGCAGGTCCTGGTGGGGCCTTGCCTGTTCCCCCTGGTTCGGTTCCACAGGGCTCAAGTGGTTGGCAGGAGCAGGGGGGATATGCAGCGCCGGGGGCACAGCAAGGACAGGGACATGGGCAGGGGTGGGAGGGGGATATTGGCAAGGGCAGGGGGCTGGGAGTGCGGGTGGAGGATGGTTTGGAGGTGGGCGGAGGGAGGGAGGAGGAGGGGGTGAGGATCACTGGCCGCATCAGCAGAATGGCAGGTGGGACAGGAACAGGAGGGGCAAGTGGGGTTGATTGTGCTGTGTGACTTCAACTTGTCCCGTTCCTGCAGCTTACTGGTGGTACTTGTATGGTTTACTCTTGACCAGGGCTGCAAGTTTGATAGACGTTCTCTTGGTTAAAGCTTCTCCGTTCTCTTGGAGTAACCAGAATTCAGCTGTCAGCGTTAAAGTTTGACTGATGAAGGTTGGAATGACCCAACCCAAGGCCTGTCCACTAAAGAGGCAAATTGTGGCAGGAGAGGAGCGACATGGGGTACGTGAAGTACGTTCACCTCACCTCAGAGTTTGTGCTTTCTTTCCTGCTTGTCATTGAAATGCATCGTTTTCTAGCAACTTGACTCAAATCTTTCCAATAAATAACCTGTTTGTAGGTCTACCCCCTTTGCGTATCGAATCAATCGTGCGACACCTACTTGTAAAAACACCAACACCTGCAGCTCCTGCTGATTAATCCACAACCTGAACGAGCTCAAAGAGCCTCCCCTTAATAGCCTCCTCGAGCACTATCAAGGGAGTAATCTCCTTGCCTTCCAACACAGCCAGCAGCATGCTTGCTGAACCCCGATACCAGCGCCACGCCATCCTCACTTGCAAGCACCGGCGTGCTGCTCGCTTCCGAATCACCCCTCAGATTCCAGTACACTATCTGCGGCACAGGGTAACCCGCCGCAGTGTACTTACGCACGATCGCCTGGTGGTCCGTCTCCCAGTCGGTTCCACTGGCCCTGCCCGCCTGGTCAAACTGCATATCAGAGAACACATACAGGCGCTGCACCATGTCGGCCGGGTCCAACTGGAACTGCTGCGCGCGGGACAGCAGCAGGTCAAACACGGCCTGGAAATCCGTGTTGTAGCCCCAGTCCATGCCCTGCGTGCTTCTCACGCGCTCCACCAGCGTCTCTCCCTGCACGTGGTGGATCTCTGGCTCTGCGGAGAAGGTGATGAGGTGGTTCTTCCACGGGTCGCTGCTCACCTCGCTCACGAGCAGCGACAGTGCAATGGCCACCTCCATGGGTGTACCCGCCATGCTCCCCGACACATCGCACACTGCCATGCTGTTCCCCAGGGACCCCTTGCTGCGCACACCAGCCACCATGGCCTTCCACTGCAGCTCGCCCACTGTATCATCACTGTTGCCTTCTTCCGCTGATTCCATGGCTGCTTTCACCACTTCATGCGGCAGCACCGCTCCAGCAGCGATCTTGGCTGCGCCGCTCTTCACATCTTCCAGGTACTCTTTGAACCTCGCCTCATCGTGGGAGAGGAAGAGCTTGCGGGTCTTCTTCATGCACACGGACGGCACGCGCCCGTACGCCACGTGCTCCCACCGCCCGCTGCTCATGTGCACCTCGGGCAACTCCAGCACTCTCCGCAGCGGCGCCAGCACCTCCCTCTGCAGCCGCTCCTTCGCCACTCGCACGTACCCTCCCGCCCCGCCTGCTGCTGCTGCTGCGTCCACATCCATCTCGGAATCAGCAGCATCAGAGATAGTGCAGCAGCAGCAGCAGCAGCAGCAGAGGAGGATGGGTAGGAGGAAGAGGAAGAGGAGGAGGGGGGGAAGAGGAGGAGGGCGATGGAGGAGGTGAGCAGTGTGGAGTGATCAAATGAATTGCCAGGGGAGGGCGCCCACTTGGCTGCCAGAGAGAGCTTCGGCGCTGGCCTCCCCATCCACTTGCGCTTCTTCTTGCCCTTGCCACCACTCTTCTCCTCATCCCCGCTCTTCTTCTCTTCGTTTTCCTTCACCCCCTCTTCTGTCAACCCCTCCCCCTCTGCCTCCGTTTCCTCCTTCTCCTCCTCCTCCATCGCCTCCTCCCATGTCTTTTCATTCTTCTCCTCCTCCATCATCTCCTCTGCCTTCGCCCCTCCCCCCTCGGCGTTCTTCCGCGCGCGCCGCTCTTCGAATGCGCGCATCGTCTCCAGGTCCCCCTTCAGCGCAGCCGCGAAGATCGCCGCCACCGCGTTGTGCACGGCGCGCAGCCGCTCGCTCGTCTCGTACGCGTGCGCCACCGCCGCCGCCCTCCGCGCGAGCCTTTCCTTGCGCGAAATAGCCGCGCGCACGCTCTCCTCCACCATCTGCCGCCTGTTCTTCGCCACCCGTTTCTCCCGCAAAACGGCCGCGCGCGCGCTTTCCTCTTCCATCTGCCGCCTGTTCTCCTCCGCCTGTTCCTCCGAAATCTCCTGCTTTCCCTCGCCGCACATCATTGCTGCGCGCGCGCTCTCCTCCTCCATCTGCCACCTGTTCTCCGCCACCCGTCCCTCCGGACTCTCCTCCTTCTTCTCCTTCTTCCCCTTGCCGGCCATCATGTCTCTCCTGCTGCCTTCCCAGCTGCTCCTTTTCACCATATCGTTCCACGCCATGACATCGTTCTCATCCAAGTCTAGACATCCTTCCGCAACAAGTTCCGCGCGACTCTTCCTCTTCTCCCTGCCGCCACTCTTCTCCTTTTCCCTGCTGCCATTTTCCTCTTCCCAGCCGCCACTTTCCTCTTCCCAGCCGCCACTTTCCTCTTCCCAGCCGCCACTTTCCTCTTCCCAGCCGCCACTCTTCTTTCCCCTGCCGCCCCTGCTCCCTCCCCTGCCGCCCCTGCTCCCTTCCCCGCTGCTCTTTCTCCGCGTCTTCTTTCCCTCCTCCGAGGGTACCCCTTCTTCCGCCAGAGCGAGCCGCACGATTTCCAGAAGGTCCTTGAAGCACCCGAACTCGGGAACCAGCCACAGATTCTGCAAGAGCGTCCGCGGGTGGTGCTTATACAGCCACGTGACGCAGTGGAAGAAGCTGGAACGGTCGCTTTTGCCCGTGCCGCGCACCGCGCGCAGCTGCATCACGAGGCGCATCGCCGTGGCTGGGTCCTCCGCCCACGCAGCCTCGAGCCGCCGGTGCGCGTCGTCGCGCTCGGTCTGCGGCAGCACGTGGAAGAGGAAATCCACGCACGCGTCCCCCGACGACACGTACGTATCCGCGTGGTTCTCCGTGAGGCCCCGCTCCGGCTCGCTTGCGACGGGCTCCGTTTTCATGTCGTCGGTGGCATTGTTGTCGGCGATCTTGGAACGCGTCGCGTGCTCAGACGGCGGAGTTTGAACCTCTGGTAGTTTTTTGGAAGGGTCATCCTCGTTGACTGGACGACGCGCACGCAACTCCTGAAGAAAAGGAAGGGACGACGCAGGGCACTGTAGCACGTGGCTCGTGTCTACTGGAAGTGGGCCTGGGAGAAAGGTGGCGGCGTCACCCCCCATGGCTTATATCCGAGGGACTGGAAAATGATGAAAATTTTGCCAAGTGAAGATCAGGCAAGTAAAGAGCCTCGGAGGGATCTAGTCTAGAGGCTCCCTGGTTCGAAAATGCGCAGCATTCCGGGCTGTTCCGAACAGCCCACCTCGTAACAGGCGACCGTCAAACGACTCCCTGCGACCCCCAGCCCTAACCCATTTTTCGGGGTTTGGGGCCCTCCAACATTCTTGGGGATTCTGTTCGGAGCAGCTTGTTACGAGCCCGGAATGCTCTATCATATAATGCCGTAGAATTCACTTTCGGGAATGGAGATGCCGCGTCGCGATGGTCCGACTGATGAAAGGGGATGAGTGCTCAGCAAGGAAGGGGCCAACATCATAGACATGCAAATTAGTGTGGTAACCCTATCCAATGGTATGCAAAACCGTCTTACCTCTGTTTGCAAGTTATTGACAGGCTGCCCTGAAAGCGCGTTCGTTTTTAATTCAAATTTGATCTTTACCGCGCTTGCCTTCGCGCTAAGACGTGATTTCTTCGGGCCAAGAAAAAAATAAAACCCGATCGGAAAGGGATGCGTCAGGGAGGCATCAACCCTAAAAACAATGTCCTTTCCCGTGTTTAGGGTTGATCCCTCCCAGAAATGCGTCCAGGTCCCTAGGGGTTTTATTGTTTTTCTGCCCTGCCCCTACATTTCCCGGTAGCAATATATTGGTCCAAATTAATGTTATCGAAATGGACCCCGTTGCCTTTGATTCCAGTGGATTTTTCGTCACATTTAGCGGAAAATAGTAGCCGGCAGGAATATTTGTTAGGCGCCGAACAAGACGCGGTAAGAACCACGACGATACGAAATCGAAAACGCAACTGATTCAATCACATATTTTCTTCCTTTTCTGTGCTGCGTCAGCTGTTACACAGTGTTTTGAGTGGCGCTACCAGACAATTTTGCGCAGCAGAACTGGGGTATCGACGGTTTTGCATACCATCGAATAGGGTTACCAGACTAATTTGCATGTCTATGATGTTGGCCCGCAAGGAAGGCTTGGTCACTGTAATGTGATTGGTCCGCACGATGATTGACCAAACGCAACCAGGTTTGGACGATTACTGACAGCTCAGAGATTCCCCGAGGCGAGGTTGCTTGAAGGTCAGGTTTGGTTCGGTCTGTACGCGTTACACCCTCGAAATCCTTGGCAGAGACGTCGCGGGCACGCTTTGCTGCCCCTCCCTGTTCGCACAATCATACACAAGGGGGGTATGGGAGTAGAAGTGATTGAGTGTACAAGTCTAACATGTATCATACCTGTATGTTATGAAATATATTTGTCTCGTAGAAACTGCAGTAGGTATGTAGGACTTTGATGTGGCATTTGTCTTACATAGTGAAATTTAGATGGGAATTGCAATGCAATTTATGCAGGTGATAAGCACATGGCAATCTTTATTTATATTCAGTAACCCATTGGTATAAGCTATGATTCTAACGAAAATATACTATATAACGCAAATATGTGATAAAATATAGAAGGTTTTCCTATGATGAAACGCTGGATTAATGTAAGTGTCACAAGAAATGTAAGTAGGTTTCTCAAGGATATAACAAACAAAAGAATAATGTAATAGTCTTCTCACAAAAATCGCCTGCGATGTACGGTACCTCGAGGCACCGAACTGGATCCGCTGCAATGCTCATCCGCTTCAGCACCACCCACCGACACTCTGATCCAAATTCCAGCAGCGCTGCTCCCACTGACACCCGCACCTCCCTCCAGCCAGATCTGCCACCACCAGCCAGCAAGTCATTCCTTAATCCTATTTTCGCCACTAATATCCGCCGCGGCTCGGCCCGCCGCGAAAATTACCCCTTCGAGCCACCTCCTTTCGCGCTCTTTCAACCCTCACGGCAGCGTAGTGACCCCCCAAGGAATATCTGAGCTTAGTTGGCAGCGTTTGGGGTCGATAGGCAACCCACGTCACTCACTTCGGCCCCCTGGGTTGATTTCGACCGGCCATGTGGCTTAGTCGCTGCTGACTCGGACGATCGCATTCGACGAAAAAATTCGTCGCAACGGCTTCCTATGCACCCCCGGAGGGGCCCAAGTTGGGCATGCGAACGCAACTCTCGCTTGCGCATTGCCACGCTCCCACCCAAACTGCTGCCTCCACCTCTCCCTCCGCATTTCGCACCTCCCTTTCTCCTTTTCGCTCCTAGCTTTTGCCCGTTCTCGTTCAACTCGGCTAGTTTACGCGGCTGATTCAGTGTGGCTAGTCTACGACTCCCGTTCTCCGTTCGGTTCACTCGTGCACGTTTCCAGTTGCTCGTCGGCTCCTGTTCTGCATTCTCGTCACACGAAATTGGCCTTCGCCGAAGCCTTTTCAGAAGCCTTTTCAGCGGCGCTTCACGACATTTGCTATTCGTCGTCAGATTAGGCACGCGGAAGCCGATTCAATCCATCGATCGCGGGCGTGTTGACGATTTTCCGTCATTCGACGTCGTTGCTGCTGAAATTCCGCGCGAGGCTGTACGTTCAATCGGTCGCCGACGTCGCGTGACGTCACGTTGTCAATTCGTCGCCTCCACGTCGCGTCGCGACTTTAACCTGATCCGTACGTTTTTTCTCGATTTTTTCTCGCGGATGCCAATTTTCCTGATCGTTTTGTATGTTGTGCATCTTGATTGTCGCAAATATGCGGTAGCATCAATTACTGATCCAGCGAATGACATTACTGATCTCGTTCTCCGTTTCCCGTTTCAGGTCAAGCATGAAGCAATTTTCGAGAATCATGGTCATTATTCAAATCGCACTCGCCATCCTTCCGCGCGGCTCCACTGCCGCTGCTCTCCGCTCGCCACGCGTCGTCCATCCGCCCACCCACGGCCATGCAGCAACCACCCCCTTCGCCTGCTCCCTCTATCGCCATTCCGTGGTAAGCCGTCAGCCCTTTCGTTACATCAGTTCATTTCTCCGCAATCGCACGCGTTTCGTTCATGATCCGTCCTTCAAACGTTGCCGAAGCACTGCATTGTTGCATGGAGCGTGCTTGTGAATGCTCTCTGTGTTTGCGTGCAGGAAGCAGCAGGCGGGTGGAAGGCAAGGCAGCAGTGGGTGGCACGTGGGCAAGGCAGCGAGGCAGAAGAGAGCACGTGGCGTTCACTCGCATCGCATCGCAAGCAACACCGCTGGACGTCCCACCCCATTCGCCATTCCACTCGCCATCCACCTGCCTCTCCCCCTGCGCGCAGATAAGTACCCTCGCCTCTCCTCCCTTCTTCCTCGCTCCATTGCTCATTCATTGCACACGCCACGCCACTCAATGCCAGCCCAAGGCGAACCTGCAGACCTCCCTGTCTCTTCCCCTAGCTCGGAGAGGGAGCGTTGGAGAGGGAGTTTTGGGGAGGGAGCGTTGGAGAGGGAGTTTTGGGGAGGGAGCGTTGGAGAGGGAGTTTTGGGGAGGGAGCGTTGGAGAGGGAGTTTTGGGGAGGGAGCGTTGGAGAGGGAGTTTTGGGGAGGGAGCGTTGGAGAGGGAGTTTTGGGGAGGGAGCGTTGGAGAGGGAGTTTTGGGGAGGGAGCGTTGGAGAGGGAGTTTTGGGGAGGGAGCGTTGGAGAGGGAGTTTTGGGGAGGGAGCGTTGGAGAGGGAGTTTTGGTCTTGCTTAGGCGTCATGCTTAGCTGTCCGTCTGCCTGCCTGCGTCCGTCCGTCTGTCTGCCTGCGTCCGTCCGTCTGTCCTGCTTAGCTGTCCGCGTGCGTCTTGAGGTCTGCAGCGTGATTGCCCTGCCTGGCTGTGCACTCATGCTCATGTTTCGTGCTCATGCTCACATCATACCCACTTCACGCACGCATCACTGGCATTACCAATTGCAACTCTCACTCTCCCACCCACCTACTGTTCCTGGACTTGAACTCATTTCTACTCATTGCCCCCCCGCTCCTTCTACTCCCTCCCTTGCCTGCCCCGCCAGGCGAGCAGCAGGCGAGGGGAGTGCAGCAGGCGAGGGGAGGAGAGGGGGAGGCAAGAGGGACGCCAAGGCAGGCAGCAGGAGGGCGGGCAGCAGGGCAGCAGCGCCGGCCTCGTCAATGGTCGAGGTTGCAAGTATCACCCCGCCACCACACCCCACCAGAGCCCCAATTCCCCTCAGGTTCAGGTTCAGGTGCAGGTTCAGGTGCAGGTTCAGGTGCAGGTTTAGGTGCAGGTGCAGGTTGGTAGGGGCTCTTGTGGGGCTGTGGGCGGCATCACATGCACCGTCGTTTCTGCACTCGCTCTGCTGCCAGACTCTCTTCTCACTTGCAACAGCCACTCCCTCCCGCATGCCACTTACTTGGTCTCTCTCCCTCCCCCCTGCCCTGCCTCGCAGGTCCTTCCCTTCAACCCTCCTCGCTGGCTCGCACCTCCTCCGCTCGCCCCTGCCCACTCTCCTTCACCGCACCCCCCACGCCACCACTACCACTGCTCCAACTCCCAGCTAAGTGCTTCGCCTCCTTGATCCTTGCCTACTGTTCTGCTTCTCGTTTATTCTTCCAGTTTGTTTGTTTCCAAAACTCGCCGCTGGTTGGGGCTCGACTCGCAAGCCACAGACCTCAATTCAGGTTCAGGTTCAGGTTCAGGTTCAGCCCCCCTACAGCCTTACAGCCCCTCAGGTCCCCTTGGGGGTCTGTGCCTTGCAGTTGTGTCTCAACCAGTGGCCCCTCCTTTCTCAATTTCCTTGCAATTTTGCTGCTGCTCTTGCTGTTTCACATGTCATGCCGTCACTGCCTACTCACCAGCTCTGCGTGTGTGCCTTGCAGGTGGGGGGGAGGGGTGTGGGGTCAGCACCGCCATTCCCTCACGCCTCTCCCCGGTGGCCGTGCAGGGAGGGACGCACACGGGAAGGCTGGGAGGAGGGCTGCCGGGGAAGGAGGCGCCTGGTGGTGCTGCAGCTGCCCTCTGCTCGCTCTCACGCCTTACAGCTAAGTTCCCTCAACCCCTTGCCCGCCTCGCCATGTCTTGTGTGCTTTGCTTGCATCTCGTTTTCTCATGCTCTTTCGCACCTTCCTCTTGAAACAGTGCCACTGGTTGGGCCCGCCTCACATGCTGCAGACCCCCTTACTTCAGGTAACCCTCTCAGGTGCAGGTACCCCTCAGGTGCAGGTGTGCAGGTACCCCCTCAGGTGCAGCCCTTGGGTCTGCAGTTCGTGATTTGGCCTCCACCAGTGGCCCCTCCCCTCTCCCGCCTTGCAAATGCCGTTCCCTCTCTTGCACTTTCACCATTCATCCCCTCGCTGCCCACTGACCAGCTCTGCGTGTGTGCCTTGCAGGTGGAGGGGAGGGGCGGGGGTCAACACCGACGCTTCCCCACGCCCCTCCCCTGTGGCCGTGCAGGTACCCGTGGGGATGGGAGGGAGGCAGCACTGCCAGTCGCTGCCACAAGGGAGAGTATCGGGGTGGGCTTGGCCTCTCAAGGTACGTCACCTCCCCTCTCTGCCCTCATTCCTCTCTGTTTCTCCTCTTCAATTCTGCTGTCTTGTTTCTGTCAACTTCAGTTATGTTCTGTTTTTATGGTCATGCCAACTAACTCACTGCCACTTTCCCTCTTTCGTCCCCCCCTTACCAGGTCACTTGGCATCGAGTGAAGACTGAATCAGAGGAAGCTGAGTAGCAGACCGGCAGCAGCAGTTGCAGCAGCAGCAGCAGCAGCAGTAGCAGTGGGGGGTGGAGGGCTAGAGGGCAGGCTAGGCTAGGTCGAGTCGTGAGCGAGGTGCGGTATGGTATCAGGTGAGGTAACAGTGAGGTATACAGATCTGATCCCCTCCTCTCTTCTCTCCCCCCACCCCTTGCAGCCTGAGAGGGGGAGGGAGTACTGGAGCATGGGCGGGACTGTAGCATCTCTCCTCTCATTCACCCCCTCCTCCCCTTTTTAACCCCTTGTTGCGGCCAGAGGATGGGAGGGAGCACTGGAGCAAGGGCGGGACTGAGGCAACTCTCCTTTCATCCCCCCCCCCTTCCCTCTCCCTCCCCCCTCCCCACTTTCCAACACGGCTGAGGCATCATGGCGCTACGCAAGGTACGTAGAGGTAAGCACGCATGGGGTGAAGGTGCATGAGAGGAGGGGGGGAGGGGGGTGGGGGGGGGAGCGTGAGAGCAAGTGGGCAGTTCACTTCCTTAGGGGCAGCACTCTCTGGGGTTGTGTCTTTTGGGTCGGGGTGTGGTGGGTGGAATCTGCGCGGCACGGCACTCGGTGCTCAAGTAATTAACCTGACGTTAAGGCTTAATGGGCACCGTCAGAGTCGACCGGCCGGCGACTCTGGTTCGCGTCAGCTCTAGCTACGTCAGGGGCAGGATTTGAGTCTTGGGCTGGAAGCAAGTTTCCACTACCACACCTCTCACCTCAAGGCACTGCCCCTGGGGGTGTTGTTTCCGAAGGGGAGTGGGCTGTCTACTGCTCCTACTGCTGGCAGGTAAGGTGGGGAGGGGATGGGTGGGCTGGGTGGTGATGGTGGTGATGGGGTGATGGTGGTGAGAGGCAGTGGGGTTGGCGGTGGCATATGATGAGCCATATGGCACTGATGCCACCCTTAAGCATGATGCTCATGCTTGGCTGGTTGGGGGCACATGATGAGTTGCGCTGATGCCACCCGTGCATGGAAGCATGATGCTCATGCTTGGATGGTTGGGGGCACATGTTGAGTTGCGCTGATGCCTCCCGTGCATGGAAGCATGATGCTCATGCTTGGCTGGTTGGGGGCACATGATGAGTTGCACTGATGCCACCCTTAAGCATGGAAGCATGATGCTCATGCTTGGCTGGTTGGGGGCACATGATGAGTTGCACTGATGCCACCCTTAAGCATGGAAGCATGATGCTCATGCTTGGCTGGTTGGGGGCACATGATGAGTTGCACTGATGCCACCCGTGCATGGAAGCGTGATGCTCATGAGTGGGTGAAAGGGGCTGAGTCCCCTTGGGTGGGTGAGAGCAAGTGAAAGGGGCTGAGTCCCCTTCGGTGGGTGAGAGCAAGTGAAGGGGGCTGAGTTCCCTTGGGTGGCACATGATGAGCCGTATGGCACTGATGCCACCTGTTGCATGTGATTATGAGTGGTGAGAGTTAGAGTTGACAGCGGTGAGAGTGAGTGAGTGGTGGGTGATATTTGTGAGAATGGGAGGTGAGAGTGAGAGCAGAATGGGTGGTGATGGTGAGTGGTTTGAGTGGTGAGCTTTGAGGGGTGAGAGTGTGGTGAGATTGAGTGGTCAGAATGGTAAGCGTGTGGTGATAGTGAGTGGTGAGAGTGAGTGGTTACAGTGAGTGGTGAGAGTGAGTGGTTACAGTGAGTGGTGAGAGTGAGTGGTTACAGTGAGTGGTGAGAGTGAGTGGTTACAGTGAGTGGTGAGAGTGCATTGAGAGTGGTTGGTGAGAGTGGTGAACTTGAGTGAGTGGTGGGATTGTAGCGAGAGTGGGTGGTTAGAGTGGCAAGTGGTGCAACAGTGTGCAGAATGTCAAGATGCCATGCCGTAAAGGCAGCCGTGTGCATGCATGGTTACACCAAGCATGCATTTTTGCACTTGTGCATACATGTGTGTATGCGTGCAGTGTGCATGGATTTGCACAACCATGCACGTGTAAATGGTTCCATTTTCCCATGCATCTCACCAGCTGATTTTATCCTAAGGTTTTGGAAAGGGCATCGGTCTGGAACGTGGAAAGAACACTCCGGAAACGTGTATACCGGATACTTATTTTATGATGTTGTGTGTTGTACGTGTAGTGGCATCATGCAACTTGACAATGGGAATCTCAACTCACCCTACGAAAGTAGCATTAATTAATGAAATCAATTGCTGACATTCAGGCATGCTGCATTCGGGTTGCGAATAATCGCACAGCAAATAAAGATGGGGGAGTAGACTCAGCATCACGTTTTCATGTTGCACTGATTATATTTCCTTCTTAGTATGCCTCTCTCAATGTTATGTTTTGATTGTAGCCTTGCTTGGTGTACCTGCAGTCTCATTTATTCGGAAAATTGTGTTGGCTTTCAGGCTCATCTTCCCTGATCAGTGGTGTCAGGAAGATCAGATCCTCCGTCGAATCAGCGACAAGTAACAGAATAGGTGGGAAGCATAGATCGTTCGCCAACTTCGCCCGTATCCCAAGGGTCAGATTGGGTAGACAGCCTCAACCCAGATCTCAATCGCAACCGCTTGCCTAGAATCTGTATCCACGGCTGGGATTGACTTCGCGCCTGCTGGCTGAAACCACGGCTTCAAATTCAAGCCATTGGGCTTGCCGCGTACCAAACCGACACGATGACCCTGCGGCTCCAGATGGGAGGACAATCGACGGTTCCTAGATCACGGAGTCCAACGTTCACCAGGGGGATTTCCGCAGCTCCCGCCTTTGTCAACGGAATCTCGCTGAAAAAAGTCGGTGCTGTTTGTCTCGCGCACACACTGAGGCGAACGGAGGGGCCTAGCGAACGGCGTAAACTTGGCGCTGAACCTGACCGGCAGGGGATTCATGTGCCACGCGGACGATTTTCCACCATTCACCGATGTGGAATCTCGAATCTCTCTGCCATGGACAAACATTGAGCCTGACCGAACCAACCATTCGCAGCCGTCGTCACTGTTGGTCGCAAACCCATCGCAGCCGGTTAACCTATAGACCAACGAGGAACAGGCTAGAGTTTCCTTGACGAAAAACGCAAAGTTCCGAACCTACGGCTGGGATCTGAGTTCCAAGAGAGTTTCAGTCAATCCAGTGATTCTGGACGGTAGATCTGAAGAGTGTTGTTGTGAGGAAAGGAGAGAAGAGGCAGTTGGTGACCCCTCCGCCTCATTCCAGCGTGACCGTCGTCTCTCGCCTCATTCTCGCCTGAGCCTCGGATTTCACAGCGCTTTCGCCTCTTGCTCTCATTTTCTCATTTTCTCACTCTCAGCTTCTTCAGCTCGCTTTCTTAGAGCTCCTGTGACTGCGAAAAGGCGAGCCGCTAGGAAATTTCATTTTCATTCTGCTCCAGGCCTGGCTTAGTGTAGAAGCTGCGTTAACCGGATGAGGAAATCGCGTGTCGTGAAGAGGAAATCGCGTGTCGGGAAGAGGAAATCGCGTGTCGGGAAGAGGAAATCGCGTGTCGGGAAGAGAGAATCGCGTGTCGGAAGCGCGTGTCGGGAATAGGAAATGGCGTGTCGGGAATAGGAAATCGCGCATCAAGCCTGGAAATTTTGATTACGAAGGAACAAGTGCAAGGATGGCGATTTTCGTATGCAAGGTACGTCTGAGTGCGAGTGCTTTTTTCCACGTATCAGAGTTTTTTTTAGTTGCGTAGCATGCTTTCGTTTTAGCGCACGCGAAGTTGTTCAGTGGCGCGTCTGACGTGACGACGACTGCATGTTGCAGGTTTGTTCCGATTCGAGACGACATGTCGCTGAGTGCGAAAAGAACATCGTCTCGTCCCTGGGACAAGTAGCAGGGAGGCCACATGTCGCTGAATCACCATCTCGTTTTCCGTGCGATTTCGGGGAGTGCGTGCGAGTTACAAATTCGCTTCGTCTGGCAGCTCAGGTATTTCGCTAAACCACACCCGTACATTCAGATAGTCAATTTCCCCCGCATGTCAAGCGTTCGCTTTTCCGTTTCGCGTTTCAATCTTGATGAGAAGATTCACCGATCGATTTCGTACATGGTCGCGTTTCAGTTTCCCGTTTCAACTCTGCAATACTAGATTCCGACTTTCAATTTCGCGATCTAACTTCGCAGATCGATTCCGTATCACAGTACGTCGTTTCGCGAGCTGCTTCCCTGACGTACGTTTCCCGATCGATTTCACACATGGCCGCGTCTGTCCAACCACTGCAGGCCGCCGTGCGTCGCGCCGTGCGTCAACCCCCCGGACGGGTGCCACGCTGGTGGGTGCCGTTGAACCACTCTGGCGACCTGCGATTTCGGGCCCACTCTCTTCCGTCACTCGCGGCCGCTCTCCACCCAACCCACCCACAGCTAAGCTACGTACATCTCCCTTCTCAACCCTCGCACTTGTGTGGGCTTTCATGCACTATACTGCACACTCCCTTCCTGACTGCCCTTTGTCACACTCAAGAGACCTCCCTCCCCCAAGGTAGCAAGGTAGCAGGTACGTGCTCAGGTATTAGGTTAAGTTTTATTCAGCTGGTACGAGGTCTCTTGGCTGTGCCACGGCAGCAGTCCATTCATGCAAGCATCATTCGTGCATTTTCTTCACCCTGATTTCCTTATAACCTCAACGCCCTCCCCACTCCTCTGATCCCCCGTAACTCCGCGTCCTCTCCTCCCCCTCCTCCCTTCTCTCTGTCCTAATCTCCCCCCTTTCTTCGCAGCAGGTCGCTTCTCCTGACGTACATGCACTGTCGGTTCTGCTGTTGTGTTTGACACTTTTCTCCTTTGCAACCCCTCTTACGTTCGGCTGCCTTCCCTTTCCGCCCTGCCCTCCTCCCCTCCCTTCCCTGCCAGGCCTTCACAAGCCAGGGGGACGGCAGCAGGCGAGCAGCAGGCGAGGGGAGCACCAGGGCGGGCAGCAGGAGCGCGGGCAGCGGGGCAGCAGCGCCGGCCTCATCAACGGTTGAGGTTGCAGTATCGCCCCTGCCACCACACTCCACTCGAGCCCACATTCCCTCAGGTTCAGGTTCAGGTTCAGGTTCAGGTGCAGGTGCAGGTGCAGGTTGGTAGCGGCTCTTGTGGGGTTGTGGTTGGCTTCACATGCACTGTCGTTTCTGCTGTTGCACGTGTGTTTGACACTTTTCTCCATTGCAATCCCTCTTACTCTCTTCATCCTTCCCTTTCCGCCCTGCCCTCCCTCCCCTCCCTTCCCTGCCAGGCCTTCACAAGCCAGGGGGACGGCAGCAGGCGAGCAGCAGGCGAGGGGAGCACCAGGGCGGGCAGCAGGAGCGCGGGCAGCGGGGCAGCAGCGCCGGCCTCGTCAAGGGTTGAGGTTGCAGTATCGCCCCTGCCACCACACTCCACTCGAGCCCACTCCCCCTCAGGTTCAGGTTCAGGTTCAGGTGCAGGTGCAGGTGCAGGTTGGTAGCGGCTCTTGTGGGGTTGTGGTTGGCGTCACATGCACTGTCGTTTCTGCTGTTGCACGTGTGTTTGACACTTTTCTCCATTGCAACCCCTCTTACTTTCGGCTGCCTTTCCTTTCCGCCCTGCCCTCCCTCCCCGCCCTACCCTGCCAGGCCTTCACAAGCCAGGGGGAGGGCAGCAGGCGAGCAGCAGGCGAGGGGAGCACCAGGGCGGGCAGCAGGAGCGCGGGCAGCAGGGCAGCAGCGCCGGCCTCGTCAACAGTTGAGGTTGCAGTATCGCCCCTGCCACCACACTCCACTCGAGCCCACTCCCCCTCAGGTTCAGGTTCAGGTTCAGGTGCAGGTGCAGGTTGGTAGCTGCTCTTGTGGGGTTGTGGTTGGCTTCACATGCACTGTCGTTTCTGCTGTTGCACGTGTGTTTCACACTTTTCTCCATTGCAACCCCCTCTTACTTTCTTCTTCCTTCCCTTTCCGCCCTGTCCTCCCTCCCCTCCCTTCCCTGCCAGGCCTTCACAAGCCAGGGGGACGGCAGCAGGCGAGCAGCAGGCGAGGGGAGCACCAGGGCGGGCAGCAGGAGCGCGGGCAGCGGGGCAGCAGCGCCGGCCTCATCAACGGTTGAGGTTGCAGTATCGCCCCTGCCACCACACTCCACTCGAGCCCACTCCCCCTCAGGTTCAGGTTCAGGTTCAGGTGCAGGTTCAGGTTGGTAGCGGCTCTTGTGGGGTTGTGGTTGGCTTCACATGCACTGTCGTTTCTGCTGTTGCACGTGTGTTTGACGCATTTCTCCATTGCAACCCCTCTTACTTTCTTCTTCCTTCATTTCCCGCCCTGCCCTCCCTCCCCTCCCTTCCCTGCCAGGCCTTCACAAGCCAGGGGGAGGGCAGCAGGCGAGCAGCAGGCGAGGGGAGCACCAGGGCGGGCAGCAGGAGCGCGGGCAGCGGGGCAGCAGCGCCGGCCTCGTCAACAGTTGAGGTTGCAGTATCGCCCCTGCCACCACACTCCACTCGAGCCCACTCCCCCTCAGGTTCAGGTTCAGGTTCAGGTGCAGGTGCAGGTTGGTAGCTGCTCTTGTGGGGTTGTGGTTGGCTTCACATGCACTGTCGTTTCTGCTGTTGCACGTGTGTTTGACGCATTTCTCCATTGCAACCCCTCTTACTTTCTTCTTCCTTCAATTCCCGCCCTGCCCTCCCTCCCCTCCCCTCCCTTCCCTGCCAGGCCTTCACAAGCCAGGGGGGCGGCAGCAGGCGAGGGGAGCACCAGGGCGGGCAGCAGGAGCGGGGAAGGCAGCAGAGGGATCACTGGAGGAGAAGGGGAGGGGAGGGAGGGATGAGGCAACAGCCCTGTTGGCGGCTCTTCATCTGCCAGTTAAGTAACTCTTCCTCATATTCGTCCCTCACCTTTCTTGTTTCGCATTGTTCAAACTCGCTGCTTTCTCTCTGCCTCTCAAACTTTCGCCACTGGTTGGGACCGGCTCACAAGCCACAGACATTCCCGCTGACTTCAGGTAAGCCCCCAGGCTCAGGTTCAGGTTTAGCCTACACTCCCCCTCAGGTTCAGGTTCAGGTTCAGGTTCAGGTTCAGGTTCAGGTTCGGGTTACGTCCTTGGGTCCCCTTGCAGTCTGTGCCTTGTGCTCCTGCCCCCTCCAGTGGCCGATCATATAACTTGCCCTGCCTGTGTGACTCGCACTTGTCATCTCTGCTAGCTGTCAACCCGCCCTTCCTCCCCTCGCTGCCCACTGACCAGCTCTGCGTGTGTGCCTTGCAGGTGGAGGGGAGGGGCGGGGGTCAACACCGACGCTCCCTCCCGCCCCTCCCTTGTGGCCCTGCAGGCACCCGTGGGGATGGGAGGGAGGCAGCACTGCCAGTCGCTGCCACAAGGGAGAGTATCGGGGTGGGCTTGGCCTCTCAAGGTACGTGAGCCTCTCTCTTGCCCTCATCCCTCTTCCATTCTGCTCTTCAGTCCCGCCTTCTGGTTTTCCTCAGCTTCAGTTTGTTTTCTTGCTAATCATGCCAACTCACTTACTCTTACTTCCCCCCTTTCTTCCTCCCTTACCAGGTCACTTGGCATCGAGTGAAGACTGCAGTGGTGCTTCAGCTGCTCTTTGCTCGCTCTCACACAATCAGCTAAGTGTCCCTTCCTCCATGCCCTCGCCCTTGCTCCTGCCATTTCGTTTGTCGCATCTGCTTTCGCACCTTCCTCTTGAAACAGTGCCACTGGTTAGGTCCGCCTCACATGCCACAGACCCCCAACTCCAGGTAACCCCTCAGGTGATCAGGTGCAGGTAACCTCTTCAGGTGCAGGTAACCCTTTGAGGTGCAGGTACACTCTCAGGTTCACCCCTTGGGGTCTGTGCTTTGTGGCTTGACCTCCACCAGTGGCCCCTCCCTGCTCTCGCCTTGCAAACTCTCTTCTCGCTCTTGCACTCTCACCCTTCCTCCCCTCGCTGCCCACTGACCAGCTCTGCGTGTGTGCCTTGCAGGTGGAGGGGAGGGGCGGGGGTCAACACCGACGCTTCCCCACGCCCCTCCCCTGTGGCCGTGCAGGTACCCGTGGGGATGGGAGGGAGGCAGCACTGCCAGTCGCTGCCACAAGGGAGAGTATCGGGGTGGGCTTGGCCTCTCAAGGTACGTCACCTCCCCTCTTGCCCTCATCTCTCTCCCTTTCTGCTCTTCAATTTCGCCTTCTCACTTTCTTTAGCTGCAGTCTTTGTTGCTGTTCTAGGTCATGCCGATTCAACTGGTGTTTCTTCCCCCCCTGTCTGCTGCCCCTACCAGGTCACTTGGCATTCAACAGGAAACGCACACTGTAGGAGGAAAGGGGAGCAGGGACGAGGCAACAGCTCCCTCGAACGTTCTCCATCTGCCAGCTAAGTTCCCTCAACCCCTTGCCTGCCTCGCCATGTCTTGTGTACTTTGCTTGCATCTCGTGTTTGCATGCGCTTTCGCACCTTCCACTTGAAATAGTGCCACTGGTTGGGCCCGCCTCACATGCTGCAGACCCCCTTACTTCAGGTAACCCTCTCAGGTGCAGGTACCCCTCAGGTGCAGGTGTGCAGGTACCCCCTCAGGTGCAGCCCTTGGGTCTGTGGTTTGTGACTTGGCCTCCACCAGTGGCCCCTCCCCTCTCCCGCCTTGCAACTGCCGTTCCCTCTCTTGCACTTTCACCATTCATCCCCTCGCTGCCCACTGACCAGCTCTGCATGTTTGCCTTGCAGGTGGAGGGGAGGGGCGGGGGTCAACACCGACGCTTCCCCACGCCCCTCCCCTGTGGCCGTGCAGGTACCCGTGGGGATGGGAGGGAGGCAGCACTGCCAGTCGCTGCCACAAGGGAGAGTATCGGGGTGGGCTTGGCCTCTCAAGGTACGTCACCTCCGCTCTTGCCCTCGTCTCGCTCCCTTTCTCCTCTTCAGTTCCTGCCTTCTTCGTTTTCGTCAGCTGCAGTTTTATTTGCTCTTTCTATGATCATCCCAACTCAATTACTTTCACTTCCCCCTTTCTTCCCCCCTCCCACCCCCAGGTCACTTGGCATTGAGTGAAGACTGTAGCAGAGAAGCTGAGTAGCAGACCGGCAGCAGCAGTTGCAGCAGCAGCAGCAGCAGTGGGGGGTGGGGGGCTAGGGGGCAGGCTAGGTTAGGTCGAGTCATGAGCGAGGTATGGTATCAGGTGAGGTATGGTAATAGGTGTGTTGTCTGATTCCCTCCTCTCTCTTTCTCCCCCGCTCCCCTTCTAGCAGGCTGAAGGAGGGAGGGAGCACTGGAATAAGGCGAAACAGAGGCATTCCTTCTCTAATCTCCCCCCCCCCCCCTCTCCCTCTCCTCCTCCCACTTCCCAGCAGCCTGAGGCATCATGGCGCTTTGAATGGCTAAGGTAGGTACAGGTAAGGAGGCATGGGGTGAAGGGATGGGGGTGGGTGGGGAGCATGGGAGCAAGTGGGCAGCTCACTGCCTCAGGGGCAGCATCCTCTGGGGCTGTGTCTTGTGGCCGAGGTGTGGTGGGTGGAATCTGCGCGGCACGGCACTCGGTGCTCAAGTAACCGATCTGGCGTTCAAGGCCTAATGGACACCGTCAGAGCCGACCGGCCGGCGGCTCTGGTTCGCGTCAGCTCTGGCTACGTCAGGGGTGGAATTTGAGTCTTGGGCTGGAAGCAATTTTCCACTACCACACCTCGAAAACAAGTTATAGCCACTGCGGGTGCTGTTACCGAAAGGGAGTGGGCTGTCTGCTGCTCCTACTGCTGAGGGATGGGCTGGTAAGTTGTGGTGGATGGTGTGTTACTGTGTGGCATGTTACTGTGTGGCATGTTACTGTGTGGTGTGTTACTGTGTGGCATGTTACTGTGTGGTGTGTTACTGTGTGGCATGTTACTGTGTGGTGTGTTACTGTGTGGCATGTTACTGTGTGGTGTGTTACTGTGTGGCATGTTACTGTGTGGTGTGTTACTGTGTGGCATGTTACTGTGTGGTGTGTTACTGTGTGGCATGTTACTGTGTGGTGTGTTACTGTGTGGCATGTTACTGTGTGGTGTGTTACTGTGTGGCATGTTACTGTGTGGTGTGTTACTGTGTGGCATGTTACTGTGTGGTGTGTTACTGTGTGGCATGTTACTGTGTGGTGTGTTACTGTGTGGCATGTTACTGTGTGGTGTGTTACTGTGTGGCATGTTACTGTGTGGTGTGTTACTGTGTGGCATGTTACTGTGTGGCATGTTACTGTGTGGCATGTTACTGTGTGGCATGTTACTGTGTGGTGTGTTACTGTGTGGTGTGTTACTGTGTGGCATGTTACTGTGTGGTGTGTTACTGTGTGGCATGTTACTGTGTGGTGTGTTACTGTGTGGCATGTTACTGTGTGGTGTGTTACTGTGTGGCATGTTACTGTGTGGTGTGTTACTGTGTGGCATGTTACTGTGTGGTGTGTTACTGTGTGGCATGTTACTGTGTGGTGTGTTACTGTGTGGCATGTTACTGTGTGGTGTGTTACTGTGTGGCATGTTACTGTGTGGTGTGTTACTGTGTGGCATGTTACTGTGTGGTGTGTTACTGTGTGGCATGTTACTGTGTGGTGTGTTACTGTGTGGCATGTTACTGTGTGGTGTGTTACTGTGTGGCATGTTACTGTGTGGCATGTTACTGTGTGGTGTGTTACTGTGTGGCATGTTACTGTGTGGTGTGTTACTGTGTGGCATGTTACTGTGTGGTGTGTTACTGTGTGGCATGTTACTGTGTGGTGTGTTACTGTGTGGCATGTTACTGTGTGGTGTGTTACTGTGTGGCATGTTACTGTGTGGTGTGTTACTGTGTGGCATGTTACTGTGTGGTGTGTTACTGTGTGGCATGTTACTGTGTGGTGTGTTACTGTGTGGCATGTTACTGTGTGGTGTGTTACTGTGTGGCATGTTACTGTGTGGTGTGTTACTGTGTGGCATGTTACTGTGTGGTGTGTTACTGTGTGGTGTGTTACTGTGTGGCATGTTACTGTGTGGTGTGTTACTGTGTGGCATGTTACTGTGTGGTGTGTTACTGTGTGGCATGTTACTGTGTGGTGTGTTACTGTGTGGCATGTTACTGTGTGGTGTGTTACTGTGTGGCATGTTACTGTGTGGTGTGTTACTGTGTGGCATGTTACTGTGTGGTGTGTTACTGTGTGGCATGTTACTGTGTGGTGTGTTACTGTGTGGCATGTTACTGTGTGGTGTGTTACTGTGTGGCATGTTACTGTGTGGTGTGTTACTGTGTGGCATGTTACTGTGTGGTGTGTTACTGTGTGGCATGTTACTGTGTGGCATGTTACTGTGTGGCATGTTACTGTGTGGTGTGTTACTGTGTGGCATGTTACTGTGTGGTGTGTTACTGTGTGGCATGTTACTGTGTGGTGTGTTACTGTGTGGCATGTTACTGTGTGGTGTGTTACTGTGTGGCATGTTACTGTGTGGTGTGTTACTGTGTGGCATGTTACTGTGTGGTGTGTTACTGTGTGGCATGTTACTGTGTGGCATGTTACTGTGTGGCATGTTACTGTGTGGCATGTTACTGTGTGGCATGTTACTGTGTGGCATGTTACTGTGTGGCATGTTACTGTGTGGCATGTTACTGTGTGGTGTGTTACTGTGTGGTGTGTTACTGTGTGGCATGTTACTGTGTGGTGTGTTACTGTGTGGCATGTTACTGTGTGGTGTGTTACTGTGTGGCATGTTACTGTGTGGTGTGTTACTGTGTGGCATGTTACTGTGTGGTGTGTTACTGTGTGGCATGTTACTGTGTGGCATGTTACTGTGTGGTGTGTTACTGTGTGGCATGTTACTGTGTGGTGTGTTACTGTGTGGCATGTTACTGTGTGGTGTGTTACTGTGTGGCATGTTACTGTGTGGTGTGTTACTGTGTGGCATGTTACTGTGTGGTGTGTTACTGTGTGGCATGTTACTGTGTGGTGTGTTACTGTGTGGCATGTTACTGTGTGGTGTGTTACTGTGTGGCATGTTACTGTGTGGTGTGTTACTGTGTGGCATGTTACTGTGTGGTGTGTTACTGTGTGGCATGTTACTGTGTGGTGTGTTACTGTGTGGCATGTTACTGTGTGGTGTGTTACTGTGTGGCATGTTACTGTGTGGTGTGTTACTGTGTGGCATGTTACTGTGTGGTGTGTTACTGTGTGGCATGTTACTGTGTGGTGTGTTACTGTGTGGCATGTTACTGTGTGGCATGTTACTGTGTGGTGTGTTACTGTGTGGTGTGTTACTGTGTGGCATGTTACTGTGTGGTGTGTTACTGTGTGGCATGTTACTGTGTGGTGTGTTACTGTGTGGCATGTTACTGTGTGGTGTGTTACTGTGTGGCATGTTACTGTGTGGTGTGTTACTGTGTGGCATGTTACTGTGTGGTGTGTTACTGTGTGGCATGTTACTGTGTGGTGTGTTACTGTGTGGCATGTTACTGTGTGGTGTGTTACTGTGTGGCATGTTACTGTGTGGTGTGTTACTGTGTGGCATGTTACTGTGTGGCATGTTACTGTGTGGTGTGTTACTGTGTGGCATGTTACTGTGTGGTGTGTTACTGTGTGGCATGTTACTGTGTGGTGTGTTACTGTGTGGCATGTTACTGTGTGGTGTGTTACTGTGTGGCATGTTACTGTGTGGTGTGTTACTGTGTGGCATGTTACTGTGTGGTGTGTTACTGTGTGGCATGTTACTGTGTGGTGTGTTACTGTGTGGCATGTTACTGTGTGGTGTGTTACTGTGTGGCATGTTACTGTGTGGTGTGTTACTGTGTGGCATGTTACTGTGTGGTGTGTTACTGTGTGGCATGTTACTGTGTGGTGTGTTACTGTGTGGCATGTTACTGTGTGGTGTGTTACTGTGTGGCATGTTACTGTGTGGTGTGTTACTGTGTGGCATGTTACTGTGTGGTGTGTTACTGTGTGGCATGTTACTGTGTGGTGTGTTACTGTGTGGCATGTTACTGTGTGGTGTGTTACTGTGTGGCATGTTACTGTGTGGTGTGTTACTGTGTGGCATGTTACTGTGTGGTGTGTTACTGTGTGGCATGTTACTGTGTGGTGTGTTACTGTGTGGCATGTTACTGTGTGGTGTGTTACTGTGTGGCATGTTACTGTGTGGTGTGTTACTGTGTGGCATGTTACTGTGTGGTGTGTTACTGTGTGGCATGTTACTGTGTGGTGTGTTACTGTGTGGCATGTTACTGTGTGGTGTGTTACTGTGTGGCATGTTACTGTGTGGTGTGTTACTGTGTGGCATGTTACTGTGTGGTGTGTTACTGTGTGGCATGTTACTGTGTGGTGTGTTACTGTGTGGCATGTTACTGTGTGGTGTGTTACTGTGTGGCATGTTACTGTGTGGTGTGTTACTGTGTGGCATGTTACTGTGTGGTGTGTTACTGTGTGGCATGTTACTGTGTGGTGTGTTACTGTGTGGCATGTTACTGTGTGGTGTGTTACTGTGTGGCATGTTACTGTGTGGTGTGTTACTGTGTGGCATGTTACTGTGTGGTGTGTTACTGTGTGGCATGTTACTGTGTGGTGTGTTACTGTGTGGCATGTTACTGTGTGGTGTGTTACTGTGTGGCATGTTACTGTGTGGTGTGTTACTGTGTGGCATGTTACTGTGTGGTGTGTTACTGTGTGGCATGTTACTGTGTGGTGTGTTACTGTGTGGCATGTTACTGTGTGGTGTGTTACTGTGTGGCATGTTACTGTGTGGCATGTTACTGTGTGGCATGTTACTGTGTGGTGTGTTACTGTGTGGTGTGTTACTGTGTGGCATGTTACTGTGTGGTGTGTTACTGTGTGGCATGTTACTGTGTGGTGTGTTACTGTGTGGCATGTTACTGTGTGGTGTGTTACTGTGTGGCATGTTACTGTGTGGTGTGTTACTGTGTGGCATGTTACTGTGTGGCATGTTACTGTGTGGCATGTTACTGTGTGGTGTGTTACTGTGTGGTGTGTTACTGTGTGGCATGTTACTGTGTGGCATGTTACTGTGTGGCATGTTACTGTGTGGTGTGTTACTGTGTGGCATGTTACTGTGTGGTGTGTTACTGTGTGGCATGTTACTGTGTGGTGTGTTACTGTGTGGCATGTTACTGTGTGGTGTGTTACTGTGTGGCATGTTACTGTGTGGTGTGTTACTGTGTGGCATGTTACTGTGTGGTGTGTTACTGTGTGGCATGTTACTGTGTGGCATGTTACTGTGTGGCATGTTACTGTGTGGTGTGTTACTGTGTGGCATGTTACTGTGTGGCATGTTACTGTGTGGCATGTTACTGTGTGGCATGTTACTGTGTGGCATGTTACTGTGTGGTGTGTTACTGTGTGGCATGTTACTGTGTGGTGTGTTACTGTGTGGCATGTTACTGTGTGGTGTGTTACTGTGTGGCATGTTACTGTGTGGTGTGTTACTGTGTGGCATGTTACTGTGTGGTGTGTTACTGTGTGGCATGTTACTGTGTGGTGTGTTACTGTGTGGCATGTTACTGTGTGGCATGTTACTGTGTGGCATGTTACTGTGTGGTGTGTTACTGTGTGGCATGTTACTGTGTGGCATGTTACTGTGTGGCATGTTACTGTGTGGCATGTTACTGTGTGGCATGTTACTGTGTGGTGTGTTACTGTGTGGCATGTTACTGTGTGGTGTGTTACTGTGTGGCATGTTACTGTGTGGTGTGTTACTGTGTGGCATGTTACTGTGTGGTGTGTTACTGTGTGGCATGTTACTGTGTGGTGTGTTACTGTGTGGCATGTTACTGTGTGGCATGTTACTGTGTGGTGTGTTACTGTGTGGCATGTTACTGTGTGGTGTGTTACTGTGTGGCATGTTACTGTGTGGTGTGTTACTGTGTGGCATGTTACTGTGTGGTGTGTTACTGTGTGGCATGTTACTGTGTGGTGTGTTACTGTGTGGCATGTTACTGTGTGGTGTGTTACTGTGTGGCATGTTACTGTGTGGTGTGTTACTGTGTGGCATGTTACTGTGTGGTGTGTTACTGTGTGGCATGTTACTGTGTGGTGTGTTACTGTGTGGCATGTTACTGTGTGGTGTGTTACTGTGTGGCATGTTACTGTGTGGTGTGTTACTGTGTGGCATGTTACTGTGTGGTGTGTTACTGTGTGGCATGTTACTGTGTGGTGTGTTACTGTGTGGCATGTTACTGTGTGGTGTGTTACTGTGTGGCATGTTACTGTGTGGTGTGTTACTGTGTGGCATGTTACTGTGTGGTGTGTTACTGTGTGGCATGTTACTGTGTGGTGTGTTACTGTGTGGCATGTTACTGTGTGGTGTGTTACTGTGTGGCATGTTACTGTGTGGTGTGTTACTGTGTGGCATGTTACTGTGTGGTGTGTTACTGTGTGGCATGTTACTGTGTGGTGTGTTACTGTGTGGCATGTTACTGTGTGGTGTGTTACTGTGTGGCATGTTACTGTGTGGTGTGTTACTGTGTGGCATGTTACTGTGTGGTGTGTTACTGTGTGGCATGTTACTGTGTGGTGTGTTACTGTGTGGCATGTTACTGTGTGGTGTGTTACTGTGTGGCATGTTACTGTGTGGTGTGTTACTGTGTGGCATGTTACTGTGTGGTGTGTTACTGTGTGGCATGTTACTGTGTGGTGTGTTACTGTGTGGCATGTTACTGTGTGGTGTGTTACTGTGTGGCATGTTACTGTGTGGTGTGTTACTGTGTGGCATGTTACTGTGTGGTGTGTTACTGTGTGGCATGTTACTGTGTGGTGTGTTACTGTGTGGCATGTTACTGTGTGGTGTGTTACTGTGTGGCATGTTACTGTGTGGTGTGTTACTGTGTGGCATGTTACTGTGTGGTGTGTTACTGTGTGGCATGTTACTGTGTGGTGTGTTACTGTGTGGCATGTTACTGTGTAGTGTGTTACTGTGTAGTGTGTTACTGTGTAGTGTGTTACTGTGTGGTGTGTTACTGTGTAGTGTGTTACTGTGTAGTGTGTTACTGTGTGGTGTGTTACTGTGTAGTGTGTTATTGTGTAGTGTGGTACTGTGTGGTATGTTATTGTATGGTGTGTTACTATGTGATATCTTTCGGTGTGGTATGTTACTGTGTGGCATGTTATTTTATGGTGTGGTACTATGTGATATTTGACTGTGTGGTATGCTACTGGTATGTTACTGTGTGGCATATTACTGTGTAGTATGTTACTGTGTGGTATGCTATTATGTGACATGTGACTGTTGGTGTGTTACAAAGTGATTTGTTATTGTGTTGTATGATAGTGTGTTTTACGTTTCTGTGTGGTATGTTTGGCATGTTAGTGTGTGGTATGTTACTATGTGGTATGTGACTGTAGGTGTGTTACTATGTGAAATGTGTTATGTTATTATGTGGTATGAAAGTGTGTTGTTTGTTTCTGTGTGGTATGTTTGGCATGTTAGTGTGTGGTATGTTGCTATGTGATATGTTACTGTGTGGCATGTTACTGTGTGGCATGTTACTTGTGGCGAGTGACTGTATGCTGTGTTAGTATGTAATGTGTTACTGTGTGTATGAGTGTATGGTATGTTTCTGTTTGATATGCCACTGTGTGGCATGTTACTATGTGACAAGTGACTGTAGGTGTGTTACTACGTGGTAAGTTATTGTAGGGTATGTTAGTGTGGCATGTGACTGTATGCTGTTTTATTATGTGATATGTTACTGTGTTGTATGATAGTGTATAGTATGTTTCTGTGTGATATGTTACTGTATGGTGTGTTGCTTTGTTAGTAGTGTGTGGCATGTTATTGTGTGGTATGTGGCATGTGACTGTATGGTGTGTTACTACTATGCGATATGTTACAGTGTGTTACAATAGTTTGTGGTATGTTGCTGTGTGGCATGTCATGATGTTGCATGCCGTAGTGTCTGTGCCATGCCATGGTTTGGGATATCCCAGTTTTGGGATGCTATGTTGTGCCATTGCATGGTTTGGCATGCCATGGCATGGCATGCTGTAGTGGCTTGCCATTGTTTGGTGTGTGCCTTTGGTGGAATGGTGTGGTGCGCCTTAGTGTGTTATGCCATGCCTTGGTATGTCATGGTGTGGCATGGCATGGTGTGGCATGGCATGGTGTGGTATGGCATGGTGTGGCATAGCGATGGCAATTTGTGCATGCCATGCTCTGGTATGTCATGGCATGGCATGGCGATGGCACGGTGTGGCATGGTGATGGCATGGTGTAGCATGACATCACCCCATCTGCAGGCTGGCAATTGCTGGAGGTAACTGGAGCATGATGGAAGGCAAGGAAGAGTGCAAGGAAGACTACATGGGGAGGGACAACTAGGGTGTGGAAGAGACGTGCATGCATGGTCTTTCCTAGGAAGATTTCATGGGTAGGGAAAACAACCGTAGAGGGCTGGAGGGGATGAGGTTCAGCGCATGTTGCTTGCTCGTTTGAGTTTAATCACATGACGTACTTCTGTTACCATTCTGGGATCAATCATAGAGCTACCCATTCCTTTCATATAGTTGGCATAGCGGTACATTTGTGTATGATTCTACTTCGAAAATTCGCCTCTTACGTAAGCTACAGCTCGGTATAGGACATTTTCATTTACCCTGATATCCGTGCAATTGCCATACAGCTATGCTACAGCTCCATGACTAGTATCTTTTGCAAGCACTTGCTATTCTAATGTAGAGGAATCAATTTCAGCAATATTATGCACATGTAAGTGAATATGCACCAATACATGATTGCACCCTGTAGGTTTTCGATCGTGTGATACTGGTACGCGTATGACCTAATTTCGATGATGGAAGCTATCATCTTCGGAAGGCATCATTTCCTTCTATAATCTATTGCTGTAGGCGAGCTACCAGGCGCAGTCGAAGGATTGAGGTAGCGTGGCTTCTATCCTCTCGCGTGTCGCTCTTGGCCGTTGTGGATTAACGGTTTAACGCGTCGACAAGGGCGAACGCCGGCGACGCGGACGACTCAATCGGCGCCGACAATCCGTCCAGTCGCGAATTCGCGCGGGCGAACGGAATTCTGAATGCGTTCCGTTGATCCGATAACACTAACAGTCAACTAGCTTCTTATACTGGTACGTCTGGTCAATGAAATTAAAGTGCAGAATCGTTGGCCTTGGCGAATTAAGCTGGATATGTTAGTGACGCCATACATATTCATGAATATAGAATTTGTGAAGTTTTTCCGCTGACGTAGGATGCCGCTCAAATCCTCTCTGTCGCACGCATCAATCCAGCATCCTCTCGTTCCGCTTCCCCCGTCCCCGCAGCTCGATGGCGGACGCGGGGAAGCAACCCGCGCGCACTCCGCGCACGCGCGAGCAGGTGGTGGACGAAATCCTCAAGCGCGTGCTGCGCATGGCCATAGGCTCTCCGCCGGATCCCCCCGCCGACGCGCAATCCCAAGGCGGAAAAGGCGCAACGAGCGGGATCGTTTATCTCGAGCAATTAGCGGCGGAGCTGCTAAGCGAGAACAAGGCGATGCTCCTTAATTGCGACGTGCTGGAGAGAGCGCTTATGGACCGCCTGAGCATGGCGCCGGAGGACGCGGGGGCGGCGGGCGGGGGAGCGCAGGGCGCGGGCGGGGAGAGTCCGCTGGAGTACGCAGTGGGGAGCTATGGGCGCGCGGTGGAGGAGGGGCGCAAGGTGGCGAATATGAAAGACCCGGAGAAGCTCAAGATGGTGCTGCAGGCCCTCGAGGTGCGCGGTCTCGCTGCTGCTCGCTGCTGCTTGCTGCTTGCTCTTTGGGTCTAACCATTTTACCACGTTCGCCTAACTGCCAACTACCAATTTTGGGTCGAACCCCTCCTTTTCCCCCTCCCCTCCCCTCGCCATTTCCCTCCCTCCTCCCTACTCCCTCCATCCCTCCCTCCCTCCCTCCCTCCATCCCTCCCTCTCGCCCTGCCGCGCAGTGCGCCAAGGACCTGCTGATCTCCTACGCGGGCCTCTCCCTGCAACACCCGGACATGTTCCCCTCGCCCGCGCGTCCGCGCTCGCACGGGCGCTCGTCCCCGCTCACGGACTTCATTGCGGGGGAGCCGCCCGCGCTGCTGCTCGCTGCCGCGGGGGGCGCGGGGGGCATGGGCGTGGGCGTGAGCGTGGGGGAGGCCCCGGGGAGCAGGCTCCCCGTGGGGTTCCTGGCGCACCTGGTGCAGCGGTTCGAAGGGGAGGAGCTGGATGCGATCATGCAGCCTGTTTTCACTGTACGATGGGGGGACGGGGGGGAATGGAGGATGGGAACGGGAGATGAGGGGGGAAGGAGGGAAAGGGGGAACGGGGTGATTGTTGGGTCGGGGATGGGTGGGGGGGAAGGGGGAGGATGGGGGAGAGAAAGCAGTGGTGCAGGCTGTGCGTTTGTCTCATTTCATGTCCTTGTGTTGGTTACTCATCAACATCCCTATTCCCATATTCCAGCCCCCCTGTGTGCCTACTCTCTTGCTCTCCCTTTCCCTCCCTCCCTCCCTCCCTCCCTCCCTCCCTCCCTCCCTCCCTCCCAGGACATATCAAGCCGGGTACTCCCAATCTCCCTCCTAGGCCCCTTCCAGGGCCCACTCTCAGCGCTCACATGGCTGCTGTCCTTCCCGGCATTAGCGCGGTGCTTCGTGCAGCACCCGAGCTTCAACCCCGCCACCACGGTGGGGCGAGTGCTGGAGCGCAGCAGCCTGCTGGGGCCCTTCCTGCACATCAGCATCATCCCCGACCCTGTGCTGCGCAACGGCGTGCCCGACCCCAGGTGACCGCCCCTGCCTGCCATGCCATGCCACACACGCACGCAAGCACGAATGTGCACATGCTTGTGACCGCCTGTGTGAAGTGAAGTGCCGTGCCATGCTGCTCCATGTTTTGCCATGTACGCCTTTACTCCCAGGATCCAGTGCCCCAGCCTCTCCCCCCTCCCTCCCTCCCTCCCCTCCGCTGCCACTCCCCTTCCCACCCCTCTCTCCCCCGTGCGTTCTGTGCACAGCCAGCAGCTGTTCTCCAAGCCGTCAGAGCGGCGCAAGGCGGAGCTGAGTTCCTCCTTCGTGGCGGTGCGGTCGGCGTCGCGGCAGCTGCTGTCGGGGCTGCAGGAGGTGCTGCGCGTGCTGCTCAAGGCCCCGCTCACGCGCGACAAAGTCCTCGAGTACCTCGCTGCTCTCATCCGCACTAACGCCAACCGCGCTGCCCTGCAGGTCACAAACACCCCACGGCTGCTTTGGAGGGACAGGGGGGCTGGGAGGGGGGGAGGAGGGGAAGAGGGGTGGGGGGGAGTTGGTGGGTCGGGTGGAGTGAGGGAGGGGCTGAAAGGAGTTGGTTGTGCGAGGAGAAAAGATGGGGATTGTTTCAGGGCAAGCCATAGCTGTTTGTGCCAACTCTCCTTAAGCTTCTGCTTTCTGCTCGCTCCCATGCCCTTTTTCTCAAACCCCCTCCCTTATCCCTCTCTCCTTTCCGCACCCACACCCCCAAAGTGACATCGTTAAAATGATGCGTTTCTGAACCTGGGCTAGCTGCTGTTCTTGTTTCCCTCTTCACTTTCCTTTTATTGTTTTGTTTCTGTTTTCCGCCTCGCGAAAGACCATTTGTAAGGCTCCTCATTTCCTCCTCATTTTCCCATCTAAACCCCCAGATTGACAGGGCGAGCATGGCGAGTCACGGCATGTTTCTGAACCTGGGCTCGCTGCTGCTGAAGCTGTGCGAGCCCTTCCTCGACCCCTCCTGCTCCAAGGCTGACCGCATCGACCCTGCATACGTGCTGCAGAGCTCAGGCCGATTGGACTTCAGGTCTGTGCCCTGCCCTGCCCTCCCCTCCTGCCACCTCGACTTTGGAGTTCCCTTTTCTGCTGTATAGTCTTGCTGCTTTTGCTGTTCTCTCTGCGTCCTCCCCACTCCCCACTCCCTACTCCTCCTTTTCCCGTATCCCTTCTCCCTTCGGCCCTCGCCGCCCTGCCCTCCACCCCATACCATGCACTGTACGCTCATTCCCTCCTCTGCACTTTCCGACCTCCCATCCCCTCTACCCCGCACAACCCCCCACGCCTCCCTCCAGCAAGCTGACGGCTATCCATGCGACATCGGACGAGGTGGCATCGTGGGTGGACCAGCGCAATCTAGCCCGCCAGCAGTCCTTTCTGCAGGCGCAGCGCCACAGGGAGCAGGAGGAGCTGCAGCGCATGCAGGCGCGCGCTGCAGGGGCTGGACCAGCACAAGGGGGGTCCCCTGGAGGGGGTGCGGCGGTAGCCGGGCCGGTGCAGAGCGGTGCAGGGGCTGGCGCGGGTGCATCTGCAGCGTCTCCAGTGAAGGACAGGGCTGCTGGTGCTGGCAGCGGCGGCGGCAGCGGCGCTGGTGGCAGTGGGGGGGGAGGCGAGCGGTTTGGGTTCATCTGCGAGTGTTTCTTCATGACAGCGCGTGTGCTCAACCTGGGCCTTCTGCGTGTCTTCCAGGACCTCACTCACATTCACCAGGTGCACTGCAGGGAGAACAGAAAGGGGAGGATTGGTATGCTGGTTATTTGTAAACCGGCGTACAATCTGTGGGCATCTGTGGGCCTACTCTGTCATAGGGGCATGGAGTCTCCATGGAGTTCTGAGGGGGATGTGCTATTCATTTTCTCCTCTCCCTTCTTGCGACTGTGGATGCATGTGGTGTATGTGCTGCCTGTATGTGCTGCCTGTATGTGCTGCCTGTATGTGCTGCCTGTATGTGCTGCCTGTATGTGCTGCCTGTATGTGCTGCGTGCATGCGCTGCCTGTATGTGCTGCCTGTATGTGCTGCGTGCATGCGCTGCCTGTATGTGCTGCCTGTATGTGCTGCCTGTATGTGCTGCGTGCATGCGCTGCCTGTATGTGCTGCCTGTATGTGCTGCATGCATGCGCTGCCTGTATGTGCTGCCTGTATGTGCTGCCTGTATGTGCTGCGTGCATGCGCTGCCTGGTGATGGTGGCAGAGAATGGGCAGGGACGACCGGGAGGCTCTGCGGGTGTTGGAGGCAATGAGGGGGCCAGGTGAGCCGGCGGATCTGGAGGAGCGCATAGCACAGCACCAGGCGCGCGTGGACCAGGTCAAGGAGTACACGCTCTGCTACGAGGCCGCCCTGCAGGTCAGCTCACCGCCAATATGCTCCCCCCTCTCTCTGCTCTGCTAGTCAGTCGACTTTGCTTTGCCCTTTGTCATTGCTTTGCTGTGGACTCAATCTCACGTGCTCCGCTGCGCTGCTGCCTCTCCTCTTGCCCGTGTTTTCCTCCCATCCCACCCCACCCTACCGCACCCATCAGGACCCTGCAGGAGGCATTGCGGCTCCACCACCTCATGGTGGTTTCGTCAACCCAAAAGTCACCTCTCATCCCATCCCACCGCACCCCACCCGTCCCCACCCACCAGGACCCCGAGGTACTGCAGGAGGCAGTGCGGTTCTACCACCTGATGGTGGTGTGGGTTTCGAGTTGAACCAAAGGTCGCCTCTCATCACTTCCCATCCCATTCCATCCCATTCCATCCCATCCCCACGTACCCACCAGGACCCGGAGGTTCTACAGGAGGCAGTGCGGTTCTACCACCTGATGGTGGTGTGGCTGGTGCGCTTTGTGGGGGGATTCCACCTGCCGCTGCCTGCGCCCGCACCCAAGGACTGGGCGTCCATGCCCGAGCACTTTGTGGACGACGCCATTGAGACACTGCTGCTCGCCTCGCGCATCCCCCATGCCTTTGACGGCGTCAGACTCGTGCGTGTGCATGACAGGGGATGGGATTTTGATTGGTTGCGCGTGCGTGCGTGTGATTGGTCGGATCGGTGGGGAGGGGAGTCTGCATGGGAGGGGTTTGAGTGCGCAGCAGCGGCATGTGTCTTGCAGTGCGGTGCATCCATGTGTGTTTCTTGCATGGGCGGTGGAGTGTTGTGCCGCAGTTCACTGAGCAGCATGCACTTTGGCTGAACTGACTTCCTGTTCACCTGAAAGGGGTTTCAGAAGCTTGTGAGACGTCTCAAAAGCTGAGTACGTGATGGCTTATGCCACTTCCAACCGATCACTCATCCTCTTGTGCCTCCTCCACCCCTGCTTCCCCTTCTCCTACATCGCACTTCCCCATTCCCGCCTCCCCCCTTCCCCTTTCCCTGCTTCCCCCTTCCCCGTTCCTGCCTCTCCCTTCCCCGTTCCCGCACCCCCCTTCTCCGTTCCTCACTTCCCCATTCCCCCATCGCTCCCGCTTCCCCATACTCCCTTCTGGCCGTCGCTCCACGCGTGCACGGGGGGCATGAGGAGCAGGACGAGTTTATGAGTTTCATAGTGATGTTCATGGGGTCGCCGCTCTACATCAAGAACCCCTACCTGCGCGCCAAGATGGTCAAAGTGCTGCAGCACTGGATGCCCTTGCACAGGTGCACTCCTCACCGCTCCTTGCTGCTCCTCTCTGCTCCTCGCTGCTCTTCTGTGCTCCTCTGTGCTATCACATTATTTCTCGGCCTGAGAGGGCTTAAATTATTCCTACAGCACACGCATCACACGTGCACACAAGCATGCACCTTATCAGTACTGTTCCATTCAGAGTTTGCATCTCACTTTGCCGCCTGGCACTTGCCCAATGCCTCTCCATTCCACAGTCCATTCCACCACTTGTTTACCACTCTGGTTCCTCTTTTCACCCCACCACCCACGCCCCTCCCTGCCACTCTGGTGACCCCCTCCTTCCACCACCCGCTCCCCCTTTCCCCACTCTCTTTTCACCCATCTCCCCCCTACCCGCCGCAACTGTGCAGTCCGACGCCCACGGTGGCAGCGTCCATGGCGTCGCTGTTTGAGGGGCACCCCCTGGCCATGCGGCACCTCACGCCCAACCTCATCAAGCTCTACGTCGATGTCGAGTTCACCGGCAGCCACAACGCGGTTCGTGCACCGGCGGAGGGGAAGGGCAGGAGATGGAGGAGGGGAATGGCGAAGGGGGAACGGGAAGGGGAAGGGGGAAGGTGCAAAGCGGGGAAGGGAGAGGGGAGGGCAAGGGTGGATCAGAAGTGGGCAGGGGAAATGGGCAGGGGAGGGGTGGAGGGTAAGGGTGGAGGGAAACGGGGGATGGAGTGGGGGTGGAAGATATATAACTTGAGCGGGAGCGGTGGGAGGAGGAAAGGTTAATATGCACGAGCGTGCTGTTGTGTTGCTGGTATAGCATCTGACAGGGTCACAGTTCGTCCACTTCCTTTCTCAGCCACTGCACTTCTCTACCGGCCTTCACACACATACATCACCCCTCTTCCCTGTGGTTGCACCTCTCACCACTTCTCACCACCTTTCAACACCGATCTCACACGTGTGCAGTTCTACGAGAAGTTCAACACGCGGTTTGAGATCGCCGACCTGCTGGAGTACCTGTGGGACGTGCCCAGCCACCGCGCTGCTTGGATCCATGTGAGCAATTCCTCCTGCTGCTCCCTGCTCCCTGCCCTGGTAACACTACAGCTCGTTACCGTTCATGCCTTTCGTCTCTTGTCTCACCTGGACACCATCCTGCTTCCCTCCCCTCTTCGTCCCATTACTCTCCTTTTATCCCTCCCTTCCCACTTCCCCCGCCGTACTCTGCACCCAGAATCATCTTCTCCTGCCTTTCCTCCCCACTACGTCAACCCCTCCCCTCCCCTCCTTTCCCCTCTCCTCCTGCCTCCCCACCCCACTCCCTCCTCCCTCTCAGATGTCAGTGGAGGAGTGCAGTGGCTTCTACCTGCGGTACGTGAGTCTGCTGATCAACGGCAGCATCTACCTGCTGGACTAGGCCCTGGAGAAGATGCATTTCGAGTCAACTCAAAACACGCCCCTCTTCCGCACCCCTCCCCTCCCCCCGCTTCCTCCACAGATGTCAGTGGAGGAGTGCAGTGGCTTCTACCTGCGGTACGTGAGTCTGCTCATCAACGACAGCATCTACCTCCTAGACGAAGCCCTGGAGAAGATACCGCGCCTCAAGGAGGAGGAGGCGGCCATGGCGGACAAGGACCACTGGCTGCAGCTGCCCGCGGAAGAGCGCCAGACGCGCGAACAGGACTACCAGCGCGACCAGTCGGTGGGTTCTTCTGGGGGTTCGTACCCACTGACTGCGGGCCGGGGCTGGGCGGTGGGTTGGGGGAATTCATGGGGTTAGGCGTTTGGGAAGGAGTTGGATTGATGGGTTTTTCTATGCGTGCTTGCCTGGGTTAGCTGCATGGGTCAAAGGGTGCATGGGTCAAAGGGTGCATGGGTGGGTGTGGTAAGCTGCATTGCCTTCCGTCCAAGTGTTCTCGTTCCATTCCATCCGTTGCATTGCTACATCCAATGCCCTTGGCCCTACTCTGTCATGACTCTTCCAGGGCATGGGACATCATCAGCACATTCCGCACCATTTTCATGCCATGACACGCCCGTCTACCTATGCACGCGCTCTGCATGCCCGCATACCCCTTTGTGTGTGTGTGTGTGCATGAGCAGATAGTGCGGTCGGACCTGCAGCTGGCGAATGCGAATGTGCGCATGATCCAGTACTCCACCACGGAGATCGTCAAGCCCTTCCTGCTGCCCGAGATGGTGCGCTGCTGCTTGCTTGGTCGCTTGTGTATGCCATGCTGACACACACATGCCCGCGCGCGCTTGCTCGCCCCCGTGGACATGTGCGTGCGAATGCATGCACACACACACCTGTGTGTTATGGCCCCTGTAAATCTCCTCGTGCAGTCACACTTATCCATTCCTCGTATGTTTTATCAACTTCGAGCCACTGCCACGTGTCACCCCACACCCCGCCCGCACCCGGCATTCCTCACTGCTGCTGTGGCATTCCCACTGCCATGCGCATGATCATGCTGTTGGTGGTGCTGCTGGTGATGGTGGTGATGGTGGTGATGGTGCTGCTGCTGCTGCTGCTGCTGGCAGGTGGAGCGAGTGGCGTCCATGCTAAACTATTTCCTGCTGCAGCTGGTGGGGCCCAAGCGCAAGGCGCTGAGAGTGAGCAACCCGGAGAAGTACGAGTTCCACCCCAAGAAGCTGCTCTCACAGGTCAGCCAAGCTGCTGTATGTGGCAGGTGAGCCGCTGTGCTGTGGTCGCAGGTGAGGCAGCCTTGCAATGCAGACCATGCACGGAGTGTTTCACCTCGTATGCATTTCTCCCTTCAACACCGTCTCTTTCCCTTTCTTCTCTCTCTCGTCCCTGCCCTCCTCCTCCCCTCTTCTCCCCCATCCCTCCCTTATCCCTCCCTTATCCCTCCCCCATCCCTCCCCATCCCTCCCCATCCCTCCCCATCCCTCCCCCTCCCTCCCCCTCCCTCCCCCTCTGTCCCCCCCCTCCCCGCAGATCGTGAACATATACGCCAACCTGGCGAAGCATGACACAGACCACCGCTTTGCAGAGGCCGTCTCTGCCGATGGCCGCTCCTACAGAGAGGAGGTGCGCTGCCTGCATAATGAAACGGGGGGTTGGGGGATGGGAATGGGGTGGGATGGTGGTAGGGGGTATTGGTGATGGGGTAGCATGTGGAGGGTAGGCACGAAATTTATCTAGCCATGCAGTACCCTGTCTGCTCTTTCCCCATGGTTTCATTGCATGCCACCTTTCCTTAATTACCACAGCTCCCCTCTCCCATTCTCTCCTCAACTCTCCTCTACCCTCCCCTCTCTCTCCCCTCCCCTCACCTCCCCTCACCAGGCATTCCTAGAAACGGCATCGGTGATAGGCATGCACGGGCTGCTGCCAGGGGACGTGGTACAGCAGTTCATGGTTCCATTCTGCACCATCTTCCCTTGCTTACCTCCGCTCCCCTCTTCTGACCTCTCCTAATCCCCCCTCGCCCCCACCCTCTCCTCTCCCTCCGCTCTCCCATCCCTCCCTCGACCTCCCCCCACCAGGCATTTCCCGAGGCGGCATCGGTGATAGGCATGCACGGGCTGCTGCCAGGGGACGTGGTACAGCAGTTCATGGAGCTGGCAGCGCATGCCAGGGCGGCAGCAGCGGAGGCCATGGATATAGAGACACAGCTCGACGACATCCCCAGCGAATTCCTCGACCCCATCCAGGTGTGTGCCCGGCTCTATACCCCGTCCTTGCGTGTTCTTTGATTTGCTCTGCCGTGCCGTGCCGTGCCGTGCCGTGCTGTGCTGTGCTGTGCTGTGCTGTGCGGTGCCATGCTCTGTCTGCCCTACTTTGTTCTTCTCTGTTGCTCTGCGCGGAAGCCCCTTTGCTTCTTTTCTCTCTAGCCCTTCGCACTCCATGCCGTGTGTCCTCCCCTGTGCTGCCACACCGCTTCCATCGCGTAGCATAGCACGATGCTTGTTCCCACCATCCTCTCCTCCCGCCCCCTCACTGCTACACTTTCTGCTGCTCCCCTCCCCTGTGTGTGGCAGTGCACGTTGATGCGTGACCCTGTGACGCTGCCATCAGGCAATGTGGTGGACCGCCCCGTCATCCTCAGACACCTGCTCAGCGACCCCGTGCGTGCTCCTGCATTCGCCTCTACATTCGCCTCACTTATCTGCCTGCCTTGCCACCACCGTTACTCATCTCATCATTCTCCACAATCTCCATTCTCACACTCATGTGCCCTCTGCACTGTTACTCACTCACAGTCCCCTGCTTCTTCCCGCCCTGCTATTCCCATCCCCTGCCCTCACCCGTCCTTGTGCGGCGCCAACAGAAGGACCCGTTCACCCGTGCACATCTGACAGCAGAGATGCTAGTGCCCAACACAGAGCTCAAGGCCCGGATAGATGCCTTCCTTGCTCAACATAAGGCCAAGCGGCAGCAGTAGTGGCTGTGGCAGCTGCAATTGCAGCTGCACGAGAGTGTTTGTGGAGAGGTCACTGCAATGTTGGGATTAAGGACAGGAGACAAGGCTTCTAGTGAACAGCATGTCTAGAGGCCGATTCTATATAATTGCCTGATCAAGAAAAGTGAAACTAGGCGAGGCGCTGACTTTCATTCAGTATGCTACTGCATATATCCATGTGCTGGGTATCAATATGAGGTTATTTTCCGTAGCAGTTCATTTCAGCAAGATTAGAAGTCTAGATAAAGATGGCTTCCGTAGAGGTGGCCCAACCCCCCAACCAAACCAAAGTCCACTCACCACTCATATCTGTTTACCCTATCACAGCTTTATTATCTGGGTCATCGTGTCAGCCCACAAACGGGGATCTCCGCCTTCTCCTAGCACGAGCCAGGTGCTTCTGAACATCGTGGCGCGGCCGTCTTTGCGTGAACGCAAGCAGAAGAACATCGGGCAAATCGTTCACTAGCCGTCCCGTCCACCATGTGTCCGCCACCACCCAACTTTGAAGCTGTCAAAGCTGGCGCTAGGCCAAACGTGTCGCATCGAGATCGTCTGGTCGAGCCGCCATCCGCCTCCTTAACCTGGTTTCAGGCGGTTCGTCAGGATGATGAAATGGACGGTTGGGATGGATTCGATCTCCCCCAGTCTTGTCGCGTTGTTTTCGTCCCCGTCGTCTCGTTTTAACCGCTCAGTCTTCAGCCGTCAGTTTCATACACCAACCGACTGGTCTAGCCTTGTCGCAACCTGGTGCAGTGACGACGGTATCGAGCGAAACGACCAGGGGAACGTTGGCAGCCGAAGCAGTGACAGCAGAGAGACGTGTGACTACCCGTGTGACGTAATCGAGCGTCGTCACCTCTGTGTTAGCTCGCGATGTATTCTTGGCCCGTCACTCCTCCTCCTTCCACCAGCGGGGTAACCTCCTCCCCTGCTCTTGTCACAAGACTGCCATTCCTACATAAAGGCCGAATCCGAATCCCATCCATCCCTTCGCATCCACGACCAAGGCTTGCTGTCTTTGGCTCTGGGGCCACGGGGATGGGCGCAAGTGAGGCGCAATGGGGGGAGGGCGCACAGGCAGTGAGGGGAACCGCGCAGAGTGTCCAGGGAGGCGGGGAGGGAGCGGGAAAGGCGCCAAGATGGTTGGGAAGACACACTGGCGCTCAGCCTGTGAAGCAGGACGGACGTGCAGAGGTTCATGAGGTTCGGCAGGAGGATTGGCAAGAGGCTGGGGAGGAAGGGCGGGAGGAGGGATGGTGGAAACCTATTCTGAAGTATGGGAAGAAGCAGGAGGTGCAGCAGCAGGTACAGGAGGAGGTAGAGGCAGAGGAGGAGGTGCCTAGAACCATGGTGCAAGCCGTGACATGCTTCTTGAGGCAACCGGGAGTGCTGCTAGGCATAGCTGCCACGCTATCTGCCACCTGCTTGCGAGCCACGCACCCTCACTGGGGGGTCCAAGATACTGCTGGTATGGTGCTCCCCCTTACATACTTGCTTCTGTTTGTTCTCTCTCTCCATCTCCCTGTACTCCCCTTCTCTCCCTCTCTCCCCCTCTCTCTCTCGCTTCCTCTCCCATCCAGCCTATTCTCCGATCTAGTACTCATCTTCGTCATTCTTTGTGTGGTGAATCTGCAGTCGCTACAGCAGCCGTGTGTTGGTGGCTCCTGCAGGAGTGGGTGCTTCATGCGAAATTGCTACACAGCTCCTTCCCCTGGTATGATCGCGATCGCCATCTCACAGGCCTTCCACCTGCAGTGACTGCATGCTGGCACCATCTGTTACCACCTGAAAGCGCCTGAAAGCTTCTCACATCTGACTGCATAGGCGGAGGTAAATCTCAACCTTGTTTTTCTGAATGGGCAGGTGGGGCCGGTCCATTCATGCGAAGCATCACAGGCGGCCGTACCATCATGTGTCGGTTGACAAGCCAGATGTGGTTGTCCCAGTGATTGTGGGTGCTGCCATTGTGTCTCGCCTAATTTTCGGGGTGAGCATTGACACTGAAGATGGCAGTTTACAGGTGGTGCTTGTTGTGTGCATAAATTTGTGTGTTTGCGTTCCTGCGTGTTTCATGTTCCTGCGTGCATCAAGCCCATCTTCTGCATCTCCTCAGCCGATCCTGCTGCTCTTTTCATCTGTCCCGTTTTCACCATCTTTGTCAGGCATCGACTCTTTCGCTGACTGCCCTCATGGCCTACTATCTTATGGCTATCACATATGAGTGGACTCACTTTCTGTAAGAGCTGCATTTACTATTTCATGCATGGTTTATGTTCTTTCCATTGTATGGTTGTAGACTTGGTCAACTTCCACGATCAATTAAAGAGGTCTCATTTCACCTGTGCTTACGGTGTTTGTGGACGCTTGCCAGAGTACACACTCACGTGCCCATGCATTCGTGGATTTCTCGTTCCATCAAGAATGCTCATGTCAAGCACCATCTGAGGGATTCTAGATATTGGTTCAGTTTCACATGCCCCCCACTTGACATCATGTTTGGTACCGTACCTAGTAGAGAATAGCAGCAAATGTGAGCATCCGTGGTGCCCTGGTTGTAGTGGAGATTTTGAATATATGAAGAAATGTAGTGGTACTTGCATGATTATACAAATTGTCCAAAGCATTTAGAAAGCTGTGGTTGTCGGTGACCGACAAACCCACCCACAAGATGTGAGCGTTGCGTCGCCCACCATTCGAGTTTATCGCGAGCTTTCTATTTGCGACCACTAAGGAGTCACCGAACGTCGCTGACGGGCAATTAAATTGTGAATCTAACCGCGTGCGACTCCGCTTGGGCGGTCAGTGGCGGTCAGGTACAGTACAGAACAGACCGAGGCAGAAAGCAGCCTGCAGCAACCCGCAATGACCAAGCCACCAGAGCGGCGTCACGCTTTTTCTTCCCCCAAATTCCCGCCTTATCAAAATTCCGCGCTGAGTTTTCGCCGAGCCATTTCCCCAACCAGATTCATCATCCATACCAACTCCGTCGGCGACGTGTCAACGAGAGCCAAGCACCACCAGGGACCACCTGCATGTGGTCTAGGGAGCGCCGAACCGAACCTCGGCTCCTGCCAAGGGAAAACCGGGAATGGGGTGGGGTTGATGTTGGCGTATAGTAGCCGTTGGTTGGTTGAATTCTTGCTCACACGTTCCACTGCCTGATGCATCGCTTCCCTCCCATCACTTGTATTCTTCCCTAGCGGTCTAGCACTACACGTGTAGTACACAGCTGTTGTGTTTACGTTTCCCATCTTCAGTTTCGCACTCCCTCCAGAACTAGCAAGTTCGCTCCCGCTCAGATTCTTGCCTGTCGTAACAGGCATCAAGGAGGGCGTCCTTCGGCGTTTTCATTCTGTGTTCGCGTTCGCAGCAAGCACATACGATCATCATAAGCATTGAGCCTCTCCAGCACTTCAGTGTCTCCACCCACTTCCGGCCTTAGTTCCCAAGAACGTTGTACCACGATGACGCCACAGATTTCTGCGAGAGGGTGTTTACTCCTTTGCTTTCTGGTGGTGGCATATCGTAAGTAGTCTCCCCCTACACGAAGTGCCCAGTTTCCTTCATCATTCTCGTCACCTCCATCCATCTCTTTGTTGCCATTAGCCAATTTTGTGCCATCGTTTGTACAGTAAAGTCAACTGATTTTCTGTCAGACAAGTACCCTAATAACTACCACTTTCTCAGAGCGGCAGTATACTTTCGAGACCTCGACATGGCTATTATTTTGCTGTGTCCCCCAAAGTCTCTCCTTTGTGCGGTCCTCTTTCTCCCGCCATAACGCACCGCTCTTTCCTTTTTTTCCGTTCCTCGTTGCCACAGCCTTTGTCGTCAGATCTGCGGACGTGACGATAAGGAGCGTGACGCTCGAAAGAGATTTTCTGGGTCTGAACGCGTTGGGCGTGGAGGTGTTCATGGAGTGTGTTAACGATAATGTGAAGATTACGCTGCCAGGCGTTGCGACGAAAGGCGTCGCTGTTAACTACACCGGTCAAGAGGCATGGCAGGTGAGGGGGATGGCTTGACCAGGCATAAAAGACCACGTGCTGACATTATGACAGAGTTGAGTGGCTTGCCGTAACTGGATTCAGCCTCGCGTTGACGGTTCTTCAGCGTCTCCGCGACTCTTACTCGTCGTGTAGTAATAGCGCTAACGGAAAAATGCCCCGCGCTTGCTATTCTCCTCCGCCGAGTCTATACCATCACAGTGTCGTTCACACCTATCGTTCCCCTTCACTAATCCCACCTCCCAGTGCCTTGCTTTCCCACACACACTCACGCTCACACTTCCCTTTTTTCAGTCACATTCACATGACCTCACCCATTTCCTTTCCCCCTCTCTGTTCTCCCGCCACTTATGCCAGCCTGTGATGAAGCTGAACCCGGGGGAGTGCAATAGGTGCACCGTTTATCAAAGGAAGAAGGCTCTGTTTGGTATCCCCGCACCTACGGCTCAGTGGACCACCTGCTACGCCAATTTCACCGCTGTCAATCCCAACCCCCCTTCGGGCTCTAAGCTGCAAGCAATGCAGCCCAGCACAGGGTTCGTGACGTTCAATAGCCCCACTGAGCTGATAGCCGTGCTGGCTTGCCCTGACTGCAACCAGCCTTCGCCTCCTGAAGCTGATTCGTCATCGCCTCCTGCCGACTCCTCTGCTGGCAGCAGCACCAGCAACGCTGCAGATTCCTCTTCCGCTGCCTCCTCTCCCCCAGCCTCCACCGCATCTGGTGTACCTAGCAATGTCACCTCGTGGATGGCTGATGCACCCACCACAGAGGAGGGCAATTATGACGTGACTACGTACGTGGCGATTGGCGCGACGCTGCTGTCAGTGGGGGTGGTGCTGTTTGTGGGAATCATCGTGTTTTACTTCTGGCGCAGGGCGAAGGTGGCTCAGAAGGAGGCGGACATGTACAGGGACCAGGCAGAGAAGAGTCTGGAGAGAGGTGCAAGTGAGGGGGATGATCTTCCAGTCTCTGGGGAGGCTAGGGTATGAGCACGATTTGCTATGAGCGAGGACCCAGCAGCAGGGGTACTCTGAGGACGCCTTGCTGCATTGCTGGCTGTCCGCTCATTCCTCTCTGACCTTATACAATTTCTCGTTGGCCCTTACTTAATGATTGCGTCTGTTGATTACTTGGCTACTTACTCAGGGTTTCTGCTAAGCTATATATGTATTTATTTTCAGCTGAAGTGATAACCGTATTTAATTCTGATTCCAGCAAGAGCATGAGAACACCCCGCTGCAATACCATCCAAAGTGGCAGCACCCACAGGAGGAGGAATGCAAGCCACTCTCGGCAGTCCACAAACAACGCAAGAAGCTTTCTCACATTCCGATGAGACTCTAGCAGACTAGCAGTGATTTCATTCATAGATAAGGGAACAAATAACTACATGGAGAATTCGGAAAAGAAAGCTACCACATGGAACAGGCGAGGTTGTGATACCAATAGTACATACAACACCTAAGAAACTGTTAAAGGCCCAGGCTCCAAATAACAAGCTTTGTCAGTGGAAAGTCAGAGGGGTCTTGCGTGACTTGCAAGCAGCAGCAGGCCGGGCAGAACCTGCAGACAGTGAAATGGAAGCTGCAGGCCTCATGGCTGGGAGCAAGCGAGTCCTAAGGTCATGTCATAAACCAGGAGTCCCAAACGATCTTGCAAAATGCAGCAGGTCCAGCCAGGTTGCACTTCAACATCTCTGGCAGAAGTCACAGGAGAATTCCAGCACCAACAGCTACATAAGAGCCACACTACATCTCACCATCCTCTGCTCCTCTTGTTCATCGTGTTCCCCTAAGATCCACGACCACAACACTGATGTTGTCCCCACTGCCGCGCACCAGAGCCAGCTTCGTCAGCACAGCAGCAGCCAGAGCAGCCGGGGTCATCTCCTCCTCCCCCTGGGCACCTGCCGCAGCAAGAGTCTCCGCAGCAGCAGCAGCCGTCTCGTCCCCAGCAGCAGGCGCCTCAGGAGCAGCTCCGGCCGTCCCTGTGCCTCCCGAGCCTCCGCGTTGGGCGAGGCAGCGGCGGGCGATGTCAACAGCAGCCTCGTTGGAGATAACGTCCCAGAGCCCATCTGATGCCAGCACTACAAGCTCGTCCTCCGCATGGCGCTCTGTGATGGTCACCTCGGGCTCTGGTATCACGTACGGCTTCAGATAGCGATCACCTGGGGGATGGGTAAGGGGAGGAGTTGAGGTAGGGCGGGGGCGAGGGGCACATGGATGTGGAGCCACCATTTGGCAAGTAGGACCATGCCTGTGCCTGAATCAGTGCCTGAATTTGTGTCTAGGTCCATGAGCAGCTCAGATTCCCTAGAGTGTCCGTCTGATACATTTTGGCGGATTTTGCAACTATGTCTTGAACTGCACAGAACAAGAACTCATACTTGATCACCAGCATAGGTCGCACTCACCAATGGCGCGTGACATGGCCAGCACTCCAAGCACTCGGTAGCCGTTCCAGAAGATAACTCGCCCACCTGCCTTCTCCACCCGCTTCATTTCATCCTCGCGCTCAGGCTGGAAAGCAGGCATGGGGAATAGGGGGAATAGGGGGAATAGCGGGGAATAGCGGGGAAAGAAGGGGAAGAAGTGCACGAAGAATGGAGTTACAATCATGGTTACAGGCATGGGAACTGGATACTGATCAGGACTCGTGACATGTGTGGTTCACACAGGGATAAGTCCATGCAGGAAACGTATGAAAATATGCTATAAAAAATGTGTGACAGTACTCCGTACCTCCCCTTCCCCCCCCCCCTCCCACCCCTACTCTTCCCCCCCCCCCCAAATCCCTTCCATCCCTTTTCCAAGCGCCCGTCGCCCTGTGCCTGCCTCTCACCTTGTGATCCTTGGACAAAGGCACGGCCTTGCCCCCCCTGCACAGCACTGCGCGTGAGTCGCCACAGTTGCCCACCACCAGGTGGTGAGCCGTCACCACCAGCACCACAGACGTTGATCCCACCGTCTCCGCCGCCAATGGCTCATGCACACACTCGGGGGCCATGCCTCCGCTTCCGCCGCCCCCCTCCGCGCCTGTTCCCCCGTCGCCCGCGTTGCCAGAGGCGCCGTGGCAGTTGGAGCGGCGGAGGAAGCAGTGTCCGCTGATCTCCGCGTCCATGCGCGCGAACGACTGCACCATGGCGCGCTGCCAGTGCGCGTGCAGCACCGGGTCCACCTTCTGCGCGCCCTCCGCGCCCGCCGGCGCGACTGTGGCGGCGGCAGCAGCAGCAGCAGCAGCAGCAGCGTCGGGCGTGACGGGGGGAAGGGGCTCAATACCTGATAGTGTGATAGAGAGCTCTTCCGCTAGAGCCGTGGCCATGTGCGCCGACAGGAAATTGGCCGCCTGGTTTTTTTATTCAAATAGGGGAAATTGAGTGGGGGGAGAGAGGGAGGGGAGAAAGGGGACGGGGGGAGAAGGGAGGGGGAAGGTGGGGGGCACACTGGGTCAAGCAACACATGCAATTTTCCCTTCCAGCAGGCATACGTGATCATCCGAACACAATGCAACAAGCACTAAACCCCTCATGCGCGAACACTTCCCCCGCATAAATGCGCTCACACCCCTTCCTCTCCTGTCTCTCCCCCAACCCCCTGTATCTCCTCCCCTGCGTAACGACTAGCGCACCTGGCTGCCGCCATGGCCGTCGAACACGGCGAACATGTGCAGCTGGCACTGCGGGTCGTCCGCGCCCTGTCCTCCGCACGAATCGCTCCCCGCGAGCGAGCACCCCGCGCGGCTGGCGCAAGGCACGAGCGCGAACGCGGGGACCATCGCCACCGCGTCCTCCATCTCCCGCCGCCGCCCGCACACCGACAGCACCCCGTTCCCCGGACATTCGTCCGCCGGCGCGCCCTTGATCTTTTCCCCGCTGCACGTGCTCGGCGGAATGACGCGCGGAGGCAGCGGCACGAACGCCGTCGCGTCCGCTGCCGCGCCGCCCGCCCCTGCAACCCCATCCATCCCCAAACTCTGAAGCTTCGTCTCCTCCTGCAGCAGGCTCGCCGCGACCGAGAGCGCAGCGTCCACCTCCGCGTCGTTCCCCTCGCCGCTGCTTGTCGTGCCGCTCGAACTAGTCTCCGATGACAAATCGCTGCTCGAATCCTCGTCCTCTCCCCCGTCCTCCGCCCCCCCGCCTCCCCCGTCCCCCTCTTGCCCATTCACCCCTCGCGGAGACTTCGACCCGGACGAGCCCTCGGCGGAGGCGGAGTTCCCCTTGCCCTTGCGCGGGCGGCGGAACTGGCTCCGGCGGAACTTGGTGCGGAGGGCGGTGTAGGCGGCGGCGGTGATGGGATCGGAGGAGGAATTAGGGTTAGAGTGGGGAGGGGAGATGGAGGAGGGAGAGATAGGGAAGGAGGAGAGGGACGAGTTGGTGCTGGAGTCGTCGCTCGTGTCGCGCTTCTGAGGGAGCAGACCCACGCCTAGGTGCTTGCGACACACGATCAGACCGCTGCCGGCCATGGCGGAAGCAGCGAGTCCCAATGCGAAGGGAGGTGAAATGAGGACATAAGAGGGGAAAAGAAAAAGACATGAAGAGTAAGGATGGAACTAGCATACCGAGAGAAAGCGTGGAATACTAGGCCAATTCTTACGATGGAGAACAGCAAAAATGAAACTGCGATGAGATGGAATGTAGCAAGGCCAGAAGAACCAGCGTTACATAATGTGATTCGCACCCCACATCTGAACGCTAGGGCGTAATGTGAAGCAGGATGACTGTTGAGGCAAGAATTCCGAGGGCACCCCACAACGAAAGCGAGAACAGAGCCATGACTTAACAACCGTACGAGCAATTTTACTAAACACAAAATAACGGGTGTTGTTACCTCGGTGTGGTAGCCTTTTTGCGACGAAGGTCCATACGACGCTGCCTCGCTGCTGCTGCACTTGGATCGAATGCACTGTCGGCCATGACGCTGTTAATGCTTCAGTCACAATCGGTTCACACAGACTCTAGATATCGCGAAGGTGAAACTCCCAACCTTGTCTACTACGCGGCGATAGTTCGCTCAAATATCAAAAGCTCATCCTACATGAGAGACCCTTGGTAATGGTAGTGATAGCGAACACCAAATCGTAAAAAATATTTGGGACGCGTCTTTCTTGATACAAAAAGGAACTAACCCTCCACAAGACAGAACCTCTGAATATAAGGAAGAAGCGCCTATTAGGCGTCAAGAACCTAAGGGCGTGGAACATTTTTACGACCACGCCAAATGGTCGGAACGATGGTTGTTTCTGGCGATTGCGAAATTTTTAAGGAAACCCCATTGACTGGCATGCACAGTAGTTACCCTGAATTTACCGAAAATCATTGGGATCTCTCAAAAGTATTTAGAGCTTCTCTTCACACTTATTTATTTAAAGGGGTACATTACTTGACTTTCAGTACTTACCCCTTATTGTGTTTGCCTCACATTCGACGCATTTCCCGCCCTCCCCAATATCCCACACCCCTTCGGTATGTTTCTGCCTAGTGGGGGTGGTTTCTATTGGGTGCCCCGCGTGCTGGCGAGCAGTATGGCTTAGAAATTTCGCACCCTTCGTAACTCTGTTACACACTTCGCTTTCGCCGGATCCAACCATACGGTCGATAAATCGGCGTGGTCGTAAAAATGTTCCACGCCCTAACTATTACGAGGTGCGTTGCGCAGAGCGGATCGAGAGCCCAAGAGCCTCGATTTGAAAATTGAAAGCTGAAACTGGGAATGAGCCACCACCACCAAGTCACCAGTCACGGATCACGCCAGGCACGACGGCCAGTGGCTAGGTTTGACACTTCCAAACCAGACCTATGATCCCCACTAACCTGCACTCACAGCCCCACCTGACTAAGACCGAAGCAGGTGGCCTTGGCTTGGAACGGGCTGCTTCGGTGCACGTCTTTGCCGTGCGAGGTGTGACTTCCCTGGAAATTCGATCTGGCGAATGTGGACAGAGGGTGGCGGTCGGGGTGCTTGCTTGCAGCAGACAACCAACCAGCGCGCCAAGGCGCAAGCTTGGCCGTGTCAAGTTCAAAGGCGCGTGTGGGGTGTGTATAAAAGCGCGGACCTGCTCACCTATCAAACGACAACCACCCAGGCTCGGCGAAGTACTGAACAGTACAGTTCCATCTTCCTCTTGCGGTAGACACGCCCACGTCAGCTCCATACCTGTGCCCCGAACCAGGGAAGATGCCAGGTCAGCGTCGCTCGGGTGGTTGCGTGAGCTCAGCTCACCCCAATCATTACTGTTGATTGGTGGAATTAAAACGAATAGGACTGTACAGATACAGCAGCTTGAGTCACGGGTCGCCCGGGCAAAAAGGTACGTCGCATTCGAACACGAGGCTAAGTCGCACTCGTATGCTGAGGTGCGATAAAAGTCGATAACTGCTTTTGTAACGTTCTTGACCGTATCAAACCTCCTCCTAATTGAGGGATACACACAAGCACCAGAAGTGTTTTAAAACGGTTAAAAATGTTACTAAACGGTGTGTCGTTCCCCAGTTCTTCACTTGGCAAACATCGGCCAAGTACAGCCATTTGGCAGTTTGGACAGCGTAAGAAATGCCCACACGCAAAGGCATGTGCCAACATCAAAGACATGCATTAGGAGTTGTCCAGCGCGTACATTTACAGTTCATAAACCCTATCAGTTACCACATTCAGGGTCGTAACACTGCATTTTACAGAAAGGCTGGACAGGATCAGCTTTTGTTCATGAGACGGCACGTCCCCTGCACGTACGTCGAGTCGTCTGACTCACGTCACCCGAAACAGCATGCGCGCGAAAAAGGGTACAGCATTGTGTCCTGCGCGCTACAGTAATTTTCGCTCAAACGAAAAATTTTCGGTTGCGCAAGGATTCCCACGCGAGGATTGACGGTGGGGCTAGTTACCTTGGTTTCCACACATTCGGAACACTGTAGAAAAGTACGTGGCGGGGGTTGTGTCCGCGCGCTGGAAGGCACAAGCGTTTTGGACTAAGCTCGCCCTGGGTTCGTTTCTAGGTACAATGAGTTTTTCTGATCTAAGAGACGTGTGAGGGCTCTAAATTTCCCAAAACGTACGCGCTGGACACGCCCTTATACACCCCACTCGACATAGCAATTTCAGCCACCCACTCGATGTCCCTTTCTCATCCATTTGTTAGGGCGACGTCACGTCGTACAAATCTCACACATACACAGTTCTTGCATCGTGGCTCAGGACGGTTACACACGGTGCAAAGCGGTTGTCAAGATTTACCGTTTTGCACCGCGATGGAACGAAGTTGACCGCAGAGGGCGTACAAAAAGTTGTACAACCCGACTTCGCATTGGCTTGCCATATCTCTGAGGTATGTGATACAATTTGGGTCTACGACAGCGATTCGCCCGCAGTCTGACACGAGCGCGTACAGTAACAGATTATTTCTGGTGCCCTTATCACCACAGATTATCACCTACTCGCCGCCAACCCAACAGCTTATCACCAAGCCTGTAGGCCCCTCCAGATGCATCCATTTCAGGCAATCAGTCGGACCGTCAGGTTAACTCGACGGGGCGTCACGTCACGTCAGCTGACCGCGAGCCAAAAAAAAAAAAAAAAGAGCTCTTTTGGCGTGGCGTGGTATCACGACCCGAAAAGCTATCAACGTCATCTTGTTTCGGCATGCCGGCGATCAGTTGACACTGACAGCCAGACGTTGCTCAGCGTCTCTCCCAAACCCCCACAGAAACGTTTGATCAGTGCACTCCCGCTGAACTCTCTGTACGAGGCGACCCCATGCTGTCGTACAGCGGCAAATCGATGATGAAAAAGCCACACAGAAGCTTTCTTGGTACTAGGGTGGCGTGCGCAGACGTGCGCATCCATGTCCTACGGGCTCCGTTTCCTCCGTTTTCTCCCACAACTCCTCGTACAAAAGATCATCGGCGACGCCGTAATCAACGAGGCGCGGCGCCAATCAAGACCAGGAAAAGCAATAGAGCGAAGCACGTAGTAGTCGGCGGTGCTGAGTCTTGTCCCATAATTGGCTTCAGCAGCCTCACTGATTCTATTCGTTCCTCACATTCTCGATGACACCAACGATGGTGCTATACGCTCTCGCCAGTCCCCGCGGCACTACCAAACGGTGCTTCGTGTCCGCGGAATCCCGCAGAGCTGCGCTGACCGTGAAGAGTATTCGTTGCCTTTTTCTCCTCGTGCTCTCCGCGTACCCCTTCCGCGTCGTGCGGCCAGTTAGCGCAGGTGAGTGAGTGACCATGGCCGCGGTGTGCCACGTGGCAGCATGCAGTAGTATCTGCACTGGATGCCTGCGGGTTTACACAACCTCGGAAGGGTTGAAAGGATACCGCTGCTTCCCTTTTGGCTTAATGGCCTAGCGGGGCGTTATACGCACAGAGATTCAACCAAGCTTGTAATTCAAAATCAAGCGCGGCCCACTGATACGTTCGCGATCTCGCGTGTGGACCTGTCTCGCACGCAATGATCAGCTAGCACGAGCCATCACTGAAACCGAATCGTACCATTACTTGCTTATGGCGCGGCAGGCGACGTTATGCGAGAGGCAGTGCAGGTGAAGGAGGGACGAGCAGCGGCAGGACAAGGGTCCGCGTCAGGCGGGCCCAAGGAGGTGATGATGGCGCGAGTGCGAGTTGCTGGCAGCAGGAATGGCGCGAGTGTGAGCGGCGCGCTGCCGGAGGTGCCGAATGTGTTTCCGCACGCTCCTGACAACGCAAAAGAAGTCGGCACATACGTGCCCATACAATTCAGGTGGTCATCCGTGTCATGCCTTGATGCCTGCACCCTCTTTTGACACACTACGTATAACCGCAACTGCCAAGTGTTATTAGAGACTTGAGAATCAATTAGCACTATTTCCCAGCTAGTTCCTTCAACCACCACACACTCTCCACCATCTCCAGATCCTACCATCCTCTTTTCTCCTGTGATTCTCCCCCAGGAACGACCCGGAGCGTGTGAAGCTGAAGAGCCGGCCGCTGGGCATGCACATCAGCAGCGACGAGCAGACGGCCGTGTGGCTCAACTACTTTCAGAAGAACGCACTTGAAGGACCGAAGCTGAACTGCATGGGCCATCCCTGCCCGCACTTCCTCCGGTGCAGGGACGGTCTCCTGTGCCCCAACGTGTGGGCCTGCTGGAATAGCGAGCTCGTGGATCATGAGATGATTTTCACTCCTGCTCCTCTGAACTGCCCGAACCGGGCAGCAGGGGAGGAAAATGTGGGGGGCGAGGAAGGGGAGTATGACGAGTCGTGCAGTCACCGGGCGGATCACGGGTTGCGCATGCCGTGGGCTCTGCAGAACTTCCAGCTGTCAGATGTGTACATAACGCACGACGGGTTCCTGTTTAACGCCACGCATCAGTTTGTGCGCGGCGGCTGCCATCAGATCGGCAAGGTGAGCCGTGAGTCACCTCTCGCTTCCTGCTCCCTCCCACCCTCCATTCATTCCTCCATACCTTTCACTGCTTTCTCCCGCACGCGAATGCCCATCCTATTCGAGCCGTACCACAGCATCTTACCGTCCGTTCACCCGTGCCGCATGCCCCAGCTCGTGTACGCCACACTCCCATCCAGTTCTTTCTTCTCCCCCACCCGGTCATCCCATTCACCTTTTTCCACCCCTTTTCACCTGGCTGCCCCTCTCCCCACCGCGCAGTACACCTTCTCCCCAGCAGCAGTGGTGCACGAGCTGCATGGAGCATGGAGCTGGGCGTACGTGTCGGGTGGCAACTTCTACCACGTGCTTGCGGAGGCGCTGCCAGCCTTTGTGGTGGCTGCACGCCTCTTCCACAAGTACCGCAAGTACCCCATCCTCGCCACAGGCGGGCAGGTGCGCCGAGGTTGAGAGCAGAGTGTGTGTGTGTGTAGCTGGGAGAGAGAGTGTGTGTAGCTGGGAGAGAGAGTGTGTGTAGCTGGGAGAGAGAGTGTGTGTAGCTGGGAGAGAGAGTGTGTGTAGCTGGGAGAGAGAGTGTGTGTAGCTGGGAGAGAGAGTGTGTGTAGCTGGGAGATAGAGTGTGTGTAGCTGGGAGATAGAGTGTGTGGAGCTGGGAGGCTGGGAAACAGACCATGACGGGCCTGTGGGTTGCTGTGCATGTGATTCTCCTGTTGTTCGTCCATCCCAACAAATCTGTGGCCTTTGCCACTGCGCCCCTACACCAATTTATTGTTTCCCTTCATACAACCCTCAGTGTTTCGCCTCTCTTCCTCTCTACTTCTCGCCTTGCCTCCCCCCCCCTTCCCTTTTTTTGCCATGCATCTGTGCGGTGCGAGTGGCATCAGTGGAGGGAGTATGATCTCGTGGGAGCCGCAATCACGGGCATTCCACGTGCGAGCATGAGAGCACTCGCCACGTTCCCAGGGGAGATTTACCATGCAGCGTGGATGCAGCAGGTCAGAGGCCATGCCTGAATGGGCATATTTACCCCTCACACCTGTTTGTCTATATTTTTTATGGTACAAGTCTTGGCCCCTTTTTGCCTTCCTCTCACCTACTATCCCACCCGCATCCGTGCCCCTCTCTGTGCCCCTCTCTGTGCCCCTCTCTGTGCCCCCTCGCATCAGCCCATGTTCCAGCAGTGTGGCACAGCCCACATTTCTTCCCTGCTCTCTGCTTCCCTGTCCGTTATCTCTGGTATCAGCCCATGTTCCAGCAGTGTGGCACGCCCAGCAGGGCTCTCTGGCACACCATTCGCTCGCGCCATTTCCTCCACCCCGACGGTCTGCCTCTCTTCAACCCCGACTGGACCTACCGCGATCTGCCGCCCCTCACTGACGCACAGATGGCTCTCCTGCCCGCTGATTGGCTGGTCGTGTTGGCAAAGCGCCCGGGCAGGAAGCGATCCATCATCAACTTTGCTGAGCTGGAATCGGCCGTCAGGAAGATATTTCCCGACCGGGTGGTGATGTTCAATGGGTCCATGGGGATACTGGAAGGTGAGAATAGTCACCGCTGCACCACCTTGGAGCACATGCTCTTTGTTCTGCTGACGTGAATTGTTGCTTTCGCAGCCACACGCCTTGCACTTGAGTCTCCAATCTTTGTTCTTTTGCACTACTTGATTTGTTTGTGTTTCTTGTTCCCGCCATCAGCACGTGACCTGTTTCGCCGAGCACGGCTGTACATAGGCGGCCATGGTGCAGCGCTGGCAAACATGGTCTTCATGCCGGCACAGGCATCAGTGCTGGAGATCCGTCCCAATGGCTGTCCCAACACCTGCTACCACCAGTTGTCATGTGCCTGCTCCCTACGCTACCACTTGGTATTGAGTGATGGAACATGCTACTCCGCTGTTGTGGCGCATGTTAAGAAGGTAGTTGAAGCTCTTGAAACAATCTCTCGCCGATTCCTTGAAGAGGATGCAAATAGTACGAGTACTAGAACATAGTGAAACTATGATTGCTGATTCTCCATTTTCCTTTTTGAGTATATTAACCTTTCTATCAACTGCTAGGATTGAAGAGAGGTGTAAAGATAGGTCTGAGGGCAGCCGATTTCTGTTCAGCTGCTGTTTGGGGTTGATGCAGTGTGTGTGTGCGTGTGTGCGTGTGTGTGTGTGTGTGTGTGTGTGTGTGTGTGTGTGTGTGTGTGTGTGTGTGTGTGTGTGTGTGTGTGTGTGTGTGTGTGTGTGTGTGTGTGGTGTGTGTGTGTGTGTGTGTGTGTGTGTGTGTGTGTGTGTGTGTGTGTGTGTGTGCGCCCCCTAAAAAAGTGCTACTGTACAGATTGTTTGAACAGCACTACTGTACACGAACTGAAGGCATTCGTTCGCTGAACCGTATTGATGACTTGCGGGGAGAGCTCAGGGCGTGGGCCCAAACGGGTTTGATCGCGGCTGATCTGATCAGGTCGGATCTGATCGGGTTGCTTGTGATCGTAGTGCCCGAGCCGCCCGATTAGAGATGATTTTCGGAGAAGATTTTCAGCGCCTGCTCAGCAAGTGCGATACATTTACGCGGCATTTTCAACACCATTCTAGCGATATTGACGACCAGGCTTAACCTCGCGAAAATCATCGTTTCACTGTAAGTGCAACAGTATAACGCTTCGCAAGCATCGCTGGGTGTCCCGATCACAAGCAATCAATTGATTGCCTGTGATCGAGGAAAATCGAGTCTGATCGGGGTATAAATCGGGTCTGATTGAGTTGGGGCGATCAGCTGATTGCCCCTGATTGCCTGAAATTGGCTTCCAGGCTTCTTGGAAATTGTTGATCGCGGCTGATCGAGGCGATCAAACCCGTTTGGGCCCACGCCCTCAGCCTGAAAGCCAATCCCCCTCGACTCTCGAGTGGAACCCTCGAGATCCCCCGCCATGGTGTCAGGACCATAAAGGTACAGTAGGTTCGATTTGGGTATTACAGTAGGAGAAATGGCTTCTCTTGGGTACTGTCCCTTGTTCGAGGTACCGTATCACGCTTTCAGGGAGCTGTGCAAGTTGGACAATGTCGAACTTGAAAGACTTATCTTCGAGTCGCGATAAGCAAAAATGGGCTTCCAAAGCTTTTCATTCCTTTTTCTTTCGAACACCCTCAGGAATTATTTTTCTGGTGTTCTCCGCCCAGACTCCACTCCAAGTCAGAGCAAGTCTTCCCGCTTCGCATGTCACCACCAGCATTCAAAGCACCTGCTTTTCCCAAGCTTGCTCCCATGGCCAGTCAGCATCAGCAAGATGCTTCCGTCTCATTTGGGGTCGTTCTCCCTAGTTCCCAACAACGCGATGCTACTATGTGCCAGGCAGATGCTCAAAGGGCCTCGAAGAAGCGTAGGGTTTGGCGAGTGGAGCACGCGCTGGATCCACGTGCCATGGTTTTCCTTGACAAGCCCACGCTTGGTAAAAAGAGTAGTGGTGAGCGTACTTATCTATTACATTGACTGCTGTCTATCGAGGCATTAGCATCAATAAGTCGCTAGCGCGGTTAACAACGATCACAGAATTGGGCGTTGGATGCTCTACTAACATCTTGCCCGGACTCTCTGAACCAATCATGGGTCCACCTGCTCGGGTTCGCCTCCACACGACCGGACGGTGCCCCGTGTCAAAGGATTTTGGAAGAGCAGCCACGGCGAAGCGCATTCATTGCTTTCTTCTCTTCATGCTTACCGCGTATCCCTTCGGCGTCGTGCGGCTGGTTAGAGCAAGTGAGTGTGTGTGCTGCGCGATTCTTGTGGAGTGTAGATTATTCTATTGCCGTATGGCCCGGAAACGCTGTATTTTCACGTTGATACAGTCCGAGTTCAACCGCCAATAGATTTGTGGATTTTTTAAAGCCCGCGATTTCCCGTGTGGACCTGGTGGCACTGTCCAAAATTCAGAGGCCGCCGTATTATGTTCAAACATATTTAGATATTTCGCATTTACTTAGCTGAACAAGTAAATACAATGTATCCACGTATGTTGAACAGTACAATACCAAGGCCTGGCTCTCTGATTTAGACGCATTACCGCCACTTGCCTTTGGTGGACAGGCGACGTTATGGGAGAGGCAGTGCAGGTGAAGGGGGAAGCAGCAGCGGCAGCTCAAGGAGCCAAGTCAGGCGCAGCCATGGAGGCTGCGGGCGGGAGCAGCGCATTGCCAGAGGCGGCGAATGTGATTCCGCATGGTCCAGACAACCCAGAAGAAGTCGGCCCTCACGTTCCGACTGAATTCAGGTGCCCTTGAATCGATTTTTCTCTCAAGTTCGGATGCCCACGTATCATTCATCGCGGTCAAGTTAGGCTTGTTGCTATATCCTCTTTCAGCATGGCTTAGCATCGTTCTCACAGCGGCAACTGCTACAAGGCTCTTCGAATCCTAAACAATATGCACAATTCACCAGCTACTTCCTTCTCCCGCCTCACACCTCCCCACCCCCTTCCGCTCATACCCTCCGCTCTCCCCCGCCGCTCCCCGCCAGGAATGACGAGGAGCGTGTGAAGCTGAAGAGCCGGCCGCTGGGCATGCACATCAGCAGCGACGAGCAGACAGCCGTGTGGCTCAACTACTTTCATATAAACACACGAAATGGGCCAAAGCTCAGCTGCATGGGCAACCCGTGCCCGCACCTCTACATGTGCAACGACGGGTACCCTAACGTGTGGTCCTGTTGGACTAGCGAGCTTGTGGATCGGGAGCTGTTTGTCACTCACGCTCCTTTGAACTGCCCGAACCGGGCAGCATTGGCGGAAAGAGTGGGGGAGGAGGAGGAAGGGGAGCATGACGAGTCGTGCAGTCACCGGGCGGATCACGGGTTGCGCATGCCGTGGGCTCTGCAGAACTTCCAGCTGATGGATGTGTACATAACGCACGATGGGTTTCTGTTCAACGCCACGCACCAGTTTATGCGCGGCGGCTGCCACCAAGTCGGCAAGGTCAGCCATGGATCAGCCTGCCTCAGCCTCGTGCTCCCTCCCTCCCTATTTCCCTTCGTCTCTTATGCGGAGTCCCCACCCTTCGCTTGCTTTGCAAGTTGCCTGACAGCAAACTTTTCCGACTTAAGAATCCTCCCTTCATCCCTGCATCCCTTTTGCTCTGTTCGCTCTGTTTCGCTCTGTTTCGCTCTATCCAAGCCTGAGCACAGCATTGCATTATCCGTGCGTGCGTGCTGCAGGCACCGCCTCCTGTATCCCTTAACCCCCTCCACTTCTTTCTTCTCCCTCACCTCGTCAACCCCTTTCACCCCCTCTACCGGTTTGCCCTTCCCCCACCTTGCAGTACACCTTCTCCCCATCAGCTACAGTGCACGAGCTGCATGGAGCATGGAGCTGGGCGTACGTGGTGGCCGCCAATTTCTACCACGTGCTCGTGGAGACACTGCCGTGCTTCGTGGTTGCTGCACGCTTCCTCCCCAAGTACCGCAGTTACCCCATCATCGCCACAGACCTCCAGGTGCGTGTGCAGTACGGGACATCCTTGTGTGTGCAGCTATGTGGGGAGGGACGGAGTGAGGGAGGGGTGGGTTGGGGGGTGGAGCTCGTGGTGTTTCGTTTAACAGAGGGGTTGTGCAGAGAGCGTGGAACTGAGAGCCTGAGAGGCAGTACCATTGCAGGCAAGTCGGTTGCTATGCATGTGCTTCTTAGGCATGCGTGCCTCGTGCTACTCCACCTGTCCTTTGATCCTAGTAACCCTGTTCGAGTGCACCGCAGCACTGCATGCGAGTCCCTCTGCATCCAATCTACTTCATGCTTCATACCTCACCTACTTAACTCTTTCCCCCCTCTCGTAACTCTCCCCTTGCCTCCTCCCTCCTCGAACCTCGCGGCGTACCTGTGCGGTGCGAGTGGCATCAGTGGAAGGCGTATGACCGTATAGGAGCGGCCATCACGGGCATTACGCGTGCGAGCATGAGAGCGCTTGCCACGTTCCCAGGGGAGATTTACCATGCAGTGCGCGTGCACCAGGTGAGAGGCCGTGCATACATGGACCGATTCACCTCATGCCTCTCACACCCTACTTTCCCTCTTTTGCCTTCCTTCTACCAACACTCTACCTTCTACTGCCTCACACCTTTCCTGGCCCATGTTTTCCCTCTGCTCTCCCCTTCCCTGTCCATGCCCCCTCGCATCAGCCCATGTACCAGCAGTGTGGCACGCCCAGCAGGGCTCTCTGGCACACCATTCGCTCGCGCCATTTCCTCCACCCCAACGGTCTGCCTCTCTTCAACCCCGACTGGACCTACCGCGATCTGCCGCCCCTCACTGACGCACAGATGGCTCTCCTGCCTGCTGATTGGCTGGTCGTGCTCGCGAAGCGCCCGGGCAGGAAGCGAGCCATCATCAACTTTGCTGAGCTGGAATCGGCCGTCAAAATGATATTTCCCGACAGGGTGGTGATGTTCAATGGGTCCATGGGGATACTGGAAGGTGAGATCTGGCACAGCTGCATTACCCTGAAGCGTGGTACTCCTTGTTCTGCTGGCATGACCTGTTGATTTGATAGCCACCTGCCCCACGCTTGACGCTCACAGTGTAATTTGTTTGCTAGATCTCCATCCAATTGCTCCCATTATAATCCTTGATTGTGTGTGTGCTGCCCCTCCTTCCATCATCAGCACGTGACTTGTTTCGCCGAGCACGGCTGTACATAGGCGGCCATGGTGCAGCGCCGGCAAACATGGTCTTCATGCCGGCACAGGCAACATTCCTGGAGATCCGTCCAAATGGGTGTCCCAACACCTGCTTCCACCAGTTGTCGCATGCCTGCTCCCTGCGCTACCACTTGGTGTTGAGTGATGGAACATGCTACTCCCCTGTTGTGGCACACGTCGACAAGATCGCTGAAACACTGAAGATTATTGCTCGGGAATTCCTTGAAGAAGATGCGAATAAGGGTGCTGGAAGATAATGCTGAGGTATAAAACCTGGATTGCTGATTTATCTAACTTAATGAAATGTACAAACTTGAAGCTAGAGATGTACAAACTAGGAGTTTGTGCGTTCTCCCACCAGTTGCGGTTGGTGTGCGCTCCAGAGCGACTCACCGCTTCGACACTGTACATGAACTTGAAGCATTCTCTCTGACCCGCTATGACTCGCTCCTCGCAACGAAAACCTCGAGACCCCTCGATGGGGGATTGGCAGGTACTGTAATTTTGAGCAGTAGTCGGAATGTTTTTGTGTGAAATGTCTGTCTTTCTCTGTATTGTACCACGGGATTTCAGTGAGCTATGCCTGCCTGGTACGTTCATTCATAAGTTTTGTCTGCCCACCGTCTTCTGCTCCAAGCCAGAGCAACTGGAGCTGCTGGCTGTCATCACCACACACACCACCTGCTCGCCGACACGTGAACTTTTCTCCCAAGCTTGACGCCATGGCCTGCCAGCTTCGGCAAAATTCTTCCGTCTCATCCGGGATCGTGCTCCCTAGTTCTGTAGGAGGCGATGTCACTGTGTGCCAGGCTTCAAAGAAGCTTAGGGTTGGCGAGTTGGGGATGCGCAACATCCGCTCCCACGGGATTGGTATATTCCTCGACAAGTCCACTTCCTGTAGAAAGGCAATACGTTATCATCATACTTCTGAGACACTATCACTGAGGCATTAGCATCAAGAAACCGTTAGTGTCACAAGAGTTGGTTGGGAGCTGTAGAATCTTGCCCAGACTCAGCTTCAGATTCCCTGGCTCTTTTAGTTACTCATAATCTCCACACCATCACCAATCATGGTTTTATCTGCTCGAGTACGGTCTCACACCACTGAACGGCGCATTCTGGCGAAGGATTCCGGCAGAGCATCCGCGGCGAAGCGTATTTGTTTCTTTCTTCTCCTCATGCTTTCGGCGTATCCCTTCCGCGTCGTGCGGCTGGTTGGAGCAGGTGAGTGTGTTGCGATTTTTTTTGTTCTAGTGCCGCATGGCTGAAAGGACCGTATTTGCTCGTAGGCACAACTAAATTCACCCGCCCATGAATCTGTGGAATTTCGGAACGTTTGAGATGTCAGGTGTGGACCTGATCGCACGCGATTATCAGCCAGCACGTGCCATCTCTGAAACAGAATCATGTCATAACCACTTGCCTGTGGCGCGGCAGGCGACGTTATGGAAGAGGCAGTGCAGGTAAAGGAGGGAGCAGCACAAGGAGCCGAATCAGGCCAAGCCATGGAGGTTACAGGTGGGAGCGGCGCGCTGCCACACATGGCGAATGTGTTTCCGCACGCTCCTGACAACCCAGAAGAAGTCGGCCCTTACGTTCCCATCGAATTCAGGTGCTCTTAAAAAACAAATGATGTTTCGCATCATCCCTTTTACGTTCATAAACGTCTTGCTGTACCCGTTCTCTGTAAATAACCTTGCATCTCTCGCACAGCAGCGATTGTCAGAAAGCATCTAAACATTCCGCACCATTTACCGGCTACGTCCTTAGGGTACGTTCCTGGCGCGTGTCAAACTTCCGGCCAAACTTCGTGTTTTCCGAGTCAGGGGCAAATTTTTTAGGGAAGACCCGAAGTGGGGCGAGCTGTGGGGCGAGCTTCGTGTCATCCCGGGAATACCGGAAGTTTGACACTAGCCAGGAACGTACCCTTAGACCCCCTCACACCTCCCCACCCCCTCCCACTCCTACCTTCCGCCGTTCCCCGGCGGCTCTCCCCCAGGAACGATCCGGAGCGTGTGAAGCTGAAGAGCCGACCGCTGGGCATGCACATCAGCAGCGACGAGCAGACGAACGTATGGCTCAACTACTTTCACGAGAACACAGTTGACGGGCCGAAGCTCAGCTGCATGGGCAACCCGTGCCCGCACCTCTTCAGGTGCCATGACGGGTACCCTAACGTGTGGTCCTGTTGGACTAGCGAGCTCGTGGATCATGAGTTATTTGTCACGCGCGCTCCTTTGAACTGCCCTAACCGGGCAGAAGGCTCTGAAGTGGCGGAAGAGGAAGGGGAGTTTGACGAGTCGTGCAGTCACAAGGCGGATCATGCGCTGCGCATGCCGTGGGCTCTGCAGAACTTCCAGCTGGCGGATGTGTACATAACGCATGATGGGTTTCTCTTCAATGCCACGCATCAGTTCGTGCGTGGCGGGTGCCATCAAATCGGCAAGGTCAGTCCTGCGTGAGCCTCTCACCTTGGTGCTCACTCCCTTCTTCCCTTCATCCCTTCAGCTTTCTCTGCTGCTCCCCCGCACCACATCCCAATCTCACCTGATTCGTACCACATTATCTCATTATAAGTTTGGCCGTGCCGTGTGTTCCACATTCCGTATCCCTTACCGCCCCTTTCCACTTCTTTAATCTCCCCCACCCTGTCATCCCCTTCCACCCCTTCCCTCCCGTCCGCCCCTCGCCCCTCCGTGCAGTACACCTTCTCCCCAGCAGCAGCGGTGCACGAGCTGCATGGAGTATGGAGCTGGGCGTACGTGGTGGGCGCCAATTTCTACCATGTGCTCGTGGAGACGCTGCCGTGCTTTGTGGTCTCTGCTCCCTTCCTCAGCAAGTTCCGCGGCTACCCCATCATCGCCACAGGCGAGCAGGTGCGTGAAGTGAGGGACATCCATGCGTGTGCGGCAATGCGGGGAGGGAGGGAGTGAGGGAGGGGTGGCGGGGGGGCGAGCTGGTGGTTTCTTGGCTAACAGGGAGGGTTGTGCAGAGCGCGTGGGACTGAGAGCCTGAGAGACAAGTACCAGTGCATTTTAAGTCGGTTGCTGTGCATCTGCTTCTTTTCCTGCCGCGGATGCATGCCTCGTGCTTTCCCACATGTCGGTCTATTCCAGCAACCCCTCGCCACTGCACTAGCTGCATGCAAGTCCCTCACTTGCATCCAATCTACTTTATTTTTCATACCTCACCGTACTTCATTCCTTTCCTCCTTCCCATACTCCTCCGTTGCCCCTCTCTCCCTCCCCCCCCCCCCCACCCCGCTTCGTTGCGACACGCCTGTGCGGTGCGAGTGGCATCAGTGGAGGGCATATAACCGCATGGGAGCAGCCATCACGGGCATTCCGCGTGCGAGCATGAAATCACTCGCCACATTCCCAGGGGAGCTTTACCATGCAGCGCGCGTGCACCAGGTCCAATGCCATGCGTGAATGGACCTATTTACTTTGCACCTTACACCAAAGTGCTGCTTTTTTGCCTTCCTCTCACCACCCCCCCAACCCCCCCACTCACCCATTTGTTACCTCAGACCCTCTTCACAGGCTTTTGTTTTCACCATGTCCTTCCTTTCCCTGTACGTGCACCCGCACATCAGCCCATGTACCAGCAGTGTGGCACAGCCCACATTTCTTCCCTGCTCTCTGCTTCCCTGTCCGTTATCTCTGGTATCAGCCCATGTTCCAGCAGTGTGGCACGCCCAGCAGGGCTCTCTGGCACACCATTCGCTCGCGCCATTTCCTCCACCCCGACGGTCTGCCTCTCTTCAACCCCGACTGGACCTACCGCGATCTGCCGCCCCTCACTGACGCACAGATGGCTCTCCTGCCTGCTGATTGGCTGGTCGTGCTCGCAAAGCGCCCGGGCAGGAAGCGAGCCATCATTAATTTTGCTGAGCTGGAATCGGCTGTCAGGAAGATATTTCCCGACCGGGTGATGACATTCAATGGGTCCATGGGGATACTGGAAGGTGAGTGTGGCCATTGTTGCATCATTGTGAAGCATTTTACCCGTTGTTCTGCTGGAATGACTTGTTGTTCTGACAGCCTCTCGCCCCACACGTGTATCTTCAATAAATTTCCCACAAATCGTGTGCCTCCTGTTTCGGTGCATTTCTTGTTCCCGCCATCAGCACGTGACCTGTTCCGCCGAGCGCGGCTGTACATAGGCGGTCATGGTGCAGCGCTGGCAAACATGGTCTTCATGCCGGCACAGGCAACGGTTTTGGAGATCCGTCCAAATGGCTGTCCCAACACCTGCTTTCACCAGCTCTCATATGCATGCTCAATCCATTACCACTTGGTGTTGAGTGATGGAACGTGCTTCTCCTCCGTAGAAGCTCATGTAGACAAGACAGTTGAAGCTCTTGAAGTCATAGCTCGTCAATTTTTAAAAGAGGATGCAACTAATAGTACGAGACGATAGCCTGAGTCTAGAGAATTGAGTTACAAATTCGTGTAGGTATGTCCTTCAGACTCTGGGTACCAATGTGAGTTTCTCATTTCAGTGACTCTGATGAAGTGCCATCTCTAGACAGTGTGCAATGTATACATCTACATTCGTACAATGTTGAGGCCGGTTCGATGCGGTGAAGCGAGATTGTGACGCCCCGAGTCAGGCTCAGCAGCAGCTCGTCGGAGCTATCCCAGAAGCTGCACCTGTAGCGTTGCTGCTAGCGTGGATCTGAAGTGTCCTACAAAGCTCCCAAATCTCGGGTTAGACGTGCCGCGGATTGGGCAGCAACTGAAAATATTTTCCCGCGAAGCGGAGGGCACTTTACCACGTCAGCGTACTCAGCAGCAAACATTCCCTATAAAAGTGTTCCCAAGGATGGCACGAGTGATCGCCCTGTCAGCTTGGACAAGGGCGGGAGTGAGCTGGACTCGTCGGCCTAATCTCTGTTCGCCACCGTGGCGTGCCTTTGGCGACCTTTCCATCACCTTTCCGTCAGCAAAGCACACCACACCTCCTGCATCACAGGGGTGTCCGCTTTGGAATTCCTGCTGATTTGCGCTGATAGGGATTCAGAACGCAGATTGCTCCATCCATTCCACCCACTACAAGTTCATCATCTCTCCATTGCGACGTTCATTCAGACGTCAGAATTCACGCTGTTCATTGATCTAGAGTGCTCGTCGTTTCTAGTTTGCCATTTCCGTCGCGTTCCGTTCGCTCATCGCTAGTCTTGGGAACTGCTGGAACGCAAAGACGGTAAAATGTAAGGCCTGACAGCAACTTGACAACGGATCCGTCGGTGAATTTTCCTCGTCATTGATCTTCGCCCTCAGTGTTGGTTGTTTCCATTGTTGCTAGCAGAATTGCTGTTGACGTTGTCAGTCGACAGGCAACTCTTATCGAACATATAAAAACACATGACAGTCACATAACACATTGCACCATGACGACGCATGGCCGAGTTTCACCAGTATCGTCAACCATACTATTATTTTCTGGAAGTGGTATAGGTTCTAATACCATGGATCTTATTCATTTCTGAAATATGCCATGTCTCTCCTTGGATCTTCCCGTAATCCCAATTTCAGGGCCTCCTCTGCTGCCGCTGACTCTCAAGGTATGTTCCGTTCTCCTCTCCGAGCGCATTTTATCGAAATCGTCAAGTTCAGTTTTCTTTCATCCGTAAATTGGTGGTTAATTTTCCGAGTGATAATTCGATCCCCGAATTCTCTTCAAAGCTTTAGTATTTCCCCTTGCCTCCCTGCTCTGCCTCCCGCCGCTCTGTTTTGTCCGCACTTATCATTCTCCTTTACTCATGCCAGCTTCGCCGTCGCCCCCTCCCGGCAATTGGTACGTGCACAAGTTTGGCGGAACGTGCGTGGGAACATGGGAGCGCATCCGTTCCGTCGCCGACATCGTCACTTCCGACACTGGCCGGGGAGCCGTCCCGCGGCACCGCTTCGTGGTGGTTTCCGCCATGGCAACGGTCACAAACGCGCTGTACGCGTCCGTGGCGGCGGCGGAGGCGGGGACCTGGGCGGATGTGGAGCAGCAGCTGAGCGCGCTAAGAGAGAAGCACGAGGAGACGGCGACGCACCTGCTGGGACCAGACGGCGAGGAGCTTGAGACGTTCCTGAAGCAACTGAGGGAAGATATCAGCAACCTGGCGTCCATGCTTAGGGCTATCTCCATAGGTAAGACAGACAGACAGGGAGGAGGATGCGTGCTGAAAAACAATATACACGGCCTGAGATTCGCACACCTCGAGGTAGCATCGTTTGTTTCGTCTATCTGCAGCACATTCGCTTAAAATCCCGGATTTGGGGTTTTGCTGCTTCTGTCCCGCCTTGTCCCCGGTCCTTCACGCCCACCCCTGTTCCCCCCACTCCAGTGCGGCACACCACCCATGCGTTCTCCGACTTCGTGGTGGGTCACGGCGAGCTGTGGTCCGCGCGCCTGCTCTCCGCCACCATCCGCAAGGTGCGCAAGTGTTCAGAAGTTTGGCAACAAGGAACCTGCATTAGTCGGGGAAGGAAGATTAGTTTGAGGAGATAGAACATTTAGTGTCTGGAACCTTACTGCCCCTCCGCCGCTTCTTTCCGCTCACATCTGGGATCTTCACCATTCCGCCTGCTCATGTCATTGCCATCGCTCCGAGCGCCTTGACCATTCCCACACAATCTACTATCTCTTCCAACCTCACACCCCTTCATTCACCTTTTCCCGTCCCCCCTCCGCCTACCCCCTCCCTACTCCCCCCTCCCCCCTCCCCCCCTCCCCCCCTCCCCCCTCCCCCCTCCCCCCTCCGCCCGCACCTATTCCAGCAATCGGGGGGGCCGTGCGCGTTCCTGGATGCGCGCGACGTGCTGGTGGTGGAGGCGGCGGGGCAGCACGTGAACCCGCTCTACTCCATCTCCTCCGCCAACCTCGCGCGCTGGTTCGCGGACGCGGGGCAGCCGGCGCTGGTGGTGGCGACGGGGTTCATCGCGCGCGACCCCGAGGGCGCGCCCACCACGCTCAAGCGCGACGGCAGCGACCTCTCCGCCGCGGTGTTCGGCGCGCTGCTGCACGCGAAACGGGTTACCATCTGGACCGACGTCGACGGCGTGTTCTCCGCCGACCCGCGGAAAGGTGAGACGAGGAGCCGGATGCGCCCATGCGCGGCACAGCAGCTTGCGGTAGCGCACTGCTCGTAGACGGAAATGAGCTCTCACGCACCTCATGAACCAGGGACAGGCACGCCTCCACGTGCTAGTTTGGAGACGCATCCGCTCACGCGCCACTAGTGCCGTTGCCGTACGTGCGCCTAAGAATGCAACCCTTATCGCGGCCCCTGTTGCTCCGCCCCTCCCCCTCCCTCCCACCCACCCCTTCTCCCCTCTCCGTCCTCTTCTCCTCTCTCTCCTTGCGCCCACCTCTTCCCCGCTTCAACCTTCTCCGCCCTGTATCCGCCGTGTGTTCACCCCCGCACAGTGAAGGACACAGTCGTGCTCTCCTCTCTCTCCTACGAGGAAGCGCTTGAACTGGTGGGTAGGGGGGTTGGGGCTGTGCGAGGATGAGATCACATGGGGTTGAGATTGAGGCGAGGGATAAGTGCGAGGTGTGTGATAGGGATATGAGGTGGTTGCGGTTGTTGCGAAGAGTGCGTGCGTGTGGCATGTACCCTAAACCCCGAACCCTGTTGCTGCTTGTGATGAGCTGTGTACTGGCAGGCGTGTGTCCTTCAGCTGCTCTCATTATCGCCCACTTCCCTCATTTCACCTGTCTCCCCATTAACCCGTCTTCACCTCTCCCCATCTTCCCCCCCTCTCCCTCTCTCATTCCGCCCCCCAACCCCTCGTCTCCCTCTGCCCTCTCCCCTGCTCCGCGCCCCCTCGCCTCCCCCTCCCCCTTCCCCCCTCCCGCGCCAACCCCCCGTGCCCCCACAGTCGTACTTCGGCGCGAACGTGCTGCATCCGCGCACGGCGCTGCCGGTGATGCGCAACAACATCCCGCTGCTCATCCGCAACGCCTTCAACCTGGCGGCACCCGGCACGCGCATCGGCCCGCTCTCATCCCCGCCGTCATCGCCGTCGCTACTGGGCACCAACGGCGAGGCGTCCATCGTGAAGGGCTTCGCCACCATCGAAGACGTCGCTCTCGTCAACGTCGAAGGGTGAGCCGGGCGTAAGGCATTCTGACGACGGGCTGAGCGGGGATAGGGATTTGGGAGAGGGGACATGGGATTGATGACTAGGGATCGGGTGAAAGGGAGAGGGGGAGAAGAGTGGGGGAGAAGAGTGGGGGAGAAGAGTGGGGGAGAAGAGTGGGGGAGAAGAGTGGGGGAGAAGAGTGGGGGAGAAGAGTGGGGGAGAAGAGTGGGGGAGAAGAGTGGGGGAGAAGAGTGGGGGAGAAGAGTGGGGGAGAAGAGTGGGGGAGAAGAGTGGGGGAGAAGAGTGGGGGAGAAGAGTGGGGGAGTGGGAAGTGTAGAGGTCACGGGGAGATGTGTTCGGAGGTGGGGAGTGGGCTTGGTGGCTGCGTGGTGGCCGAATTCCACCCTCTCGAAGCCTCGCTCTGACGCCATGCCTCATCCTCCATCCTCGTTCTTCCCCTCCCTCTTCCTTCCATTCTCCTTCCCTCTCGCAACTCAGATCCTCACGTCTCTTCCTCTCCCTGCTTCATTAAACCCTCGCCCTATTCTCCCCGCACCACCCTCCCGCCCTCTCCTCCCTTCCCCCGACCATCTCCCAACGCGCCACCTTTACCCGTGGCCCCGCGGGCGGGCACGAGCAGAACGGGCATGGCGGGCGTGCCAGGAACAGCAGCGGACATCTTCGTGTCCGTCAAGAACGTGGGCGCCAACGTCATCGCCATCTCGCAGGTGCCTTCTAACGCCTTGTGCCCAACCCTGCCTTGCGTTCACCCACTCGTCATGCCTTTAAATGTACCCTTTTTGGCAAATCATTGCCCTCATTCCACGCATCCCTCCCCGTAAGCCCTCCACATGCTCTACCTCCCCTTCATCCGCTCCCGGTTTCCCTCCTCTGTCCCCCTTCCGTGCACCCCCCCTCCCTCCGCACCCTCCTCTTCCACTCACCCCTACTTCGACTCCCTTGTTCACCTTGCCTTGATCCACATCATCCCTCTCATCCTCCCTCTTCCCCTTCGTATGCGCTTCAGGAACCCCTCCATTGCACTTTCCATTCCCCACTCCCTCTCACGATACCTTCGTCCTTCTCCCTCTCTCCCCACCCACCCCACTCCACCCCTCTCCCTCTCCCAGGCGAGTAGCGAGCACAGTGTGTGTCTCGCCGTGCCCTCGCACGAGGCAGCGAAAGTGGCAGCAGCGCTGCGCACGACCTTCAAGGACGCAATAGCAGAAGGGCACATAGCAGACGTGGCAGTGATCGACAACTGCGCCGTGCTCGCTGCTGTGGGCAAGGGCATGCCTGCCACACGGGGCGTTTCAGCAGCTCTCTTCGGCGCTCTGGCAGAAGCCGGGGTGAATGTGCGTGCGATAGCGCAGGGGTGCAGCGAGTACAACATCACCATTGTGGTCGACCAAAAGGACATTGCCACTGCTCTCACCGCTGCGCACAACCGCTTCTACTGCGCTGGAGGCGCTGCTGCTGTTGCTGTAGCTGTTCCTGCTGCGGGTGCGGCGGTTGGGGCGGCTGGGAGCGCTGCGCCTCCGTTGGATCTGCCGGCTGCTGCTGTTGCTGCTTCTGCGGGCGGGGTAACGACAGTGGCCGTGGCAGTGGTGGGGCCAGGGCTCATTGGCGGCACGTTCCTGGACCAGCTGCGCGACCAGGTGAGGGCACTGGGGGGGAGAGAGGAGCGGGGGAAGGATGGGAGAGAGGGGTGCGGGGATGCAAGCAGGGGCAGAAGCAGAGTGGAGTAGGGAGGAGAGTGGAGGTGTGCGTGTTGTTATTGCATGCTCCTCATGTCGCAGAACATGTAGCACAGTCTGATTACTCCATTGTCCATTCACCCGGCTTCTACATGTGCGTGCACTGTTAACATGACACTGCCATGGCTGTGTGCTGTGCTGTGCTGTGCTGTGCTGTGCTGTGCTGTGCTGTGCGGTGCAGGCTGCGTATCTGCTGTCCACCTACTCCCTGCGCCTGCACGTGGTCGCCATTGCTGACCTCCGTGGCTCGCTGCTCACCACTGGCAGGTGCGCTTCACTGCACTGCACTGCTATGCACCGAAGTGCACCGCGCAGCACTGCACCATCCTGGTGTCATTTCTCTCCTCCTGCGTCGTTGTTTTCCAAATCTATTCGCTGCCACTTATTCCACTTAACCCGCCCGCCCTTCTCCCTTCCCTTCCAACCAGCCACGTGGACCTCCCCAATTGGCGCGAGCAGCTTCAAAAAGAGGGCACGTCCGTGCCTCTGCCAGCCCTCACAGCCGCCCTCACAGCCCTGGCCGCAGCAGGCAAGGCGCCGGGGACAGCAGCAGGAGGGGAGGAGGCGCAGGCGTGGGCAAAGGCGCTGGGGGGAGGGGGCCTGGTGCACGTGTGTCTGGCGGACTGCACTGCGAGCGAGGCAGTGGCGGACTGCTATGCGGCGTGGATGAGGGGCGGCATCACTGTCATCACTCCCAACAAGAAGGCCAGCTCCGGCCCTCTCGCTCGGGTGAGAAGGCTGGCAGGAGACTGGACTGAGGGATGCTGCTATTTGCCGTTGCCTTGGGTAAGCAGCTTCAGTTTAGTTCATAGAAATACGGTTCTCCTTGCAGCAACGCACCACCCGTGTCCCTGGTCCCCTCCCCTCCCCCTCCCCCATCGTCCCTGGGTCCGCTCCCTGTGCCTGATGGCAGTTGGCGGAGATGGCAGCAGCGCGGAAGCAGGGCGGATCGCGCTTCTACTACGAGTGCACGGTGGGAGCAGGGCTGCCCGTCATCTACACGCTGCGCCGCCAGCTGGACACGGGCGACAAGCTCGTGCGCTGTGAGGGCATCTTCAGGTGAGCCCTGCTGCACCAACTAATGGCACGTTGTGCCCTGCTGTTGGCAACAACCCCGCACCCTCTCTCCTCACTCGCCACCCCCTTTGGTCCCAACTCGGCCTTCCTCTGCCAATCCTGCCAACCTTCTCCCATCTAATTCACCGTTCCATCTGCATACACTTCCCTGAACACACATCCCAACCACCACCCTCCCTCCAAATCTGCTCCCCCTATCCCCCCCTCAGTGGCACGCTGTCGTACATATTCAACTCGCTGGACGGCAGCAAGCCGTTCAGCCAGATAGTGAGCGAGGCCAAGGCAGCGGGGTACACGGAGCCAGACCCACGGGACGACCTCAAGGGCATGGACGTCGCCAGGAAGGTCGTCATTGTGGCGCGCGAGGCCGGCCTGCAGCTCGAGCTCTCCGACGTGCCTGTGCAGTCGCTCGTACCCAAGCCACTGGAGGTGAAAATACTTCTAGATTGAGCACATGCTTTTTTAAGGGGGGGAGAGGGTGGGAATTAGAACACCATTCGCCCATGCACATGGCCTTAGTGTGGTTCTTTCTTGGACCGTTGACGCACCTCTCTTGACTCTTGTTTTCTGTGCGTCCGCCTGCATCCCTGCCCCATCAGAACGTTGCGTCAGCTGATGAGTTTCTTGCCCGCCTGCCCGAGTTTGATTCGGAGATCACTGACAAGCTCAAGGAGGCACAGGCAGCCAACGAGGTAACTGGTGTAGCAATGTGAGGTCATGAAGAGGGCTTCTGGATAAAGAAAAAGCTGTGTTGTTGCAAGAGAGGAAAGGTTGTGTGTGAGGCTGTTATTCCAGCATGGGAGTGGGGAGTTAAGGTTGAAATGAGGCACAGTTGAAAGGCAGGTATTGCCGACTTCTCTGTGGTGCTTGGTGATTGATGCTGCCATGCCCAAGCATGCAAAGAAACCTTCCTTGCACCCCTCCCCTCTCGTCCCCACTTTCCCCTCTCCTGATGTTTCTGCCCATGCTATGCACTTCAGGTTCTGAGGTTTGTGGGCATAGTGGACATGGCTAAGGGTGGGGCCTCAGTGGAGCTGAGGCGCTACCCCAAGACACACCCGTTTGCCAGCCTCACAGGCAGCGACAACATGATCTCCTTCCAGACTGAGCGCTACTTTGACATGCCCCTTGTGGTTAGAGGGCCTGGTGCTGGTGCTGCTGTCACTGCTGCTGGGGTGTTTACCGACCTTCTGCGCCTGTGCTCCCATGTTGGCGCTCCTTGCTAAGGCAGTTGGTGCTGTTGTACCGTATGTGATATTTTGAATAAACCTTGTGGAGTGGTAGTTGTAGTCGAGGATGCGCGTTCATCATGAGATTACCATAGTTGAAAGTTCGTTCTGGTCTGGATGAGTATTCTACATGTACTGATGAGTACTGGTATGAGAAAGAGCGTCATGGCAATAGCCTAAACAACTCGAACACGCAGGTTTAGCATGTAGAAAGTATGCACACGGTGTGTCCCTTGTGCTTGATTACATAAAACCTGGACTTTGGCTAAATTATTTTAGGATAGTACTGATTCCCTTTTCGCTATCGAATAGTTCAGTAGTGAATCCTCTGAAAACATGTCTGATCAACGGACCTACGTGGGTGACGTGATCAACACTTCCCAGCGGCGAAGCGGGTGATGTGGCACGTCGCCGAGATGCGCGCTCCGGGTTGCGGTGGATGTGCGAAAATTGGACCGTCGGAAAGTGGAAATCCTGCATTCCCGCTGGTCCTTGCAAGTTGAACACCACGGGACGGGACAGTTCGGACTTCCTCTCATGTCGTGGCCCCCGCATCACATCAAACCTCCATCCCACACAGCTGTTGCCGTGATGTTTACTCTCACAGATTTCACAATCGAGATTGCCTTCTCTCTTTCATGGACAGACTGTCCAGCCCATTTGGAGGAACAAACCGTCCCGCGTTCCTCGCTTCACAGTGATCGATGTTCTGGCCAGTAAGTAGATTTAGTGATCGAGAAGCCAGGAGTGCAGTGCACCAATCGACACTAGAATAACCTTTAATATCGCTTCAGCGAATTCGTGACTCACTTTACAGGGCAGACGACGAGGAGCTCGTATTAGCCTCAACGGATTAAAATTCCGGTGCCCATATCGGTGACTGCGCGGCCGCAAATGGCCGAAATTAACGCTTACACGCAAGTCGCGCTGCTCCTTGTCCTTTCCACGAACCTCGCTGGCGTCGCCGCCTTCGGTGAGCACCATGGCTTGTTTCCCGTCGTCGAGCGCTCGCATCCTTATTTCTTGAAACCCACGCGCCACATCTCTATTCCCGACACCACAGAGTGCTTTTCCCTCGCCTCCCTGGTTTTCATGGTTACAATCCTGATGCTTTCCTGCGACGCGCGCCTGCCGTCCTCCTCCCGAGCAGGTAGCGCCGAGCCCAGTCCGGCGTATCCCGCAAATCCCTCGTCGCCATGGACAAGCATGAGGTAAGGCGAATCCACTCCAAGTGTGCTTCGGGTAATGGTGCATCGACATGGACGCAGAATAATTATAGTTGCATCAAGAGCATTCTCTCGTCTCCGTTTTGTTTTCCCCAGTTCGTCCCCACTTCAGTCTTGTCTCCTCCTTACGGTCCCCGAACCGCTGCGCCGGTAGCTGTATTAACATCTCCCACGCTTGTTTCTTACCTTGACGCGCGCTCATATTCCCTCGACGCGCGCCTCTCGCCCTTTCGCCCCCTTTCCTGCTGCCACGGCAAACAGCTCGGACCATATCAGGAGGCTACACTACACGACGGCAGAGGTAATGACACACCTAAGCAAGGCGGCGGGGCTGACGCAGACCGCGGCGCTGCTGCTCAAGCAGGAGAACTGCCACCTTCGACTCTTGGCGTCCCGCCAGGCGTTTCAGAATGCGGCCATCCTTCTGAAGCAGAAAGAGAAGGATTTAATCGCGAGGCAGATTGACAACGCGATCGCTACGATTGGCGATGTCAAGGGATCCCTAGAGCCTGCTTTTCACCGACCTGCTATGGACTACCTTGATGGTGCGCTACGGTTGGCCGATGTTGCTCGCTGTTCGTTCATGGATAGACGAAAACGACGTTTTGCGTAGGCGGGTAATTGCGGAATTGCCCAAGGCATGCTCGAAATCTATATGTAAAATGGGGTTTGCTTTTTATAGTTTGCAGCACGGTAATCGTAAAAGTGGTCCGCCTAAAACGAGAACCTTCGAACAGGCTGGCAAGACCAAGCTTTCGGAATCATGGTTGGCAACATTTACGACGGTTGCGACCCACCCGGGTTGGGTTGGTCGGGTCGACCAGGTCGGGTAGACCCGACCCGACCCAAACCAACCGAAAGGCGACTCGAGAAAACAAAGAATTTCCCGTTGTCTTCTTTGCACATTCGAAGAAAAAAGAAAGCAAGTGCTCCGCAGGTGGAAGGTGGGCGAGGCAATGTTTGGCGATATTACTGGGTATCTTTTTGTTAAACGAGATAAAAACGACATCCGCGCGAAAACCACAAATTTCGTAGGCTCAGGTAACCAGCTCCAGCTCGGTTGGTTTGGTTCTGGTCGGCCTGGTTGAACCGACCTGGTCAACCCGGTTCTGGCAGACCTGGTTGGGTTGGGTCGGGTCGACCTGGTCGGGTAGACCCGCGACGCAGCCTTCCTAGAAATTCGGGATCGGGGGTTGGTCGACCCGACCCTTGTGGGTCGCAACACGTCGTTACGAAAGTAGTTAGGAAACATGGGTAGAACATTTACGAAAGTATCGCTCACTTCCGGGTCACACTTGGTGCATCTACACCAAGGTCGAGGAGCTATCTCGCCCGTTTTTCGTCATTCCGTTCAGATCTGTCAACCTGCCCGAAGGCAGACAAGTCTGTGAACCGCTGCTGGTCCCCGCACGCGCACAACTGATTAGAAAATCACTGAATTTGGGACCCACACACATGGAGCGGCTCGCCACAAGCCCCTGCAACCAGAAACGCCCTCCATTCGCTGCGTCCGAGCCGCCCTCTCCCTTCCCACACATTGCCATGCGACCACATTTCGAAGCGCTCCCCACATCCACACCTCCCGAGTTCCATCCAACGCTTCATTCTTGAATCACACGAGGGGCACGGGGGTGCTTGCCAGCCAGCGCTGATTCACGGTGGGAAAAGCAGAAATTCCACTTGCCTTGGCTCACCCGCAAGTCTCCATTGCATATTAGCCTTCCCAGTGGCTCTGTTTTTCTCACCGTCTTCCTCTTCATCCCTTTTTAGCCATTGTCGCCTTGCAACATGTCACGCTCGTCCTAGAGCAGCTACTACAACCTACTTTTGTTTCTCCAGGAAGTTCAAAAACAACGTGTGGCTATCACTGTCCCTACCATCAGCGTCCACAACCAGGCCCCTGCCGGAACCCCTGTGGCTTTTATTGGTTGATAATACGCGCCAGCTGACGTCGAAACTTTCTTCGAACCAGAGCTTATAGAAGCTTGCTGCATGGCGCCCCACTGGCCCTTCCTATCACTCGCTGCGACAGCCAGTGCAGCGTCTCACATTGCCGCGGCTAAAACCACCGTAACCAGAGCAATTCTCGGCGCTCGGCTCAGCGCAGTCCACGCTGGCGCTTCGTCGTGGCTCCCCGCGAACGCCGCTCGTTCCCGTCACTCCCGGACTGACCTAAACGCACACGCTGCCTCGCTACGGCATTCCGTCGTCTCGTTTCTAGTCTCGCTGTTAGTACTAGTCGCGTCATGTGCAGTGGTCGCGTTAATGCGTCTCAAGGCCACAAACACAGCGAACGGTGGCGGAATTGGCGGCGGCTTCAGCATCCTTCGCCGAAACCTGCGAACTTCCATCGCCTATGCGGCGCTCTCGACGGAAAAAACGACGCCGTATGCAGGTCGCGGTGCGGAGACAACGACAGGCGACGATGAGTCCAAGTTTCAACTTGAAGGAGCCCTGCCAGTGAGGCTCGTGGGGGAGCCCCCCGCATCGGCGGACGTGCTGCTTACTTGGGCCGAAAGCCCGTACGTACGTCGCCATGTAATCGACATGCGATCCGAGGCGTCGTGCAAGGCCATCATGCCTTCGCAGGAAATGTCTGCATCCAGGTAAGATTCTCGTCAGCGAATGTGTGACACACCCGTCTGCCGGGTTTGCATGGGATAGCTGCTCGCCTTTACTGCAATGCTCAATCGCCAAGCGACGCGAAAGTCGCAAGCTTGATTAGACGGTCACCCCGTACCCTCCGATTTCTCGCCCTATTCTGCAGTGGCCCACTCGCGGCGTCGCTCGGCCATCTAGCCAACTCAACGGAGCGCGTGCTGCTCGTGATTCCGCGCCACGGCCTCGGCAACAGCCTGCGCGGCTTCGTCTCCGCGTTCGTCTTCTCGCGCCTCTCGGGCCGCCGCCTCATACTCTTCCACGGCGGCGCGCACGGGAAGGTCCTCGACGCGCTCTGCGCCGCATTCGACTGCGGGTTGGACGAGATGCGAGGGCTCGGCGCGGAGGATCAACAGCTTCTAACTCCACCAGGGCCTGAGAGTTGTAATTATTCAGCCGGTGACGGGAAGCGGAAGCCAAGGCTCGTGGGAGAGGCGCCTCTGCGTGCTGTCCTGAAGAAGCTTAATTTCGTGGATCTCCAAGCACAGGGCCGCTCGCTCGGTACGTGTCATGAGGCAGCATGTCGCAAAACATGACGGGCCGCTCGCTCGCTCCTAGAGATGAGGTCCCTTGGGAGTGGCTCATACGGACGATGTGCCTTCCTGGTGCCTGTCAACGTGGGCACTGTGTCAATTTCTCTATCCGGTTTGCAAACTCTTCAGCGTATGCATTTACACTTTTGTGACGTAACACTAATCCAACCTCCACTCCTCTCCTCATCTCTCCCTATGCTGCTTGCAGTGGTGCGGCAGTCCATACCATCCGCCACTCCCCTGGTTCTTTCACGCAGTGCGCACAACTTTGACGGATTCTGGCAGCACTACCCCGCTGTCAGGCGCTGTGTGGCTGCCGCATTCAACTGCCAGGAGGGCGACGCATGGTGTGTGCACTCGCACGCCCTGCAGCAGCTGCTTCCGCGCCCCTCCCCCTACCTTATTGCTGCTATGAGAGCAGTCATGCGGCGACGGCGGTTCACCGGAGGAGGATCTCAGGCAGTTGGCGAAGACGAGGAAAGCAATCTGTCACTTGAAGGGGCTATGTTTGACATTGCGCTGCACATGCGCACGCGACCCTTGTCAATTGAAGGGAAGGGTGGAAGTGACGCCGGCCGTGGAAGTGGAGGGGAAGATGGGAGCGCGGCAATCAACGAGCTGGCGCATGTGGGATGTGTTGATGACGGCTCTGGGGAAGAAAAAGGTGCGCGTGCGAGTGCAACCAGTGCGTTCCTACAGCGCTGCCTCTGGTCGTGCCTCGATAGTGTGATCCAAGAAGTGGCAGAGAAGCAGGGAAAACCCATTGAACCCGATTCTGCTGCTTCCCACTCCTCCCCTCTTCAGCCACTCTCGATTTTCCTGGCGACCGACAGTGAGGAGTTGAGAGGCGAGCTTGTGAATCGCCTATCAGCTTACGGTGATGTGTATTTCTCAACAGGTGCTGTAGTGCACTCTTCCAAGACCGCTACTAATGTGGTTGGTAGCAGTGGGAAAGGTAATTCAGCTGCCCACTCAGCAGCGATGCCGAGCAGAGAGGAAGGCCCTGACGATTCGACAACAATCACAGGTGGTGGTAGCGAATTCGATTATGACAGATATGCAGGTAGCCTTCGGAGGAAGCCGGCATGGGACCTGCCCACGATGGGGGAGTTTTTCCTGATGAGTCGAGCACATGCCATTGTAGAGGCTGGTGAGTATGTAAGCTCTTTTGCCTACCAAGCTGCCCTCTTGGGCAATGGCACCTTGGCAGGGATCAAGTGGGGCAGAGGTGAGGACAAAAGCTGCTCCATCGACGTGATACATCAAGCAGTACGCTTTAGTGAGAAGTCGACACAAACCATGTAAATCTTTGTTAATCTACATATTGTGCATTAGGAGAGTACTTAGTCTCAGTGTGATTTCCCCGGTCGGGTTGGAATGTTTCTTATAGCCTCTAGTTATTCCAACTGGAGGGTGTTCCTGTTATGAGTGTTGCCGCGTTCTGTGGTGTATCTTGAAACTATTATATGGAGAAATACAAATACATTTCACAGCGAACCTCTTCATTGAATCGGGGCTTCGTGTAAACAGAAAACTATGCACATTCCCATATCAAGGTGGCAGTGACTAGCTCTGTCGAACCTCACACAAATCATCGCCACAAAGCCACCCCAATTTTCAGGATCGAGCCAAGCCCCAGGCGTGTGATCTAGACGGAGGAGTGTGGCTAGTCATGTGCGTTTTGGAACATGCTGTACAGGATGCTGATGGGTTGGGTTGGTTTGGGTTTGTGTGGTGCTGGCGAACATCGTCACCCGCAAATCATTTCTCCGACGTGGTTACCACTCTCAATATTGAGCGAAACACTGTACAGTACTGTGGCACAGTGCTCCGAAAGATTCTTCTTGTGGGTGAATGGGGTGGCATGGTACAGTGTCCCAAAGTTCACTGTTTCTGTACACCGTACAGTACAGCGCGCTAATCCAGGCGCCACCAACACTTCATTCCCCCATGACGCATATTCCCTGCTCTTAGCAAGGGCAACTCCGCAAAATGGGCCGCGGTCTGCGGGGAAATTCCCCGTCGTCCTACTCCCCGTACACGTATCACCATCGTTTCCACGAGTCGCATGCCGCCGCTACGCTCCCGCCCCTTCTTCCATCGCCCACTACTCTAGTCTATCTCCCTTCAGCGTCCTTCGACCCCCCCGTTATAGTCACCCCCCATCGCGACCTCCACACGTTATTCTACACCCAAGCCGCCCTCCCGCCAATGCCGTCGCCCTCGCGATCCGCTTTAACGCATGCCGCACACGCGGAGAGTCCCGCATCGGTCGCCGCCTTAATGGGAACAAATACCGCGCCGCTGCGCCAGCCAGCCGTTGCATCCCCACCATCTCCTCCCCCACCCCCCGGGAACACCTCCTCCGCCCCGTCGCCGGGCCGGGGAGGCGCGCCGTCGTCGCCAGCGCCGCCGGGATCGCAGGGATGCGACAAGCAATTCTCGTACACAGCATCGGTGAGATTATCGTTTTCCGCACATACCACATCCCATCCCTGAGATTATAATTTTCCGCCCTAATATAAATAAGCATTCCGCGCTTTTTAACGTCTCTCCGCCGGCAGACGGGGTGCAGTGGCGGGAACGGCGCGGCGGTGGGGTACGTGTTCGGCGGGCTGCTGTGCATCCTGCTGCTGCTCTTCGTCTCGCTTACCGCCATCTGCGTCTACCGCCGCCGCTACGCGCGCTACCTCTCCACATCTGAACCCCCCCTGCGATCGGTAACTCCTGCTCACCGAGAACCATCAGCCGCACCCTGTTTGCCATCGCTATGCCTGGTTAGTTGCTCCTCTCTCGCGTCTTGATTATGCCACTTTCTCTTCGCACCGCCCTGGACCCGTCTCACTCGCACCCTTGCCGTGCTTTTCCCTCCCTGAATATCGCCCGTCCGTTCTCCACCACCCGGCCCACTCCCTCGACTCCCCCCGAATCCAGGATCTATCGGGCATACAGCCAATGGCAACAACGCACTCCCACCAGGCGCCACGGAAGGAGGACCCCTCGCCACTCACCCCCGAGCCCTGTCCAGGCGTGTGGGTGACCCTCCCCGGCCCTGCTGACGCCTCCCCATCCGCCTCTGGCGCACCGCACCCGCTCCTCCTGCAAGTGGCGTGGCCTGAGAGCTACGACCGCCGCCTTGCCCGCACCGCCCGCGCCAACCACCACGCTGCGCCTCCCACTGCTGCTGGCTCTACTACCCAGGGCCTAGCTTCCTCTTCTGCTGCTATCACTTCTGCAGCCGCCGCTGCTGCTGCTGGTTCTGCCGGTGGTGCGGGCAGTGGAAGTGGCAGTGGAGCTTCGACGGGCCGGGCAGCGTTTGGAGCGGGGCAGTCGCTGTCGTTCCGGCGGCCCAGCGCAGGCGGGTGCATGCGAGCAGGCAGCCACGTGCCCTCGCCCGACTCCTCTATCCATTCCATTTCCAGCCTCGAACCATCTGTTCATTCCTCGGTTCATCTGTCCATTCGAGGCGGCGCCAGCTTTGGCGGCAGCGGCCGGGGGGGCATGTTTGGAAGCGGGTTGTATGGAAGCATGGGGCTGGGCGGGATGGGTGTGGGAGGGGCCGCTGGTGGTGCAGGGGCGGGAGGAGTGGTGGTGGTGGGTGAAGGGGTGTTTGGAGCGGCGTCAGGGGCCATGCTGCCAGTGAGGGAGCAGGGGTGGGGACCCACTGATGCTTTGCCTGGTGCTGCTGTGCATGGCACTAGTGTGGGTGAAGTAAGTGCTGCTGGCAACACTGCTGCTGGTGTGATTGCTGGTGGTGGGGACTCTTCCAGCGATCCAGGGTTAGGAGTTGATCCCGAGAATGCTGATGCAACAGCAGCGTTGATAGGAGCAGCAGGGGTAGCAGTGGCAGCCAGGGAAGGGGGAGTGTCAGGGTCAAGCATGAGGGGACACCCAAATCCAATGCCCACTGCACAATTGCCTGTTTCATTAGAGGAGAGTGTGTCGCTAATAGCGCCATTGCCCCTCCCGGCACATTTGCAACAAGCAGAGAGCTGTCAGGAGGGCAGCTTTGGCAGTGGAGGTGGGGATGGGATTCGAAATGGTCACAGGCATGGGCAGGGGCAGGGGCAGGGGCAAGCGGGGGGTGGGATGGGGCAAGGAGAGGAGCATATGGATGGATTGTACGGTGCAGGGCTGGAGCATGGGGGGAGGGCAGAGGGGCGGCAACACGGGGGCAACATTTGGCAAACCATCTCCTCACTCTCCATCTCGCGCCATGCTGCTGCGCATGACTCATGATCTTGACAACCCTGGTCGAAAAAACGTTTATTTTGTTTTCTCGTTTGGAAGCTTGTGTTTCCTGCAAAGTCCCTGCCTCCTAGGTACTCTGTGTAGGCCTTAGGGAGATTTGGCTGGCACAAACGTGTGCATAGTGGTTAGTTAGGGGTTTGCTGTGTGCTCTGTTCGGTGATACGGTGGTATGTGGGCGAAACCAGAGTGGGATTGTCCTCCACCCCACATGACAAATGCTAGTGCTGCCTTGCGGTGGTCCTGATGCAGACCAAGCAAAGGACCAATCAATATGAAGCCTGCAGCAATAAAGCTCAGATGGTGTGCTCCTGTCAACCTTCCGCTGCAATACATACCCCCTTACCAAACAAACCTCAACTACACTCTCCTACGTGCACTCTCTCGGCACCACTGCAGCCCAATCTGAAAATTTTTGTTGATCGAAAAGGCGCAGTACCGTAGATCCCCTTCTCTGCGGTGCGGGATGTCCCCTCTTCCAGTCGTTTGTGGCAGCAGGTGTTGCGTGAGGCTGTTACATGGGCACAGCTGATCGACCTGCGAGGAGCACAGGGGCGGTGACGCACAAAAAAAAGGTGTGAGCGAGAGTGTCTAGTGAGCATTAGTGACGGAAGAGTGATAAGGAGTTGGGTGGAAATGAGACGCAGAGCACATAATAATGAGATACCCAGAGAATGGTCTGCCTGGGAAAAAGTACGGTACTGGGAGGGAAGAAGCGTCCTGGTCAGTCGGGGGCACGTACACTGTATTTTCCGAGAGTTGTCGTTCATTCTTTCGTACTCGCGCCTGTCTGCCGCCACAGGCGTGATTTCAGTCGTAGTCGCTGACAAGGGGTCCGTTTCTGAGACAGATGCATGCACGGGGAAAGGGCACGGACTAGGAAGCTGAATGAAAGCTGAAAGTAAGCTGAAGGAGGGGCATCTGGGGGCAAGTGCTGCAGGAGAGGAATATACGTTGTTGGGTATCAGGCACGCAGGAGAGTGGATAACAGGAGGATGTTCTACTTGTGAGGGGCGTCGACAGGGCATTGCACATGAGTGGTGTTGCGAGGTGAGTGATAGGCTGGCAGCAGTGTGTGCGTGGTGATGAGAGGTGGGAGGCGAGAGGTGGGAGGCGAGAGGTGGGAGGCGAGAGGTGGGAGGCGAGAGGTGGGAGGCGAGAGGGGGACGCACCATGGGGCGAGGACTTGTGCCTTCTGCTGTACATCACAGCAAGCCCCAGCAGCAAGCAGAAAGCTGTCACAGAGAGAATCACTATCCCTGCTATCACCCCGCCAGACATGCGCTTGGGGGATGCTGGTGTAGGTGATGCTGATTGTGGTGCTGGTGGTGATGATGCCTGGGAAGGAGCGGGTGAGCTTGTGTTGCGAACTGAGTGGTGGGAGAGAGACAGGGGGGTTGCGGAGGAGACGGGAGGAATAGGAGGAGAAAGAGCGAAAGTGAGTGAGTGAGTGAGTGAGAAGGTGTTTAAAAGCAGGTGGAAGTTAACTCTGTCAAGGACGGATAGAGAGGGAGAGTGGGAGGGAGAAGCAGAGGCTAGAGGTCTGGGATGCTCAATAAGGGGAAGCAAGTGGCTCTCGCAGAACGTACTTGCACAAGCACACCACACAGCAAAGGGGCAGAGGAAGGGGATGAGCAGCACAACAGGTGGGGCAGCATGGCGGGGGGGGTAGCATGGCGGGTGGGGCAACCTACCAGGGGGCATGCCTGGTAGACATGAAGTGCAGAAGGAGGAGCACTTGCGGCAGAAGAGCGAGGAGTCGTTCTGAGGCACCTCGCAGTACACGTCGCCTGATAGGCAGTACACCTCGGGCTGATCCACCTCCCTGCCAGGGGGGTGATGCGGTGCGAATGGTGTGCTCAATGAAGTGTGGTGGGATTGTGAACCTGCGTTGCTGTGGGGTCGACTCGAAAAAGCATGGGATGGGTGAGTGAGAGAGAGAGAGAGAGAGAGAGAGAGAGAGAGAGAGAGAGAGAGAGAGAGAGAGAGAGAGAGAGAGAGAGAGAGAGAGAGAGAGAGAGAGAGAGAGAGAGAGCGAGAGAGAGAGAGAGAGAGAGAGCGAGAGAGCGAGAGAGAGAGAGAGAGAGAGAGAGAGAGAGAGAGAGAGAGAGAGAGAGAGAGAGAGAGAGAGAGAGAGAGAGAGAGGGAGAGAGAGAGAGAGAGAGTGCCATGGCGTGGCGGGCTTGACAGGGCAGCGGCACACTCACAGCACTCGGAGGTTCATGAGATTGCCGAGCGTGGCTGGTATGGATGCCTCTATGTTGTTGGTGCGCAGGTCACTGCGGGGCACGCGGGGGAGAGGGGGAGGGGATGGCAGCACGCGGTGGGGTCATTGGGGCAGTGAGCATGAGAGCGGGTGGAGACGCGAAAGGGACGGGGGGACGAAAGGCATGGTGTGGCGTGGACTAGTGATGTGATGGGTGGATGGGGAATGAGCAGCACTCATGATCTGGAGCCCACACCCTGGCATGAGCATGAGAGCAGGGCCCAGCACGTGCGCTGTGCTCACATGTTTTCAAGCAGAGTGAGCTTTCCCAGTGCCGATGGAATGCTGCCTGACAGCCCGTTGGCTGAGAGCTCCCTGACAGAGGGTGAATGCATGGGAAGGGAAGAGGCACGCTGGAGAACATGGGGCGGTGGGGGACTCCCAAAGAGCTGGTGGTGCCATGACATGGTTGCAGCTTGCAGCCCGGTCAGTGGTTTTTGAGAATTCTCAAAGACATGGTTGCAGCTTGCAGCCCGGTCAGTGGTTTTTGAGAATTCTCAAAGACATGGTTGCAGCTTGCAGCCCGGTCAGTGGTTTTTGAGAATTCTCAAAGACATGGTTGCAGCTTGCAGCCCGGTCAGTGGTTTTTGAGAATTCTCAAAGACATGGTTGCAGCTTGCAGCCCGGTCAGTGGTTTTTGAGAATTCTCAAAGACATGGTTGCAGCTTGCAGCCCGGTCAGTGGTTTTTGAGAATTCTCAAAGACATGGTTGCAGCTTGCAGCCCGGTCAGTGGTTTTTGAGAATTCTCAAAGACATGGTTGCAGCTTGCAGCCCGGTCAGTGGTTTTTGAGAATTCTCAAAGACATGGTTGCAGCTTGCAGCCCGGTCAGTGGTTTTTGAGAATTCTCAAAGACATGGTTGCAGCTTGCAGCCCGGTCAGTGGTTTTTGAGAATTCTCAAAGACATGGTTGCAGCTTGCAGCCCGGTCAGTGGTAGGGCGTGGAAGAGGGAGAGAGGTAGAGGCAAGGCAAGCCAGAGCAAGCTGTCTGTGGCATGAGGGAGGAACTTTACGCTTGTGTAGCGCAGATACATGGGCTCATCACTCGGCTGCTCATCATGCAGTGAAAGGCAAAGGGAAGGGCGGTCACAGAATGTTCTTGAAGCTTGCTCTCGCAAGAATGGGGTGCGTGCTTATGGGGTGCAAGAATGGGGTGCGTACAGATACTCGAGGCTGACGAGATTGCTGATGGTGTCGGGTATGGAGTCTGTGAGAATGTTGTGGCTCAGGTCCCTGTGCCTCGTGGGTTGGGGGGTGCACGGTGGTGGGCAGGAGAGGAGGGGAGAGAATGAGGGTGAGAGGAGTAAAGAGAAAGGAAAAGGCTGGCTGATAAGAGAAAGATGAGAACACTGCGAGAAAGTAAGGGAAAACAGTGTGTGGGCGACGAGGGTGATGGGAGAGGGGAGAGGGGAGAGGGGAGAGGGGAGAGGGGAGAGGGGAGAGGGGAGAGGGGAGAGGGGAGAGGGGAGAGGGGAGAGGGGAGAGGGACGAGCGGAGAGAGGAGAGCGGAGAGGGAGAAGGAACGTGGAAAGAGTGGAGGGGAGGTTACAGGCGTTGCAGCTTGGGAAGCCTGAAGAGCTCTGGGGAGAGAGGACCAGTCAGATGGTTCGAATGCAGTGAGCTGCCGTAGGGGAAAGGGTAACATAGAGTGAGAAAGACCGTTTGAGAAAGAGGCATTGGGGAGGTGCGGTGGGGAGTGAGACGTGGAGGAGGGAGGGATGGCGATGAGTGGGTGCACTAGGAGTGGATGAGACGAATGTGATGGATACGAGTGGTGAAACGGGTGTGGGGATGCAGCATGCAGTGGGCTACAAAGGGGAAAATGTACCGAGGGGGCGGGAGAATACGTGTGCGGGAGAGCAAAGAGCTGGGAGAAAGCATGCAGGAGACAGGCGGAAGGGAGAGGGAGAGGAGTGTTGTCACATGTTCATGAGGTCTGTGAGTTGGCCAATGATGGTCGGAATGGTGCCCGACAGCTCGTTGTTCCCCAGGTTGCTGCATGGAGCAGCGGGTTACAGAAGAAGGTAGTATATTCTGGAGGCGCCTAAAAAAGGGTGCCCGACAGCTCGTCGCTCCCCAGGTTGCTGCATGGCGAAGCGGGTTACAGTCGAGGGTGAGGTAGTAGTGCGTGGTGGCATGGAAACGGTTGAGGTGCCATTAGTGAGTTGACAAGGGGAAGTTGGGGTGTGACTGAAGGGGAATGCACAGGCATGCGAGGGAGCATAGGGAGGGAGGCAGCACAAGGGTGGAGAGGGAGGGAAGGGGTTGGGCAGGGCAGCAATGGGGAGTGGAACAGGCGGAAGGAAAAGGGAGGGGGCTGCTCACAGCACGACGAGGTTGGCAAGGCCTCCCAGCGCGTTGGGTAGGATGCCCGAGAGGTTGTTGTGATGTAACTCGCTGCCCATGCCATGCCATGCCATGCCATGCCATGCATGGAAGCAGGGGCAGGAACAGGAACGGGTGACGTGAGAGGTGCATTGAAGGAGCAAGGGGATCAGCGAGAAGGGGAGGAATGGGCACGAGGGATTGCACGGAGGTAGACACGAGGAGAAGTGCGAAGAGAGAAAGCAGACCAAGCTGAACAAGAGAGGAATAGGGCGAAGTTGAATCACAGTAAGGCATGTAGCAGCAAAGAGCACGTGAGGTGGATTCACTTGTGAGTAGAAGGAAGCGTGAAGAGGACATGTAGGTGTGTTGGGTGGGCGGGGAAGGGGATAGGGAGGGTGCACTGACAGTTCGAGGAGGTGAGGCAGCATCTTGAGGGATGTAGGCAGGGAGCCAGAGAGCGAGTTGTTGGACAGGTAGCTGTCGGCATTGCATGCATGGATGCACGGGCATGTGCATGGCATGCGGATGGAATGCGTATGGTAGTCAGAAGAAAGGCCAGGCCAGGGTGATTTGGTGGGGTTTGCGTTGAGGCAAGGCCAGGCAGGCAGGGTGGAATCAAGGTGTGGTTTGGTTTGGACGGGGCAAGGCAAGAGCTGCTCATGCATGCATACATACATGCATGGCAGATACAGCATGTTGCACAGTGCGCAGGTGATCAAACGAAGTGATTCTGACAGCACCAGCAGCACAAGTAGGTGCGCATGGCGGTGATTGCTCGGTTACAGGTCGGCAGGGGGGTAGGATGGTGGGGTAGTTGGGAGGTGAGGCAGTGTAACGGGGCGGTAGTGTGGCAAGGCAGGCAGGCAGGCAGGCAGGCAGGCAGGCAGGCAGGCAGGCAGGCAGGCAGGCAGGCAGGCAGGCAGGCAGGCAGGCAGGCAGGCAGGCAGGCAGGCAGGCAGGCAGGCAGGCAGGCAGGCAGGCAGGCAGGCAGGCAGGCAGGCAGGCAGGCAGGCAGGCAGGCAGGCAGGCAGGCAGGCAGGCAGGCAGGCAGGCAGGCAGGCAGGCAGGCAGGCAGGCAGGCAGGCAGGCAGGCAGCAGCGGGCATACAGCAGCACGAGTTTGGTGAGGTTGCTGATAGAGTCCGGGATAGACCCGTTTAGTTGGTTGTCGCTCAGAGACCTGTGTCACATGAAGGAGAAGGGGGGCAGAGAAGGGCGGAGAGAGAAGAGGGAGAGGGGCGGGTCCTGAGTTGCGGAAGACGCAAGACGCACTTTTAAACGCAAGACGCTTGGGCGGAAAATTTGTGGGCAGCCCGAACAAGGAAATTCGCGTGCGCGAAATTGAAATTTGCCATTTCGACGCGAAATTCAATTTCACGCCATTAGAACCCCTTCCCACCAATTTCGACCATACAAACCAGCCCCCCAAGCAAATTTGAATCCCCCACAATCATATATGATGAGATGTGAAATTTTTTGTGAAGTCTTAGGATAAGGAAAATTTTATGGTACGGGGGAAATTTCACCTCATTGTGACGGAGGTGCATGTCCCCAACCTCCCCATGCCCCATAGAACCTTTTTTGGTCTGCCCGAACTTTTTTTTAGGACTGCCCGGGTTTCCGTCTAATACTGCGTCTAATCTATACTGTCTAGCGTCTAGCCTCTTAGACGCTGCGTCAAGACAGACGCGTCTAGACAGACGCGTCTAGACGCGTCTTCCGCAACCTGATGGGGAACTTGATGGGGAACCTGATGGGGAAACTGATGGGGAAACTGATGGGGAAACTGATGGGGACGAACCTGACGGGGGCGAACCTGATGGGGGCGAACCTGACGGGGGCGAACCTGATGGGGACGAACCTGATGGGGACGAACCTGATGGGGACGAACCTGATGGGGACGAACCTGATGGGGGCGAACCTGACGGGGGCGAACCTGACGGGGGCGAACCTGATGGGGACGAACCTGATGGGGACGAACCTGTTGGGGGCGAACCTGATGGGGGCGAACCTGATGGGGGCCGAACCTGATGGGGGCGAACCTGATGGGGGCCGAACCTGATGGGGGCGAACATGATGGGGACGAACCTGATGGGGGCGAACCTGATGGGGACGAACCAGCTGGGGACGAACCTGATGGGGACGAACCTGATGGGGACGAACCTGATGGGGACGAACCTGATGGGGGCCGAACCTGATGGGGACGAACCTGATGGGGACGAACCTGATGGGGACGAACCTGATGGGGACGAACCTGATGGGGGCGAACCTGATGGGGACGAACCAGCTGGGGACGAACCTGATGGGGACGAACCTGATGGGGACGAACCTGATGGGGACGAACCTGATGGGGACGAACCTGCTGGGGACGAACCTGACGGGGGGCGAACCTGACGGGGGCGAACCTGATGGGGACGAACCTGATGGGGACGAACCTGATGGGGACGAACCTGATGGGGACGAACCTGATGGGGACGAACCTGATGGGGACGAACCTGATGGGGACGAACCTGATGGGGACGAACCTGATGGGGACGAACCTGATGGGGACGAACCTGCTGGGGACGAACCTGCTGGGGACGAACCTGATGGGGGCCGAACCTGATGGGGACGAACCTGATGGGGACGAACCTGATGGGGGCCGAACCTGATGGGGGCGAACCTGATGGGGGCGAACCTGATGGGGGCGAACATGATGGGGACGAACCTGATGGGGGCGAACCTGATGGGGACGAACCAGCTGGGGACGAACCTGATGGGGACGAACCTGATGGGGACGAACCTGATGGGGACGAACCTGATGGGGACGAACCTGCTGGGGACGAACCTGACAGGGACGAACCTGATGGGGACGAACCTGATGGGGACGAACCTGATGGGGACGAACCTGATGGGGACGAACCTGATGGGGACGAACCTGATGGGGACGAACCTGCTGGGGACGAACCTGCTGGGGACGAACCTGATGGGGGCCGAACCTGATGGGGACGAACCTGATGGGGACGAACCTGATGGGGACGAACCTGATGGGGACGAACCTGATGGGGACGAACCTGATGGGGACGAACCTGATGGGGACGAACCTGATGGGGACGAACCTGATGGGGACGAACCTGATGGGGACGAACCTGACGGGGACGAACCTGCTGGGGACGAACCTGACGGGGACGAACCTGACGGGGACGAACCTGATGGGGGCGAACCTGCTGGGAACGAACCTCATGGGGGCGAACCTGATGGGGACGAACCTGATGGGGACGAACCTGATGGGGACGAACCTGATGGGGACGAACCTGATGGGGACGAACCTGATGGGGACGAACCTGATGGGGACGAACCTGATGGGGACGAACCTGATGGGGACGAACCTGATGGGGACGAACCTGATGGGGACGAACCTGATGGGGACGAACCTGATGGGGACGAACCTGATGGGGACGAACCTGATGGGGACGAACCTGATGGGGACGAACCTGATGGGGACGAACCTGATGGGGACGAACCTGATGGGGACGAACCTGATGGGGACGAACCTGATGGGGGAGAACCTGATGGGGACGAACCTGATGGGGACGAACCTGATGGGGACGAACCTGATGGGGACGAACCTGATGGGGACGAACCTGATGGGGACGAACCTGATGGGGACGAACCTGATGGGGACGAACCTGATGGGGACGAACCTGATGGGGACGAACCTGATGGGGACGAACCTCCTGGGGACGAACCTGATGGGGACGAACCTGATGGGGACGAACCTGATGGGGACGAACCTGATGGGGACGAACCTGATGGGGACGAACCTGATGGGGACGAACCTGATGGGGACGAACCTGATGGGGACGAACCTGATGGGGACGAACCTGATGGGGACGAACCTGATGGGGGCCGAACCTGATGGGGACGAACCTGATGGGGACGAACCTGATGGGGACGAACCTGATGGGGACGAACCTGATGGGGACGAACCTGATGGGGACGAACCTGCTGGGGACGAACCTGATGGGGGCCGAACCTGATGGGGACGAACCTGATGGGGACGAACCTGATGGGGACGAACCTGATGGGGACGAACCTGATGGGGACGAACCTGATGGGGACGAACCTGATGGGGACGAACCTGATGGGGACGAACCTGATGGGGACGAACCTGATGGGGACGAACCTGATGGGGACGAACCTGATGGGGACGAACCTGATGGGGACGAACCTGATGGGGACGAACCTGATGGGGACGAACCTGATGGGGACGAACCTGATGGGGACGAACCTGATGGGGACGAACCTGATGGGGACGAACCTGATGGGGACGAACCTGATGGGGACGAACCTGATGGGGACGAACCTGATGGGGACGAACCTGATGGGGACGAACCTGATGGGGACGAACCTGATGGGGACGAACCTGATGGGGACGAACCTGATGGGGACGAACCTGATGGGGACGAACCTGATGGGGACGAACCTGATGGGGACGAACCTGATGGGGACGAACCTGATGGGGACGAACCTGATGGGGACGAACCTGATGGGGACGAACCTGATGGGGACGAACCTGATGGGGACGAACCTGATGGGGACGAACCTGATGGGGACGAACCTGATGGGGACGAACCTGATGGGGACGAACCTGATGGGGACGAACCTAATGGGGACTAACCTGCTGGGGACGAACCTGATGGGGACGAACCTGATGGGGACGAACCTGATGGGGACGAACCTGATGGGGACGAACCTGATGGGGACGAACCTGATGGGGACGAACCTGATGGGGACGAACCTGATGGGGACGAACCTGATGGGGACGAACCTGATGGGGACGAACCTGATGGGGACGAACCTGATGGGGACGAACCTGATGGGGACGAACCTGATGGGGACGAACCTGATGGGGACGAACCTGATGGGGACGAACCTGATGGGGACGAACCTGATGGGGACGAACCTGATGGGGACGAACCTGATGGGGACGAACCTGATGGGGACGAACCTGCTGGAGACGAACCTGATGGGGACGAACCTGATGGGGACGAACCTGATGGGGACGAACCTGATGGGGACGAACCTGATGGGGAACCTGATGGGGCAAAAGACACAGCATGTGGGACAGCGGCATAGCACATGGGCTCACAGGTCCATGAGGGGGCGAATATTGCCAATGGCAGGAGGGACGGGGCCCGACAGTAGGTTGTTGTCTAGATACCTGATGGGTGCGGAGGTGGAGACGAGGAGGCGGAGGAGGAGGAACAGGGTGAGAAGGAAGACGGGGAGTTTGACGATGTGAGATAGAGTGAAGGCGTGAGGGGCAATGGCATGTGCAAGCAAGGAGTGCATGGCACGGCAGCAGTGTGCACGTCACATGGTAGAAGTGTGTTATAGTGCGGTGCAGGGTGGTTGAGAGGGAGCAGTGCAGAGTGGGGTGCGTGTGGCGAGGGGCTGACAGGGCAGAGAGGAGGGAGAGGTTGGTGATGGTGTCGGGGATAGGGCCGTAGAGGAGATTGGAATCCAGGTACCTGCACAATGCAGATTGATGGCATGTGATGGCATGTGATGGCATGTGATGGCATGTGATGGCATGTGATGGCATGTGATGGCATGTGATGCCATGCAACGGCATGACATGCATTGTCATGTAAGCAAGCATACTGAGTGTTTTGGACGGTCATGGATGGTGGTTGCTGCACAGCCAACAACTTGGGCTATCCAGGAAAGAGAGAGAGTGTGTGTGTGTGGGTGCAAACGTCAACTGTCAATGGGGCTCAGGCCGTGGGAAGCAAGCTGGTTTGCGCAAATATTTTTCGTCTGGTTCCTCACAATTCTCTCGTTCTTTAGAATCCTCTGTGTTGGTTTTGAGGGTTTAGGGAGACAAGGGACAGAGAGAGCGTGGAAGAGGAAGGGGGGTGCGGGGCAGGGGTGCGCGAGTGGGAACACAGAGAGCAGCAGCATTCGTGTGCTAAGAATCCTTTGCACCTCTGTTCAAAGAGTGATTCGGCAGCACAGACGGTACGAAGAGCACTGACAATTCAGAGAGTGCTGTGAGCTGGCCTATGGATGGGGGAATGGAGCCCGTGAGCTGGTTGTGCCGCAGAGACCTGCAGGAGAGAGAAAACAGGAGTGGAACACGGGAGTAGCATTATGAAAGGGGAGAAAGGGCACAGAACAAATGGGAATACGAGCCATGCTCACTTGGGCCAAGTCGTCACTTGGACCAAGTGCTTACTTGGACCTGTGTTCCCCATGCTCCCCATGCTCCCTGTGCTCATCACGCTCCCCGTGCTCCCCGTGCTCCCCGTGTTCCCTAACTAATTGAGCCATTTCGCCGTGCTCAACACCTCCGTTTGTTTCTACTGTGTATCTTGCTACCCACACACCACTCCCAAAGATATACATCCATCACCCACCCTGTGTGTCTCTCCCTCCACGCCTGTCCCATAGTGATCCAAGCCTGTCCCATCTGTAGCCCTACCACGACATGCCACCTCATCTCATCTTATCTCATCTCATCTCACTGTGCACCTCTAAAGTTTGTGCCCGTGTGCCCCTGTGCCCGTGCACTTACAGCAAGGAGATGGACGTGAGCTGGCCTATGCCATCAGGGATGTTGCCCGACAGAATGTTATAGCCCAGAGTGCTGGGGCGAGGTTGTTGGGAGAGAGGGGGGGCGAGCGTGAGGGGGCGGTGATGGGGAGAGGGCAGGGTGGAGGGAGAGGGCAGGGTGGAGACAGACTGCAATTGGGACATGGGAGGGGGAGCTGGGTGCATGGCAGGGTTGGCAGCACGGTAAACGGGGTTTACAGCTTGCAAGTGCTGGGGGGGGGGGGGGGGGGGGGGGGGGGGTGTGGTGGGACGGGGTTCAGTTGCGACTCACACGTAGACAAGGCTGGCGAGAGCAGTGATGGACTCTGGGATGGAGCCGCTTAGCAGGTTGTTGCTCAGGTGCCTGGTACGGTGAGGCCGGGGAGAAATGGGTTCTAGCTGACTTGAGAACAAGATGAGAAAGAGTGTGGGCACGCTGGGAAAAGAGGGAGTGAAGGCCAAGGACGAGGAAAAGAAATTTGAGGAGGCTTGGATGCAGACAGGGAAGGAGGGAGGATAGGGAGGAAGGGTGGCAGAAAGGAGTGGGTGGGATGGGCAGAGCAGCATGGGGTGAGAGAGGGCAGGGTGGTGGAGTGAGGGGATTGGGAGGGGAGGCATGGTGTAGTGTGTGCACGTACAGTTCTGTGAGCGAGGAGAGTTGCGAGAGTGGAGAGGGAATGGGCCCGAAGAGACTATTCCAGTGCAAGGACCTGCAGGCAGCACGGAGGTGCATGGAGCGGCATGGAGCGGCATGGAGCATGGAGCGGCATGGAGCATGTAGCGTGATGGGGCACAGAGCTGAGAGTGAAGACCGGGCGGAGTGAAGCGATCTCTGAATCAGATAGAACTGATGGGGCATGCAGGTGGCACGGGTTTCGGGTTGACAGAAGCTGACAGGGAGGCGAGAGCAGTGAGGTTGGTGATGCCCCCAGGGATGGCGCCTGTGAGGGCGTTGTAACTCAGGTCCCTGCATACATGCAATGATGGCATTATCAAGTAGCGTCCACAGTATGTATTCTCACAGGAGAGGAGAGCACGTAAGTCTGGCGCTGGTTAGGTCACTGGTGTGGGTGGCCAGTGTTGTATCAGAGCAGCAGAGAAGCAGAGCAGGGGAGGTGGACGAGTGGATGAACAGGGAGCAGAGGAGCAGAGGGACAGAGGCGGGTGGGAAGAGGGGAGAGTTGATAGGCGACTAGACAGAGAGTTCAGTTAAGAAAAGAGGAGGGGAAAGCAGTGGGAGGGAGAGAGGGATGGGAGGCAGTACAAGAGGGCGAGGGCTGAGAGGTTGGTGATGTCAATTGGTAGAGGGCCTGTGATACGGTTGTTGCCCAGCTCACTGCAGCCACGGAGAATGATGCATGCACACACATGCATGCACACACATGCATGCACACACATGCATGCACACACATGCATGCACACACATGCATGACCACACATGCATGCACACACATGCATGCCCACACATGCATGCACACACATGCATGCCCACACATGCATGCACACACATGCATGCCCACACATGCATGCACACACATGCATGCCCACACATGCATGCACACACATGCATGCACACACATGCATGCCCACACATGCATGCACACACATGCATGCCCACGCACATGTGCACATGCATGTGGGTATGCGCAACACACGGTCACGCTCACACTCATGCAGCCGCGTCCAAATGCAGACACACAAACACACACACATGGGTGGGTGGGTCTCTCGTCTCGTGGTACGAAATGGCTTCTGAGAAAGCAGATGGGAAGGCCAAGCAGAGAAAAGGACGCGTAGAGGGATGGGCGAGCAGAGAGAAGGGCATGAAGAGGGAAGGACGAGCAGAGGGAAGGGCATGGGCTTGTATGGTGTGTGACTGACAGGTGCGTGAGAGCAGTGAGAGGGGCGATGGCAGTGGGGATGGGACCTGACAGCTCGTTGCCCTGCAGTGCGCTGGGGGGAAAAGGGGGAGGGGGAGGGGGGGGGGGGGGGAGGGGGTTTGCAGGGAGAGGGGGAATATTGGATGCTTGAGATAGATAGCAGGTGTGCGGAATGGTGGTAGCCCAATGAGTGAGAGAGTTGGTAGGGCAGACCTGGGCGTGTGGGATTAGGTGTGTGGCTGCCTGTATCAGACACGAGTTTGGAGAGATGAGGTTGGCGAGAGATGAGGTTGGCGAGAGATGAGGTTGGCGAGAGATGAGGTTGGCGAGAGATGAGGTTGGCGAGAGATGAGCACGAAGAGAGATGCGTTTGATGATTGCAGAGGAGAGAAGCAACGCTGAAAAAAGGGCAGCAGGTACTGTGTGAAGCAGGTGCATGCACGCACAGGTGCACGAGGCTCTTGAGCACAAAGAGCGAGGTGGGGAGAGGACCCGTGAGTAAGTTGCTGCCCAGGTAGCTGCGATGGAGCGGGAGAGCAGGGAGGGTGTATAGTTAGACGCAGCTGCGAAACACACTGAGAGTGGATGATAAATTCTTGCTCCTAGCAGGGAGTGTTATGTGGTGCGATGTGGTGTGTGGTGTGGTACAGTGAGATGCGTGAGGGGCACGGAAGCAAGAAGCACTCACATCTCTGCGAGTGAGGGTATGGCCCCCAGGGATGTGGGCAGGGAGCCTGTGAGGCGGTTTCCCTCTAGCTGCCTGCCGCAGCAGCAGGAACGGTGGGGGGCATAGGGGAGCAGGGAGTGTTGTTGCTGAGTGCTCGTGTTTGGAGGAGTGCTCGTGTTTGGAGGAGTGCTCGTGTTTGGAGGAGTGCTCGTGTTTGGAGGAGTGCTCGTGTTTGGAGGAGTGCTCGTGTTTGGAGGAGTGCTCGTGTTTGGAGGAGTGCTCGTGTTTGGAGGAGTGCTCGTGTTTGGAGGAGTGCTCGTGTTTGGAGGAGTGCTCGTGTTTGGAGGAGTGCTCGTGTTTGGAGGAGTGCTCGTGTTTGGAGGAGTGCTCGTGTTTGGAGGAGTGCTCGTGTTTGGAGGAGTGCTCGTGTTTGGAGGAGTGCTCGTGTTTGGAGGAGTGCTCGTGTTTGGAGGAGTGCTCGTGTTTGGAGGAGTGCTCGTGTTTGGAGGAGTGCTCGTGTTTGGAGGAGTGCTCGTGTTTGGAGGAGTGCTCGTGTTTGGAGGAGTGCTCGTGTTTGGAGGAGTGCTCGTGTTTGGAGGAGTGCTCGTGTTTGGAGGAGTGCTCGTGTTTGGAGGAGTGCTCGTGTTTGGAGGAGTGCTCGTGTTTGGAGGAGTGCTCGTGTTTGGAGGAGTGCTCGTGTTTGGAGGAGTGCTCGTGTTTGGAGGAGTGCTCGTGTTTGGAGGAGTGCTCGTGTTTGGAGGAGTGCTCGTGTTTGGAGGAGTGCTCGTGTTTGGAGGAGTGCTCGTGTTTGGAGGAGTGCTCGTGTTTGGAGGAGTGCTCGTGTTTGGAGGAGTGCTCGTGTTTGGAGGAGTGCTCGTGTTTGGAGGAGTGCTCGTGTTTGGAGGAGTGCTCGTGTTTGGAGGAGTGCTCGTGTTTGGAGGAGTGCTCGTGTTTGGAGGAGTGCTCGTGTTTGGAGGAGTGCTCGAGTGGAGAAATGTTGAGTGACTTATGGGAAATGAGGAAGAGTGTTGGATGAGGGTTTGGGAAGGCCAGAGGGGCAGGCAGGAGGGAGGGAAGAGAGCGGGGGGGCGGATAGAAAAGGGAAGGGATATGATGGGAGGGGGAAGTAGGCCGAAGGCAGAGGGCAGAGAGCAGCAGGCAGTGGTACGGACAGTTTGAAGAGGGAGGAGAGGTTGGAGATGGCGTCTGGGATGGAACCACCGAGACTGTTGTCGCTGAGAATGCTGGATATGGAAACAGGTGCATGCACGCACATACATGCACACACATACATACACATGCACATGCATGCACGAAGGCCATAGTGCATGCAAGCACGTGCCCAGCTCACACACATGCATGCGAGCATATGCCAACGCATGCATGCAAAACGCAAGAGAGAAAGGAAGATGAGGCAGCACAGGCACGTGAGAGAGAGAGCAAGAAATGAACCAACGCAACAAGGAACCCATCAGTTGGTAAGCAGCATTCACAAGGCAGCAGTGCAGCGATGGAAGGAGCAGGTGAGCAAGTTGGACAGAAGGATGCTATGCACGGAGGAAGGTGGAAGAGTGAAGAGGGATGAGTGGGGAGAGGGCGCACAGGTACTGCAGGTGGGCCAGGGTCCAGATGGAGTTCGTTTTTTAGCCGAGTAAAAAACAGACTTATCACAAGAGGTGGGGGGGAAAGCGCGCACAGGTACTGCAGGTGGGCAAGGGTCCAGATGGAGCTGGGAATGGCACCGGTGAGCCTGTTATCCCTCATATTGCTGCACGTTTCACCGGGATGTGGCAGGGGTGGGGGCAAAGGGAGAATGAGTGAGGCAAAGCGAGGGAGGGAGGGAAGCTATAATTGTGGTGAGGGAAGAATACCGCCCCCTTTCCCTTATTGTGAGGGAGAGGGCTGGAGTTGTGAGTTAGAAGGAGAAGCAGAGGGGAGAGCGAGTCGGGTTATGGAACGGCCATTGATAGCGGCGAGAGAGAATGGCAGAAACAACCATGGAGGGGAAAGGGGGTCGATTACATTGGCGGTGTGTGCGTGGTGCGTGGCATGGTGATATGAGATGAGAGTGTGTGGAGTAGAGTGCATGGCACTGACAGCATGGTTAGGTTACTGAGCTGGCCGATGGACGAGGGAATGGAGCCCCAGAGAAGATTCTCGTTCAGACAACTGGTGGACAGGCGAGCAGGGAAAGGTGAGCAGGTGCATGCAACCAGGCATGGGGAGCGATGAACAATGTAGAGCATGGAAAATTTTAAGCTAGTGATACGGAGGCAACGGTCTGGAACAACACTTGGAAGACTACAGAGATGGAAACGCATAGGGGTAGTAGAAAGGGATGTGTTACATGCATGCAAAGGTGCTCACAGAGTGACAAGGCTGGAGAGGTTGGTGATGGAGGCAGGTATGCGCCCCTGCAGCTCGTTGTTGTGCAGCATGCTGGGGGCACGACGCACACACAGCAAGAGAGCAAGGCGAAGCGAAGCAAACCAGGAGGAGGGGCTTTTCAATAATGTGGGACTCATATGGGGATTTTCATGGGCTTGGGTGCTTGTGTTATGGATTGCACTGGCTGCAGCAGCAGGAACAGGTGCCAGCGACAGCACAGGTGTGGTGGCGGCAGCGGCAGCACAGTGCACTGCTTTGCAGAGCAACGGGTGAGAGCAGAGGCGCAGTACTGACAGCTCTGTGAGCGCTGTGAGTGAGCCGATGCCCGGCGGAATGGGTCCCCCCAGCTTGTTGCCACTCAGCGACCTGCATGGACAGTGAGGTGATGATGCCATGGGGGGGTGCATGTGGATGGATGGATAGTGGCCTGCCTTGTCCTGCCTGCCTTTCTTCCTTTGCTCGCTCACTATCTGCAGCACGCACTTGTTTGGCTGGCCTCGTTGTGAAAGAGAGCTTTGGCGGTGCATTCAGAAAGAGACAGAGAGGTTCGAGGGAGATGGAGGGCAGGAGGAGAGCGAGGGATGAAGGGAAGACGAGGGGGAGCGAGGAGGGGAGGGTGTGTGCACGTACAGAACTTGCAGGGTGGAGAGGTTGGAGATGGTACTGGGAATGAACCCCACCAGCTGGTTATAGCTTAGGTCTCTGAGAAGGCACGCACACATAACATAGGTATATGGGAGGTGTGGGAGGAGTAGAAGGAGGAGGAGTGGAGAAGTGGAGGAAGTAGACGGGAAGAAGCAAGGAGGAAGGAGTGTGCTGTGTATGAACTGCTCTGCTCTGGATGGCTCCAGTGCAGTTTTGATTCAAGCGTGTGTGGGCTTCACACTGAAGGTCTCAGTTGTGGCTGGGAAACGGAAGAGGGGATGTGCACGTGAGAAACAGTGGCTGCCATGCAGCCGAAATCCGTGCCGGCTTGAGCGAGAGTGGTGGCTGGAACCATGTGAGGTGAGGTGCATGTGGCATGGCATGGCGTGGCATGGCATAGCATGAATGAGTCAATGGAAGGTGCATGTGGCATGTGCCATGGCATGCGGCATTGTGGTATGTGGCACGGCATTGCATGCATGTGGATGGGCGAGGGGCGATGCGTACAGGTAGGAGAGGGCAGTGAGGTTGCCGAGGGAGGGCGGAATGATGTTGGCCAGGTTGTTGGCACTCAGACTCCTGTACGCACAAGCACATAGAATACCAGCATTGCCATGTATGCCAGCATTAGTAGTCACAATCCTTAATATTGAAAGAGAAACTGCCAGCAGGAGTGGCAGCACGTGGTGGCAGACCGTGGTGGCAGCACACAGGGGTTGCATGGATGTGTACGCGCAGGGGTGCGAGGGGGTGACGCCCACACTCACACACACATCACTGGACAGACACACGACACACGACACACGGCACACGACACACGGCACACGGCACATAGGCCTGCAGCAAGGAAGTGGCACAGGGAGCGGAATCAGCATCCCATCATCCCACGACCAACCCTCCTCTGGCCGCTCTCGTTCAGAGCAAGCCTCACAGGCCAGTAGTAGTGGCCATGGAGATGTGGCATGGAGAGGCGGCATGGAGTGGGCTCACAGGAAGGTGAGCTTGGTGAGCAGCCCCAGTGCGGTGGGAATGGACCCCACCAGCTTCCTGCCCTGCCCTTGCTCCCCCAGATTGCTGCCACGGGTGGGGCAACAAGAGGTGAGCGGAGAGAATTGATGGAACCTCTCAGCCTATCTTCTCTGCTACTTCGGAGGGTGTGATAGCAGCGGCATGGATTCAGATTGAACGGCTATATATTCTGCATTTGAGGCATCTGCGTCACCACCAGCTTTCCCGGACACGCCATTGATTGCGTTTGCACTAACCCTTCCTAGTCCGCCTCGCATATTCCCCCCTCTTTCCCCTCCCTTCCCCCCCCTTGCGCCCCTCCCCTTCCTCCCCCCCGTTTTCCACCCCTTCCCCCCCTCACATGGCGGTAACCATGCCCGCGCTGTCGCACTGCAGCCACTTCCCATCCGCGCTGCAGTTGCTCCCCGCGCGCCACCCAGCCAGGCTCTCCGCGCCCCACGCCGCCACACACTCCGCCAACACCGCCGCTGCGGGGGACGCGCGGGAGAATGCGGCGGGAAGCGCGGGCGCACGATGGGGGAAAAGGGGAGAGCAAGGCACGTGGAGGGACCGCGGGGCTGGCGGGGTGGGAGGCGCAGGTGCGGGATGCATGACACGTGGCGGACGGAGAGAGTCTCCCGCGAAGGGCGAGGCGCGGGAGAAAGAAACAACTAGTAGTGACGACGAGAGGAGCAATGTATGGGCCTTCAATCGAGAGAGAAGCGCGGGAATTGGCAGGGAAGAGCGGCGGGACGCAAGAAGCACGTTACATTGCGAGGCGGCGATGGTCTGAGCCATGGCGGGGGCGGCAGCGGGAAGCCCGGGCATGCTAGAAGACAGAAGGATACAGAGGACGACGACAACTGTAGCAGCGGGACCGCATCGTAGCGTCACAGGCGGCATTTGCTGCGGCGGCGGCAACGGAGGCGCACGGCGGCGGGGAGACGGCTTGTAGCGATTCGCGGAACCGGCAGTCCGGAAAATGGGGTTAAATTCGTATGCGAAGGGCGGGAGCGAAGCGAGGCTAAGCGACGAAGTAGAATTCGTATGAGGGAAGCACTCGGCATGCACGCAGGTGGAAACAGGTGGAACGTCAAGGCGCACGCAGCCCTCGTGATTCAGAATCGTGTGATGGGAAAGTATTTGAGTGGTGCTGGTGCCGAGCTGAGTGAAGTTGAATGTCGGGGCTGTTCGCCAGCACCATTATATCTAAAAACCACGGGATAACGACGGGATCAGGAAGGTGGGTCTCGCCTTCCTGATCCCGTCAGTTAGAGTTCGTTAACCTCCGTCAGCTTGGTCAGCCCGTGAAAAAAGTGCCGAGCCTCACCTACCGTCCAAACCAACAAACAAAGTGGGCGTCTGGCGAACGCCCACTTTTCTCCACCAACTCTAACAGTTCGACGGCATATGGAAGCGGGGACGAAACTTCGTCCCCAGGCAAAGTAACATCCCCTAGCTATGCCATCGTCATACCGCGTTTTTCAAAACACAGCGGTGGCACAGCCGACGCACCATGAACAGAGGGGAACCCTTGATCAAGGCTGCAGTTTGTCCTAGGTGGGTTCGTTTACCTACCATTTTCCCTCCCAAACACACCTTCGAAATGCCTCCCAAGGGCATGAGCACGAGTTGGGGGGAGTTCTGTTTCAGCGGGGGGTGTTTTATTTGCGCTTTTTACCCAAGTTGTGCAAATTTTGCACAGGGGGCAGCAAATTTCGCACAGGGTCAGATATGAGTTCATTTCGCGCCATTGGGGGGAAGGTGGGGATGGACCTTCCATATGCGGTTGCGAAATTTCGCCTTTTGGGCGCGCGTAGTTTCTCGGGCGGCATTTCACCCAACCCTCGGGGGAGGTTTCCGCCCCCGTTTCCATATGCGGTCGCGATGCTGATTCCATCGTTTTCAATTTGAAAACCGATGTGCTGGCGAACAGCACCGTTGAGGTTGGTGGTGAATTTGGGCGGTGGCGCGGAGGGGGGAGGGGCAGCCACAGTCAAGCGCTACAGAAGTTGGTGAATGTTCCAGCCGGATTGAACGTCGAAGTACACTCGAATAAAAAGATTAATTATACACAGCATGTGGTATGACAGTCACAGTAAGACATTATAAAAAATGTGATCAAACGACCAGAGTGGCAAGACATTTGAACAGCCAGAGTAGTCAGGTCAGAAAAAGGTCAGTGCAATAAAGGCAAGCACTGGAGCATCAGCGCTAGCCCAAACCCACTCCTCCCACACCCTATACCCCACACACATGCAGTGCCGGGTTAAGCCTTGCAGTCTATTCCTCATCCTCCTCGCCGTACCTTCCATTCCTGCCCTCCCATGCTCCATCTCCCCCGCCACCCCATCTCTGTTGCCCCTGGCCATCCACAGGCGTGGTTACCGCCCGAGCAACAGCAACATCGTCATCCTCTACAAACCACTCACCTGACCCGTCCTCCTCCCCGTCACCCCTCCACTCCTCCTTGGCCTCACAATATAGATCACCATTGCCCTCATCACCATCAGAATACAGCTCTGACCCTTCCTGCTCCCCCGCCTCCTCCCCATCCCACCTCTGCTCCCCACTCCCTGCCTGCAGAGGTACTGTAACCTGAGCCATGTAGCACCAGTCTGTGCCGCTGCGATTCCTGTTGCTGCCTGTTCTCCGGCCCTGCCCATTCTCACCCTTGTACATGCCACCACTGCCCCCATGCATGTCACCACCTCTGCCACCTCTTCCCCCACTCCCCACGTTCCCTCCTCCAACTTCCACCACCTCCCACTCCCTCCCATCCGACATCACCTCCCACTCCCTCCCCTTCTCGTCCTCATCCCCCTGCACCCCTCCCTCATCACCATACCCCCATGAGACCCCTTCTCCTCCCTGCTGCTCATTCACGCCACCGCTCCAGCCTGCTGCGCCAGCCCCCTGTCCCGGCATCTGCATGCTGCCCCACCCCATGCCCCCTACCTCACCCCTCCCATCGGGCAACCCATGAGGCAACGGGAACCGGCTCTGCTCAGGGACATACCCACACGCCCGCCCCTGCACCCGGTCATACATCACCCCATCACTATTCGGCGACACCAGCGCAGCCGCCCCTCCACCTCCTGCGCCCCCTCCTCCGCCTCTCACGGTGCCACCATCGCCTCTGCCTACGGTCCTCGTCCTCCGCCCCATGCCATCAGTGACAGCCCGGTACCCTGTCTCGTACGACTGGGCTCGCCTCAGCGGCCTCTGCTCCCGGGAAGGCCCGCTGTACGTTGCTGCCTTTCCCGCCGCGCCTCCATCCCTCTCCCCCGCTCGCCCACCGCCGCTGCCTCTCGCCTGCTGCACCGCATGGGGCTGCTGCCAGCGTGGGCACGGCTGCAGCTGCTGCTGGGGCTGCTGTGGGAAGTGCGGAGGAGCGGGTGGGTTAGAGGCGAGTGCAGGGGGCCGAGAGTGGAATGGCTGAGGCGCATGAGGCTCACCCATGCTGCTCTGTGCAGCATGGCCCATGCCCGGTGCTGCTACCCTTCCTCCTGCCACTGCTGGTCCCACTGCTGAGAACTCCCCCACTCCCACTCCTGCTGCTGCTGCTACTGACACAGGAGTAGGGGGCTGCAGCTGGTATGGGTCCAAGGGTGAAGCGGAGAGCGGGGGAGGGACAGGGCAGGGTAAGGAAAGGGCACTTGCAAGCACGGGGGGGGCGGCTTGACCAGGACTCAGTGCGTGGGCCTGCATCTGCGCCTGCACTTGCGCGTTCAGCTGCATCTGCTGCTGTATCTGCAATTGCAGCTGCGACAGCGTCTGCTGCTGCAACTGCAACTGCTGCAGGGCATGTGACGACAGATGCAACGTCTGCTGCTGCATCAGCTGCGCGGGGAACTGAAGCATAGGCGCCGGCTGCAGCAGCATCGCCTGCTGCTCGCCCTGCTGTAGCTGCGGCACCGCCTGCATCACAACCCCTGTCTGCTGCTGCTGCGGTACCTGCGGCGCTAGCAGCTGCTGCTGCGGCAGTGCCTGGCGCTGCATGTCCCTCTGCCCTGCCCCGCCTCTGCTCCTCATACTGCTCACGGACCTCACCTCCCATTCCTCCCCCTCATCCTCCTCCGCCTCAAACTCCTCCCTCCCCTCTTCCCCCTCCTTCTCCCCCTCCCCCCCCCGCGCCTCACTCCGCAGCTTCTCCATGATCCGCATTGCCTGCGCCATCTTCTGCTCCTCCTTCTCGTCCCTCCGCCTCTCCCTCTCCTCCGCCCCCCTCTGCTGCTTCCGCGACCCCGCGCTCCCCCCCCCATTGCCCGCAGGGCCCCCTCCTCCGCCCGCTCGCGCGGAGCGGGGCGTCATGGCAGCAAGAGGCGCATCACGCGGCGCAGGCGCAGCGGAGGCGGAAGACCAAGCGGGGGGCGACCGCGGGGACAACGCGTTGCTGGACGCACCCGTCCCTCCCCCTTTAGGGGCGCGCGGGGACGGGGGAATGGCGGGAGGCGCGCCTCTTCCAGGCAAATCCTTGAACGAGCGGGAGCGCGGGGAAGCGCACCCGCGCGCGGGGCTAGGTCCGGGGCGGTCAGTGAAAGAGCGCGAGGCGTGCGCGTTGTTCAGCGCCCATGGCGGACTCACGTCTTGCCGCGCCCGTGGGGTGGGGAGGCCTTTGGCGGCGGAACGGGGGGTGGGGGCTACAGGCACGGCGCGGCTCCTGCCTTCCCCCGCGCCTCTAGGAGCGCTCGCCGCCAATGCCCGGCGCGATACGGTGAGCGGTCCGGAGAGCGTCCTGGTCTTATTCAGCTGCGGTTCTGACACCATTCTCCCGCTGCGGCTCCTCTCGTCGCTCACCTGCCACTCCGCGCCGCTTTCTTGCCCCCGCCGTCCCTCCGATCCCCACTCGTCCCTCCTCGTCACCGCTGCCCTCTGCGCGAACGAGCTCTCCCCGTGCGCGCTCTTGCCGCCCTTCCCCCCGGCTCTGCTGCTGCCGCCCCCCGCGGTCCACGTAATGTTGCGCTCGAGGCTAGGCTCGTCGCGATCGTCACCCGCGTTAAACGAGAACGACCCTAGACCTCTCTCCTCGCTGGGTGGCCTCTCTCCTCCTCCCCGCCCTCCCCTCCATCCCCCTCCTCCTCCTCCAATTCCTCTCCCCGATCCAAAAGCGTCCCTCGTTCCGCGCTCCTTACCAGCAGTCCCGCCCGATTCGCCGTCCACCCTGCCTTCCGCGGTTCTCTTTCCGCCGGTCGCCGACCGAGCGCCGGAGGAAGCGGGGCAATCTTCCCGATCCGGAATGGTCACCACCATGTGCTCGAACCGCCGCCCCTTGCGCCGCTCCCCCACTACCGCCCGAGGGGCCCCCTTATTACCCTGCCGCGACGATCCGGCGGGCTGCGCGGATTTGGCTTGCGGGCCTGGCGGTTGCTCCGCTGTTCCGCGCGGTCCTCCCTCCGTGCGCCCGTCGGCCTCCGCCCCCAGCGATTCGTACCCGTTTCCCGTCGATTCCGCACTCTCGCCTGCCCTTTCCCCGCATCCTCCGTTTTCCCAGACTCGACCCCCCTCGCCAGCCACTGCGCCCGAAACACTCAGTGTCTCCCCCCCTTCCGCCCCTGCCGCTGCGTTTCTCCGCCTTCCGCCTCTTCCCGATTCGCCCTCCGCCGCAACCTCCGCACGCCTGTCATCGCTCTCGTCATCCGCGCGCAACGGCGCGAACGACACGCGCAGGCGGGGCGTGCGGGCACTCGCGCTGCCGCCGGTGGGGGTGGAGCTAATGAAGGCCGTGGAGGGCGGCGGCGATACCGGACCGCTGCCCAGCGACGGGGATAACGGCGCACCATCGCCCGCACTTCCGCCGTTCGCGGGCTTATTAATAGGAAGCGCGGGAGTGACGGCGGCGCACGTGACTGTGTCGACGGAGCTGCTGCCGCCGGTGCTGCTGCGGTGAATAATGGCGGTCGGGTACGGCGACTCGAGGTCGACATCATTGTCGAGGTTACTGCACTGCTCTGTCGCTTCCGCCGTGTCAGGAGGACGCGACGGGAAGTCGTCGTTATCCTGTAGCGACTGAACGACATCCAAGGTTAGGGTGCCGTTGCTGCCGATGCTAATGGTGTGACCCCTTCGCGCCACGCTACAGCTGCCGAATAATCCATCAGCCAGGCGTGTCATGCTGTAGACATTCTCGCGGCGCACGCCGCTGCTTATCTCGTGCGCGGGCTCGTTGCGAATCTCCCGCGTGGCGGCAGGGACGACGCAGCAACTATCCGGGCATTGCTCGCCCACGCGCAAAGCTTGCGTGTCTGACGCTTCTATCGAATCGGCGTCTGGCGGATCTGCGGTGAGGCTGATGTGTTGTATCGACGCTGGAGAAGTGGAGCTTCGGGATACTCTTGGCTCGGAAGGCACTGATTTGTCCGTGCAACGCGACGACTTGGCCGTGCTCCCCGCGTTCACGCGGGCAGGTCGCCAGAGAAGTGAGAGCTTGGATATGAATGGGGCCATCTTGACGGAGATGGCGTCCAGGTGACGGAGTTGCGACGTTGACACGAGATAAGATGCAGGGTAAAAGGGAAGTATTTTAAGGGAACGGTATAGGGAAGATCGGCAAACGGCCTACTATCGGGTTTAAAATACTGCTATACTCCGTGCCCCTCCCATCAAATAATTCCTCTTCCTGAATTTCGTCCCGACGATGGAAGCTCCGTGCGAGCCTACTACATCGAACAAGGCCGAAATGCGCTAGGAGATGTGGCGGAGGTTTCGGATTTGACACACTCCCTCCTCCTTCCCCTCCCTCACACCTATCTATTCCGTGTACCAATTGGTACAAATTGGTACCTATTGTCAGAGCTCACGACCACGGTTCAAGTTGATGGAGTCAAGGAACAATCAGCCAATACATATTGATCTGCCATCGTGACAACACGGGCATCTGAAAGCTACACACGATGTCCGATCCATGCACGCGAAAATGCCCTACGCGCTGCAGAAACTCTGCCCGCGTGCATTCGAGCCCGGGCAGTTGCACCATGGTTATAGGCACGCCGAGCCACTTGGGCAAGTTGGGTAAATCACGACAACTGCAACACTTACACCAACAACAACCGCCCCCGCCCCGGAGTCTCGTTGTCCGTAGGCCAGGGACAGGCATGTTAAACTGTATTATGCTTGTAGGCTATAGTGGGGTAGCCATTATGGGGTACAACCCCAACTAGGGTTTCATATTTGTACCCAAACTTCTGCTAGTTCATCATTCTTGCCTAGCTATTCTGAAATGGTATCAGAGCAGGAGGTCCCTAGGACCTACCGACCGTTTTTTAAGGGCCCACCACCGCTCGCATGCGGTTACCACGCTACCCCGTGCCCTAGCCTCGTAGCGCCCTCGTGCGCCCTCGTTAGCGCCCTCGCGCGCCCCTCGTTAGCGCCCTCGCGCGCCCCTTGCTAGCGCCCTCGCGCGCCCCTCACTAGCGCCCTCGCGCGCCCCTCGCAGTGTCGCCCGCCCGCCGAGCCGCCCGCTCGCAGCCCGCTCGTCCTGCTGCCCGCTTCGCAGCCCGCTCGCCCGCTCGCTGCCCGCTTCGCGGCCCGCCCGCCACGCAGCCCGCCCGCCCGCTCGCTGCCCGCTTCGCGGCCCGCCCGCTTCGCAGCCCGCTCGCTCGCTGCCCGCTCCGCGGCCCGCCCGCTTCGCAGCCCGCTCGCCCGCTCGCTGCCCGCTTCGCGGCCCGCCCGCCCGCTCGCTGCCCGCTTCGCGGCCCGCCCGCTTCGCAGCCCGCTCGCTCGCTGCCCGCTTCGCGGCCCGCCCGCTTCGCAGCCCGCCCGCCCGCTCGCTGCCCGCTTCGCGGCCCGCTCGCTCGCTGCCCGCTCCGCGGCCCGCCCGCTTCGCAGCCCGCTCGCCCCGCTGCCCGCTTCGCAGCCCGCCCGCCCGCTCGCTGCCCGCTTCGCGGCCCGCCCGCTTCGCTGCCCGCTCGCAGCGCCGCCCGCCCGCCCGCTACCTGCTTCGCAGCGCCGCCCGCTGCCTCACTGCCGCTGCTCTGCTGTGCCCTCACGCCTGAGCTATGGCCTCTATTCGCGTTCTTTCCTTCGATGCTGAGGGCCGTCCCGTGCAGTTCACTTCCTGGCTCGACGACCTGCAGTTGTATCTTATGAGCAATAGCACGGACCACATCTCCCTCTATGACTACGCGTCTGGTGCTGCCGCTGCTCCTGCTGCCACAGCCGAGCTTAGTGTTCGTTCCCACTGGCAGACTCGTGACGCAGCTGCTCGCCTAGCCATTCGTAGTCACCTGCCGCTAGCTGAGCTCGAGCATTTTGGCGACTGCAAATCCGCTAAGGCCCTGTACGATGCTGTCGTTGCTCGCTACTCCTCGCCTGCCACAGCCGAGCTTAGCCGCCTCATGCTGCCGTACCTGTTCCCCGATCTGTCCACCTTTACTACAGTCGCCGATCTTATCACCCACCTTCGCACTAGTGATGCTCGCCTGCGTGCCGCCCTTCCCACCGAGTTCTGCGCTAAGAACCCCCCTCCACTGTACTGGACACTCCACTTCATAGTCACCCGTCTCCCTGACACCCTCCGCTCAGTTCGAGACCACTTCCTTGCTCGCTGTCCCACTGAGCTCACAGTCGCCCTCCTAGAGGAGCAGCTGCTCGCGGCCGAAAAGAGCATTGTAGCTGTTGGTGCTGCTCGTGGCGCTCCTCGCACCCCCATCTTTGAGGGGTGTTCTCCCTCTCCCCTCGCTCCCTCCTACGCTGCTGCTGCTGCTGTTGACTTCCTTGGTGCTGAGTCTGTTGGCGCTGCTTCTGCTCCTGGTGGGAGGCGCCGCACCGGCAAGGGCAAGGGGGGCAAGGGTGGTGGTGGTGGCGCTGGGGGGGGAGGAGGTGGGGGAGGTGGGGGGGGAGGCGGTGCTGGAGGGAGCGGTGGCGGGAGCGCTGGTGGGAGTGGGGTCGGTGGTGGAGGCGGGGGCGGCGGCGGAAGCAGTGGCAGTAGTGGCGGCGGCGGCGGTGGCGGCGGTGGCGGTGGTGGCGGTGGTGGCGGTGGCGGTCGGAGCGGTGGTAGTGGTGGCGGCGGCGGTCGGAGTGGAGGCACTGGCTCGGGCCAGAGCTCCCAGCAGCAGCAGCGTCCCCAGACGACCCAGCAGCTTCGTGAGTGGCTTGCTCAGCGTGGGACGTCGGGGGGCAGTGGCCGCTGTTCTTATGTCATTCGCACAGGTGATCGCAAGGGACAGACGTGTGGGAGGTTCCACACCCCGTACCGCTGCTTCTCCCGCCTTGACGACGCTTGGCGTGAGGAGATGGGCGCGGATGTTGAGCGCCCCCGCTGGGCTGAGCTCATGAGGGCTGGTGTTGATGTCTTTGCTCTTGACTAATATGCTATTATTGCTGCCATGTATGCATTGACTGTTAGTGCCGAGGGAGACTGTTACTTGTGTGTGCCGCCTGACCCAGGTATAGAGCCCGCTGCCCTGGGTACTAGTGAGTCTGCTCTCTCTGGTATGGTGCCCCCTGTACTTGCTCCCCCCAGTGCTGTCCTGGCTGGTTTCGAGTCTGCTCTCTCAGGTACAGCACCCACAGAGACTGCTCTCTCAGGTACCGCACCGGCTGAGGCCTGTCACACCTTCACCCTTGACTCAGGTGCTTCCCGTTGCTTCTTTCGTGACAGTACTGAGCTCACACCGCTTCCTGCACCGGTCCCAGTCTCCTTGGCTGACCCCTCTGGGGGCCCAGTCCTTGCCCAGTCCACCACTGTCCTCCCTTGTCCGGCGGTTCCGTCTGGCTCGTTGTCGGGTTTCCACCTCCCCTCGTTCTCGACGAACCTGGTGAGCAACGCTGTCCTCCAGGATCAGTGGGTTGACACCTTTACCCCTGGCGGACAGCGTGTGGCGATCTGCACGTGCTCCAGGACCGGCCGTCACCTGGCTACGTTTACCCGTCGGCCGGGGTCGAGTCTCTACACACTGACCACTGCGTCTCCTCAGGTCACTGCTGTCGGTCAGGTGTCTGCGTCAGGTCTGGTAGCCCACGCCTGTGAGTGTCGTTCCCTGTCGCACCAGACTCTTCTCTGGCACCACCGCCTGGGTCACCCCTCCTTGCCACGCCTTCGTGGCATGCACCGTCGCCACCTTGTGTCTGGTCTTCCCAGGTCCCTCCCTCCCCTCCCTGCCTCGCCTGCGCCGCCTTGCCTTCCTTGCGTCGAGGGGCGGCAGCGCGCCGCTCCTCACTCCTCCTCGTTCCCCCCGACAGAGGCTCCTCTGCAGACCCTCCACCTGGACGTGTGGGGCCCAGCCCGCGTTCGTGGTCAGGGCGGTGAGCGGTACTTTTTGCTGGTTGTCGACGACTACTCGCGTTACACCACGGTCTTCCCCTTGCGCACCAAGGGTGAGGTCCCTGCTGTTCTGATCCCTTGGATCCGCACGGTTCGTCTCCAGCTCCGCCGCCGTTTCCGGACAGATCTTCCTGTCCTGCGTCTGCACTCTGACAGAGGTGGTGAGTTTTCCTCCGATCTCCTGAGGACCTTCTGTCAGGCGGAGGGCATCGAGCAGACCTTCACGCTTCCGGACTCCCCACAGCAGAATGGGGTTGCTGAGCGCCGCATTGGCCTGGTCATGGAGGTCGCTCGTACCTCCTTGGTCCACGCGGCGGCTCCCCATTTTCTGTGGCCGTTTGCTGTCCGGTACGCCGCGCATCAGCTCAACCTCTGGCCCCGTGTCTCCTTGCCGGAGACCTCGCCCACACTGCGTTGGACGGGGGAGGTTGGCGATGCGTCGCGCTTCCGGGTGTGGGGTGCTCGTGCCCTTGTCCGCGATACGTCCGCGGACAAGCTCTCCTCCCGCACGCTTCCCTGTGTCTTCCTTGGCTTTGTCCCTGACGCGCCTGGCTGGCAGTTTTACCACCCCACCTCGCGCCGGGTCTTCGCCTCTCAGGATGTCACCTTTGACGAGTCGGTCCCCTTTTACCGTCTCTTCCCCTACCGCACTGCCCCCCTCCCTCCCCCGCCGCTTTTCCTTGCTCCTGGTCCCCCTCCGGTAGACCCCCTTCCCCCTCAGGGTCCTGCTCCTTCAGGTGTCTCTCAGGTAGACCCTCCTCCCGTCGCTGAGCCTGTCGAGGTCACAGGTGACTCAGGTGCTGCTGCGGGTGGTGCTGCTGGGAGTGCTGAGCCTGGGGGTGCTGAGCCTGGGGGTGCTGCGCCTGGGGGTGCTGGGGCTGCGGGTGCTGGGACTGAGGGTGCTGGAGCTGAGGGTACGGTGCCTGAGCGTACGGAGTCTGGGGGTGCTGAGCCTGGGGGTGCTGAGCCTGCGGGTGCGGGGCCTGGGAGTGCTGGGACTGCGGGTGCTGGAGCTGAGGGTACTGTGCCTGAGAGTTTGCCGCCTGGGGGTGCTGAGCCTGGGGGTGCTGCGACTGGGGGTGCTGAGCCTGCGGGTACTGAGCCTGCGGGTACTGAGCCTGGGGGTGCTGCTACTGAGCCTACGGAGCCTCGGGTTACTGCGTCTGGGGGTGCTCCGGTTCGGGGTGCTGAGCAGTCTCTCACACCGCAGCAGCTTCGTGACTGGTACGTCCGGCGCTTTCGCCGTCCTAGTGGCTCGGCTGGAGTTGGGGGTGCTGGGGCTGCTCGTCCTGGGGGTGCTCGTACTGGGGGTACTGGAGCTGCCGGGACTGTTTATTCTGGGAGCACTGCGACTGGAGCTGCTGGAGCTGGGGACTCTGGCGCTGGCGGTGCTAGCGGAGTTGGAGCTGCCGACTCTGGGGGTGGCGCTGCTGCTGGTGCTGCGGACCCGCCTGGTGGAGCTGCTGCTGGAGCTGAGGACCCGAGCGGTGGCGCTGCTGCTGGTGCTGGGGACCCGGACGTTGGAGCTCCTGCTGGTCCTGAGGACCCGGCCGCTGGAGTCTCTTCTGCTTCTGGAGACGCTGCGCGGCCGCGACCGTACTTCGTACCGCTCCTTCAGCAGGTTCTTGGGCAGGCTCCTCCTCCTTGTCCTCCTCCCTCCGTAGAGTGTCCTCCGCCTGTCCAGCCGCAGTCACAGTTACCGCCTTCCTCGCCTCTCCCTGCTCCCTCTCCTTACGCTGGTCCCACAGGAGGTCTTACAGAGCGTCGTGAGCCTGAGTCTCGTCCTGTGTCGCCTGTTCGTCCTGCTCGCACTGGTAGTCGTGTCCGTCGTGAGCGTCCTCCTCCTGTCCCAGGCACTCACTACATGACTCTGCGTCCCTCTACTGCTCCTCGGCGTGTCCCTCTACCGTCTCCTCCTGCGTCCTCTTTGCCTGCCGTTCCGGACCCTGAGTCTGACCGGTATCGCGCTGAGCACCCTACAGTCACGCGTCTCCTCGCTACTGTTGTCACTGACCCTACCTTTGAGTCCTCGGCTGCGTCTGCTCTGGTCGCTGAGTTGGTTGACTTTGCTGCTGCCTGTCGTCTAGACTACGCTGCTAGCCTTGTTGCTGAGTCAGAGTCTGCGTCTGTCTGTCCTCCGTCCGTCGGGGGTGAGTGTGCTCTTAGCACGGACGTCCTTGAGGACAGGCAGGAGGACTTTGACTCTCTTGCGGCTGCTGTACCTCATCTCGTGGCCTGGTTGCTTGCCCCTGAGGGAGACCCGGATGCACTAGACATCCCCACTCCGCGCACTTACGCAGAGGCGATCTCGGGTCCCTACTCCTCTCAGTGGCAGACAGCCATGGACGCAGAGATGGCATCCTGGAAGTCCACAGGCACCTACGTCGACGAGGTTCCCCCTCCTGGGGCGAACATCGTCGATGGCATGTGGATTTTCAGGGTGAAGCGGCCGCCAGGTTCTCCGCCTGTCTTCAAGGCTCGTTACGTTGCTAGAGGCTTCAGTCAGCGTCAGGGGGTCGACTTCTTCCAGACCTTCTCCCCCACCCCGAAGATGACCACTCTTCGGGTTCTGCTGCACGTTGCTGCTCAGCGTGACTACGAGCTTCACTCTCTTGACTTCAGCACAGCGTTCCTGCAGGGCAGCCTGCACGAGGAGATCTGGCTGCGCCGCCCACCTGGCTTTACTGGGTCGTTTCAACCTGGTACCCAGTGGAGTCTCCGCCGGCCAGTCTACGGTCTCCGCCAGGCGCCACGTGAGTGGCACGACACACTGAGGACTACACTTGCGGCTCTTGGGTTCGCGCCGTCTACTGCTGACCCGTCGCTGTTTCTGCGCACAGACACGTCGCTGCCGCCGTTCTACATTCTCGTGTACGTCGACGACTTGGTCTTTGCTACTGCTGACACTGAGGCACTTGCTCGTGTGAAGTCGGAGCTGCAGAAGAGACACACCTGCACTGACCTGGGTGAACTGCGTAGCTACCTTGGCTTGCAGATCACCCGGGACAGAGCTCGCCGCACCATCACCCTGACTCAGTCACACATGGTGCAGCAGGTCCTTCAGCGCTTCGGCTTCCAGTTCTCCTCACCACAGGCCACACCTCTGGCTACCAGCCACTCGCTCTCAGCTCCACCTTCGGACGAGTCCGTAGAGCCGAGTGGCCCGTACCCAGAGCTTGTAGGCTGCCTCATGTACCTGATGACTTGCACGCGACCTGACCTAGCGTACCCTCTTAGCATCCTTGCTCGTTACGTTGCACCTGGGAGACACAGGCGAGAGCACTGGGAGGCTGCTAAGAGGGTGCTGCGTTACTTGTGCAGTACATCAGGCATGGGGCTGGTGCTTGGAGGACACGACAGAGTTGTCCTCACTGGTCACTCGGACGCTTCTTGGGTGGACGACCTGGCTACGCAGCGGTCGTCACAGGGTTACACCTTCAGCCTTGGCTCTGGTTCTGTCTCGTGGCGGTCCACCCGCTCTTCCTCTGTTCTCGGCTCTAGTTGTGAGGCTGAGATCTACGCCACAGCCATGGCTGCACAGGAGTTACGCTGGCTCACCTACCTGCTGACTGACTTGGGAGAGCGGCCTAGTTCTCCTCCAGTTCTGTACGGTGACAACAAGGCGGCTCTTGCCTTGTGTCAGGAGCACAGACTGGAGCACAGGACGAAGCACATTGCTCTTCGCTACTTTCTTGCTCGAGAGCTTCAGCAGCGCGGTCAGCTTCGGCTTGTGTACGTGGACTCGAAGGCCAACACTGCTGATATCTTCACCAAGGCGCTCCCGCCTAGTGATCATCAGCGGCACTGTACTTCTTTAGGCCTTGTGTCCACGTTTCCTCACTTGCTCACTGCTTGACATTCTTTGTACTGTACTTTATATATATCTTGTTGCTTGCTTGCTAGGTTTTGATCACTGTGTTGCTTGTCTTGTACTATATCTAGCACTGCATGTGAACTGGCCTTGTGGCCTTTACTTGTGCTCGGAGTGTGGTGACGTTGTGATCCACCCTGGGCTTTGCTTTGCTTTGCTGGACTGGTCTTGTGACCCTTTGTTCTCCCCCACTTTGCCTATGGGGGTGTGTTAAACTGTATTATGCTTGTAGGCTGTAGTGGGGTAGCCATTATGGGGTACAACCCCAACTAGGGTTTCATATTTGTACCCAAACTTCTGCTAGTTCATCATTCTTGCCTAGCTATTCTGAAAAGGCAGAGCAAAAACTGTGGGCGAAATGAGTTTGACGTCGCGCACCTCTTCGCTGCCTACTGGATGCCACGTCGTGGTGTTTCAATGTGCGCCAAACACACAAGGCGCACATTGAAACGCCACGTGGAGGCTGCCCGTGCAGCTTTGACGCACGTCAATGTTGACGTATGTCTAGCTGACCCACGTCACCCGATGCGGATGAGCGGTCTCGTGTGCATGTTAGAGCCCCAGCGCCGGGAACACGGCCACCCAGCATGCGGGTTATACACACGTGTACTAACCTTTGTGCCCACTAAACCCACGTCACCCCGTGTGGCCTGTGGTTACCCATGAATGTTACACGCACCTCCGCGTTCCCATTCACACGATGACTGAACCCTCAGCCAAAACTCAACATCAAACCTCAAAAAGCTGACGGGAAGCGGGTTCGAGACAAGCGATGATAAAACGTCTTGCAATTCTCCTCGACAATCACAGTCTACTCCCACTTTCATTTCAACAACTATGCCGCGTCTCTACCGCCGCGCGCAGCTCGCAGTGCACATTAAGAAGGCGATCTGCGCGCATCATGTGCAGAACCCTCTCATGCGCCATGTTGACTTGGCGCGCTGGTGTTTTACTCGGTACGGGCTCCGTCCCGACCGCAGCACGATCGGACGGATTTTGAAGGCGGCGGATTGTTGGCGCGCGCCCTCCGCGGACAGCAACCCCGTCCGTGTTCGTGGCGGAGCCCACCCCGACCTCGAAAGCGCCATGGTGCGCTGGATCTCGAACGCCGGCCCGGTGGGGATCCCGCTCACGCTGCAGACGATCCGCGACCACGTCGCGGTCATCGTACGTGACTTGGGAAAGCCGCCGACTTTCCGCTGTTCCGTGGGATGGGTGCGTCGCGCTTTGCGCCGCAATGGCATTCGGTGCCACAGCGCTGCTGGGGAAGCCGCGGATCAGGACATGGCTGCGGTCCGCACTTGCAAGGAGAAGCTCCCGCAGCTTCTCCTCTACCTCTCTGTCTCCCCGCGCGACGTGTACAACTTCGACGAGACCGCCCTGTTCCTTTCGGTGTTGCCCCGGAAGACGTACGGGCGTACACGGGTGGCGGGTCGCAAAATTCCAAAGGAGCGCCTCACGGTCGGGCTTCTCGTGAACGCGGACGGGAGCCACGCGTTCCGCCCGCTCGTGATCTCGAAGTCGAAGCGGCCCCATGATTTCCGCCCCGACTTTGACCCCGAGCCACTGTGCTACTGGCGCCACAATAAGAAGGGCTGGATGACCGCCCCGGTATGTGCTTCACAATTTTTCAATCAATTCATTTATGTCATTGTCGGTTCACGCACGCGGCCATGATAGCTTGTACTAACTTAAACGTCCATCCCCCGTCCCTTTTCGTACGCTTGTGCGCAGCTTTTCACGCTCTTCATGGAGCAACTGAACGCGGCCATGGTGGCCGAAGAACGCCACATCGTTATCCTGCTTGACAACGCCTCGAGTCACGTGCTCAAGACCGAGGATGCCGAGACCGAGGACTTGTTCGGCTTCCGCACGCAGTCGCTGAGCAACCTCCGCCTGGTGTTCCTTCCGCCGAACACCACCGCTTTCACTCAGCCGCTGGACCAGGGCCTCATCGCCATGACGAAGGCCCGGTACAGGCAGCATTGGCTCGAGGCCGTCGTCGAAAGGTGGGTGGAGGGCGGCGCCACCGCGAATTTCGCGCGCTACAAGCCGAACCTCCGCGACGTCCTGGCGTCGCTGCTGGACGCCTGGATGAACATCGGCCCGCGCACGATTCAGAGGTGCTGGTGGCGGACGGAGTGCCTCCCCCTCGCGTGGGCTCTGTCTCTGTCCCACGTCGGCGCCGCAGGCCTGACTCCTGGTGGGCGCGGCGTTGCACCGCTCGACATCGATCTCGATGAGGAGATCGGTGACGTCGGGATTCTCATAGACCGACTTGCTCTCGGGCCGAGCGCGATGCCGGCCGCCGACTTCGTCGCAATCGACGCGGGGCAGCCGACATGCGCCGAGCCTGGGGAGGACCCTTTGGCCGAGGAGCCTGCGACGGCGTACTCGGCTGCCTCGTAGGAGCCGCCGGCGAGCATGGAGGCGGTCTACCAAGATGCGGATCCCACGTCCCGCGAGGCTCGTCGCTAGACGCGCGCCGCATCTGAGATGCTCATCGGGTACGCGCGCTCCACCTGCATCACCCCCCGCGAGCTTTGCGCACTCTTCGAGATCCGCAACCCGATCATCGTGGCGCGCATGGAGAGGGCGAGCCCGACGTTGAACCTCAACGCGACCCCGATCGCCACCCCCAGGCTGTCCGAGATCCCGGATGCCGTGCGCCCTCGTCCTCGCGGGCGCGTCCTCCCTGCGTGGATGACGGCGCCATCCCCTCGCCAGGCTCTCATTGATGCTGGCGCGCCTGCCGTCATGGACGGCTTCATGGATGCGGCGGAGTGGGTGCGTCTGTGAGTTGGCCCAACTCCGCCTCTGTACTTGGTGTTTCACCAGGTACACCAGGGTCAACATCTCATTGACTCTGGTGCTCGTTGTGCTTCGGGGAGCTGTGTGTTGTTGGTTGAGATGGCTCGCTGTGATTGGCCTGGATGTGGTCTGGGGTTGTTTGTGAGGGAATGGGTTGTTTTGTGAAATGGGCCGTTACAGTTTGATGATCTAAAGTGGTAACAACAACAACAGTTAGAAAACCAAACCAGGCAAGCCAACACTGTTTCGTGTAAAACAAACGTGTAACAATTCGGGTACTTTATAAGCCCATGTTGGCTCTGGCGAAATGCGACGAACTGCTCGAATTGCAAAAACCACTTACAAGCCCAAAGGGCAAGGCAACCTTGGGGGACTCTAACGAGCATTAGGTGTACAAGTAGAAACAGCCCTGTAACGACCCCGAGGAGTGAGGACGACCCCGATCTCGTACGAACTGCGTCAACCATTCTCTCTGTGTGCCACTGTCAATCGCAAACGACGAAGGCAGGAGGAGACAAAGGAGGGGGTGGTCTCGGGGTGATGAAATGTGGAGGAGCGGGGTTTGGTTCCTCACATTCCCAGTGTGAATGCAGTGCAAGGGACAGAACCAAACAAAACAAACGGGGTGGTGGTCCTAAACTGTACACCCACCCACAGATCCAATCCGAACTTCTGTGCAACACAAGTGCGTGCGCATGTGACTTCTTCCGCGTTGGGCAGTTCGCCATGGCGAACGTTTTTTTCCGCGTTGTTGAACAGCACAAGTGCACTCGGAGGCATCAATGAACAGCATGAGGATATACCGTACACCATTCCGTTATTGGGCCTCCAGCTATTAACGTTGTTTTATAGCTCTAGCTTCTAGCAAACAACCCAATTGTCATCTTTCTTGTTGGCTCATATGCCCAGAACCGCATAATTGATTTGTTTGTGAAACAACAGTCCCATATATGTTCTGTAATGATTGTCATGCACAGTAGAAAGTTTTGCTATTCGTTAACAACAGAAAATTCCTTGCCAACTAATTCTGCAAATGTAAAAAAATACAGAAAAATACCTACTGCATTTCTGTCTCTACAAGAGGGTTCAGGTGCATAACATACAGGTATACTTGACAAAATTGTATTCACTTCAGCTTTTATACTCAGATAATCACATGCATGGCAGGTGAGCCAGGCACGCTTGCATCATGCCATGCACTTCGACTCCTCCACCCCTTCACTCCTCTTCCTTCTCACGCTGCCCTCCCTTGCCTTCCATCGTGCTCCTCTTCCCTCCATCAGCGGCCATCCTGCACATGGCATGATGCCATGCCACACCATGCCATGCCACCTTATGCCTTGCCACGCCATACCATCCCAGACCAGGCAATGCAAAAAAATGAGATGGCACTTTAAGACATGCCAACAAAATCAGGTGCCACACCATGCCATGTCACAACACGAGATGATACACCATGCCATGCCACACCACCACATACAACATACCATGCCACTCCTTGATACACTAACCCACACTGTGTCATACATCACTGCCTCATACCACGCTGTATCATACCATACTGTATCAAATTACATAACCTCATACCCCACTGTATCATACCATACAGCCTCTTAACACACTGTATCATAGCGCAATTTATCATGCAACACAATATCATATCACACTGCAACATACCACATTACATCACACCACACCATAACACCCCCTACCGCCCACCACCACCCCTTGCCAGCCCGCCTTGCCCTTCTCCACCTTCACTAGCCAACAGTAGGAGCAGCGAACAGCTCACTTCCTTTCAGAAACAGCATAGTCCCCACTCTCCCACCCAAGGGGATTCAGTCCCCACTCTCCCACCCAAGGGGATTCAGACCCCACTCTCCCACCCCACCCAAGGAAGGTCAGACCACAGTGTATCATGCCACACTCTACCACACCACTCTTACACATACCACACTCCTTCATATTTCTCTCTAACATACTACACTACGTCATACCACACTACATCATACCACACTGTACCATACCACACTGTATCACACCACACTGTATAATACCACACTACATTATACCACACTGTACCATACCACACTCTATCATACCACACTATATCATACCACACTACATCATACCATGCTGTATCATAACACACTCTATTGAATCACACTGCATCATACCACACTGTATCATGCCACACTGTATCATACCCCATAGTTTCATACCACAGTATCATAACCCACTGTATCAGACCAAACTCATATCACACTGCACCATACCACACCATACCATACGACAATGTATCAGACCACTCTATCATATCACACTACATCATACCACACTGCATCACACACACTGTATCAAACCAAACTGTATCATACCACACTCTACTATCACATTGTATCATACCACACTGTATCAGACCACACTACATTGTATTAGACCACTCTATCATATCACACTGTATCATACCACACTGCATCACACAAACTGTATCAAACCAAACTGTATCATACCACACTCTACTATCACATTGTATCATACCACACTGTATCAGACCACACTACATTGTATTAGACCACTCTATCATATCACACTGTATCATACCACGCTATAACATACCACACAGTATCAGACCACTCTATCATGCCACACAGTATCATAACACACTGTATCATGCCACACAGTATCATAACACATTGTATCATACCACATTGTATCATACCACACTGTATCATACCACACTGTATCATACCACAATGTATCATAACACACTGTATCATGCCACACTGTCTCAAACCACACAATATCACATCACCCAGCAATCACAACCACCCTTGCCCAACCACCATCAGCCCCTCCCCCCTTCGCCTGCCAGCAGTAGGAGCAGCAGACAGACCACTCCCTGTCGGAACAACACTCTCGGGGGCTATGCCTTGAAGTCGAGGTGTGGTAGTGGAAAATTGCTTCCAGCCCAAGACTCAGATTTCACCCCTGACGTGGCTAGAGCTGACGCGAACCAGAGCCGCCGGCCGGTCGGCTCTGACGGTGTCCATTAGGCCTTTAACGCCAGATCGGGAACCTGAGCACCGAGTGCCGTGCCGCACAGATTCCACCCACCACACCCTGAACCACAAGGCACAACACCAGAGGGTGCTGCCCCTAAGGCAGTGGCTGCCCACTTGCTCCCATGCTCCCCACCCAACCCCATCCATTCACGCCATGCCTGTACCTACCATCGCCGGTCAGAGAACCATGATGCCTCAGGCTGCTGGGAAGTGGAAGGAGGAGGGAGAGTGGGGGGGGGAGATTGGAGAAGGAATGCCTCTGTTTCGCACTTGGTCCAGTGCTCGCTCCCTACTTCAGGCTGCTAGAAGGGGAGGGGGGGAGAGAAAGAGAGAGGAGGGAATCAGACAACACACCTGATACCATACCTCACCTGCTACCATACCTCACCTGATACCACACCTCACTCACGACTCGACCTAACCTAGTCTGCCCCCTAACCCCCCAACCCCCACTGCTTCTGCTGCTGCAACTGCTGCTGCCGGTCTGCTACTCAGCTTCCTCTGCTGCAGTCTTCACTCCATACAAAGTGACCTGGTGGGGGAGGGAAGAAAGGGGGAAGTGAAAGCAATTGAGTTGGGATGACCAGGACAGAAAAGACTGAAATTGACAAAAACAACAAGGCAGAATTGAAGAGCAGAAAGGTACTGGGATGAGGGCAAGAGGGGAGGTGACGTACCTTGAGAGGCCAAGCCCACCCCGATACTCTCCCTTGGTGCAGCGATTGGCAGTGCTGCCTCCCTCCCATCCCCACGGGTACCTGCACGGCCACAGGGGAGGGGCGTGGGGAAGCGTCGGTGTTGACCCCCGCCCCTCCCCTCCACCTGCAAGGCACACACGCAGAGCTGGTCAGTGGGCAGCGAGGGGATGAATACTGAAAGTGCAAGAGAGGGAACGGCATTTGCAAGGCGGGAGAGGGGAGGGGCCACTGGTGGAGGCCAAGTCACAAACCACAGACCCAAGGGCTGCACCTGAGGGGGTACCTGCACACCTGCACCTGAGGGGGTACCTGCACCTGAGAGGGTTACCTGAAGTAAGGGGGTCTGCAGCATGTGAGCCGGTCCCAACCAGTGGCGCTGTTTCAAGAGGAAGGTGCGAAAGCGCATGCAAACACGAGATGCAAGCAAAGTACACAAGACATGGCGAGGCAGGCAAGGGGTTGAGGGAACTTAGCTGGCAGATGGAGAACGTTCGAGGGAGCTGTTGCCTCGTCCCTGCTCCCCTCCCCTCCTCCTCCAGTGTGCGTCTCCTGTTGAATGCCAAGTGACCTGGTAGGGGCAGCAGACAGGGGGGGGAGTAGCAGCAGTTGAGTTGGCATGACCAGGAACAACAACAACAGCTGCAGGTGAAAGAAATGAGAAGGCGAAATTGAGGAGCAGAAAGGGAGAGCGATGAGGGCAAGAGGGGAGGTGACGTACCTTGAGAGGCCAAGCCCACCCCGATACTCTCCCTTGGTGCAGCGATTGGCAGTGCTGCCTCCCTCCCATCCCCACGGGTACCTGCACGGCCACAGGGGAGGGGCGTGGGGAAGCGTCGGTGTTGACCCCCGCCCCTCCCCTCCACCTGCAAGGCACACACGCAGAGCTGGTGAGTGGGCAGTGAGGGGATGACAGGTGAAATAGCAAGAGCAGCAACAAAATTTCAAGGAAAATGAGAAAGGAGGGGCCACTGGTTGAGACACAACTGCAAGGCACAGACCCCCAAGGGGACCTGAGGGGCTGTAAGGCTGTAAGGGGGCTGAATTTGAACCCGAACCTGAACCTGCACCTGAACCTGAACCTGAACCTGAACCTGAACCTGAATTGAGGTCTGTGGCTTGCGAGTCGAGCCCCAACCAGCGGCGAGTTTTGGAAACAAACAAAGTGGAAGAATAAACGAGAAGCAGAACAGTAGGCAAGGACCAAGGAGGCGAAGCACTTAGCTGAGAGTTGGAGCAGTGGTGGTGGTGGCGTGGGGGGTGCGGTGAAGGAGAGTGGGCAGGGGCGAGTGGAGGAGGTGCGAGCCAGCGAGGAGGGTTGAAGGGAAGGACCTGCGAGGCAGGGCAGGGGGGAGACACAGTGAGTGCGTGGCAGGCGGAAGGGAGCAGCCCTTGCAAATGAAGCTCGAGTGCGAGTGCAGAAACGACGGTGCATGTGACAGCCGCCCACAGCCGGTGCATGCAACTGGAGCGGTGAAGTGGAGAGAGAATGAGAGGGGAAGCAGGTCACCTTGTGCAGCAGTAGGCAGCCCGCATGCTCTCCCTCTGGATGGCTGGAGTGCCACCCCTTGGCCTGCCCGCATGCACCTCTGCTGCAGGAGTGGACTGGCTGCTGATGCTGCAGGGAGAGACGGGGGAGGCATGGAGGAGAAGAGAAACAAGTGAGTGGAGAGGAGTATGAGCAACAGTAAGCAACGGCTACAAACAGAAACCGCAGAGAAACGTGAACTGAGGGGAGCGTGAGAGGAGCGGAGTGTGGAAGAGGAGAGGAGGGGATTACCTGTGATGGCCGAACCCCTCCCCATACTCTCCCTTATGGCTGCTGCCAGCTCCTCTCACGGCCTCCCTCGCAGCCCACCACTGGCACCTGCACGGCCACCAGGGGAGAGGCGCGGAGGAGTGGCGGTGTTGACCCCCACGCCCCTCCCCTCCACCGGCAAGGAGGAAAACTCAAGAGCACTGAGTAGGAGACTAGGAGTTGAAGCGTGAAGGGTGTGCATGGGTGGGGTGGGATGGCAGGTGAGAGCAGCAGAGGGACCACTGGAGCAGCGCTAGGCACATGGTGCAGACCCAAGGGTAGTGTGGGCTATGATAGAGGAATAGGGCTTAGGATAGGCTTAACCTGGGGCTGAGCGGGGGGGATACCTGGAATAGGGGGTCTGCACCATGTGGGCTAGGCTGCTGCAAGTGGCTTGGCTTGAAGAGAGGAGGCATGCAGCATGGATGGAAAGATGACGTGCAGATGCATGTGGGAGTGCATATGTGAGAGAGCAAAAGCATTGACAGGGCGAGAGGGAAGAGTGTACTTATCTGGTGGCTGTGAGTGGTGGTGGCGCCTTGAGCCTTGAGGCTGCTGTGCTGCCACCACTGAAGCGCCTCACACCACCCAAAGGCGCTGCTACAGCCTTCAATGCACTGGGCGCTGGCAGAACGAGGGCAGGGCAGAGGGAAGCACGCAGGGAGCAAGGGGCACAAGTGAGAATGGGGCGGAGACGAGGCAGAAGTGTGAGAGCAGGAAGGGAGAAAGAAAGGGAAGCGAGCATGGGGAGAAGACCAAGCGGCATCATGTGACAGGAAGAGCAGAAGAGGCAGGGAGGGAATCTTTGGCAGGGAGGGCAAAAGAGGCTCACCTTGTCTCAGACGACCCAATCCCGATACTCTCCCATCCCATCCCAGCCGAGTGGAGTGCTGCCCCCCTCCCCTCCCACCACTGCCACCTGCACGGCCACAGGGGAGGGGCGTGAGGGAGCGTCGGTGTTGACCCCCGCCCCTCCCCTCCACCTGCAAGGCACACACGCAGAGCTGGTCAGTGGGCAGCGAGGGGATGAATGGTGAAAGTGCAAGAGAGGGAACGGCAGTTGCAAGGCGGAGGAGGGGAGGGGCCACTGGTGGAGGCCAAGTCACAAACCACAGACCCAAGGGCTGCACCTGAGGGGGTACCTGCACACCTGCACCTGAGGGGTACCTGCACCTGAGAGGGTTACCTGAAGTAAGGGGGTCTGCAGCATGTGAGCCGGTCCCAACCAGTGGCGCTGTTTCAAGAAAAAGGTGGGATAGCGCATGCAAACACTTGATGCCAGCAAAGTACACAAGACATGGCGAGGCAGGCAAGGGGTTGAGGGAACTTAGCTGGCAGATGGAGAACGTTCGAGGGAGCTGTTGCCTCGTCCCTGCTCCCCTCCCCTCCTCCTCCAGTGTGCGTCTCCTGTTGAATGCCAAGTGACCTGGTAGGGGCAGCAGACAGGGGGGAAGTAACAGCAGCTGAGTTGGCATGACCAGGAACAACAACAACAGCTGCAGCTAAAAGAAAGGAGAAGGCGAATTGAGGAGCAGGAGGGGAGAGCGATGAGGGCAAGAGGGGAGGTGACGTACCTTGAGAGGCCAAGCCCACCCCGATACTCTCCCTTGTGGCAGCGACTGGCAGTGCTGCCTCCCTCCCATCCCCACGGGTACCTGCACGGCCACAGGGGAGGGGCGTGGGGAAGCGTCGGTGTTGACCCCCGCCCCTCCCCTCCACCTGCAAGGCACACACGCAGAGCTGGTCAGTGGGCAGCGAGGGGATGAATGGTGAAAGTGCAAGAGAGGGAACGGCAGTTGCAAGGCGGGAGAGGGGAGGGGCCACTGGTGGAGGCCAAGTCACAAACCACAGACCCAAGGGCTGCACCTGAGGGGGTACCTGCACACCTGCACCTGAGGGGTACCTGAACCTGCGAGAGTTACCTGAAGTAAGGGGGTCTGCAGCATGTGAGGCCGGCCCAGCCAGTGGCATTGTTTTAGTAGGAATTGTGCGAAAGCGCGAGCAAAAACGAGACGGCAGCAAAGTACACAAGACATGGCGAGGCAGGCAAGGGGTTGAGGGAACTTAGCTGTAAGGCGTGAGAGCGAGCAGAGGGCAGCTGCAGCACCACCAGGCGCCTCCTTCCCCGGCAGCCCTCCTCCCAGCCTTCCCGTGTGCGTCCCTCCCTGCACGGCCACCGGGGAGAGGCGTGAGGGAATGGCGGTGCTGACCCCACACCCCTCCCCCCCACCTGCAAGGCACACACGCAGATCTGGTGAGTAGGCAGCGAGGGGACGTAGGGTGAAATTGCAAGAGCAGAGCATGCAAGGCAAATGAAAGGAGAGGGGCCACTGGTTGAGGCACAAGCGCAAGGCACAGACCCCCAAGGGGACCTGAGGGGCTGTAAGGCTGTAGGGGGGCTGAACCTGAACCTGAGGAATTACCTGGAATAAGAAAAGGGAGGTCTGTGGCTTGCAAGTCATGCCCCAACCAGCGGAATTGGAGGTAAGCATCAAGGAGGCGAGTCACTTAGCTGAAAGTTGGAGGCGTGGTGGTGCAGACGGAGGGGGTGCGTTGATGCAGAGTGGGTGTAAGGCTTGAAGGGAAGGACCTGCGAGGCAGAGAAGGGAGAGAGAGGGATTGGCCGTTGCAAGTGAGAACAGCGCCTGGCAACAGAGCGAGTGCAGAAACGACGGTGCATGTGAAGCCCCACAAGAGCCGCTACCAACCTGAACCTGAACCTGCACCTGAACCTGCACCTGAACCTGCACCTGAACCGGGGGGGAGTGGGGCCCTTGTGGAGTTTGGTGGCAGGGGCGATACTTGCAACCTCAACCGTTGAAGAGGCCGACGCTGCTGCCCTGCTGCCCGCCCTTGGCGCTCCCATCGCCTCCTCTCGCCTGCTGTCCTCCCCTCGCTTGCTGCTCGCCTTGCACTGGGCTGGCAGGAAGAGCGGTGAGGGCGGGCAGGAAGGGGAGGGGGAGAAGGAGGGGGGGGCGTGGAGGAATGAGTTGAAGTCCCGGAACAGGAGGTGGGTGGGAGTGAGGAGTGAGGGTTGAAATTGGTGATGCGTGCGTGACGTGGGCATGAGCATGAGCATGAGCATGAGCATGAGCATGAGCATGAGCATGAGCATGAGTGCACAGCCAGGGCGATCACACTGCAGACCTCAGACGGACGGACGGACGGACGCAGGCAGACGGACGGACAGGTGAGCAGGACGCCTAAGCAAGAGCAGACGCGTAGCAGATGCTAACCCAGACCTAGGGGAAGAGACAGGGAGGTCTGCAGGTTCGCCTTGGGCTGGCATTGAGTGGCGTGGCGTGTGCAATGAATGAGCAATGGAGCGAGGAAGAAGGGAGGAGAGGCGAGGGTACTTATCTGCGCGCAGGGGGAGAGGCAGGTGGATGGCGAGTGGAATGGCGAATGGGGTGGGACGTCCAGCGGTGGTGCTTGCGATGCGATGCGAGTGAACGCCACGTGCTCTCTTCTGCCTCGCTGCCTTGCCCACGTGCCACCCACTGCTGCCTTGCCTTCCACCCGCCTGCTGCTTCCTGCACAGAAACACAGAGAGCATTCACAAGCACGCTCCATGGAACAATGCAGTGCTTCGGCAACGTTTGAAGGACGGATCATGAACGAAACGCGTGCGATTGCGGAGAAATGAACTGATGTAACAAAAGGGTTGACGGCTTACCGCGGAATGGAGGGAGCAGGCGAAGGGGGTGGTTGCTGCATGGCCGTGGGTGGGCGGATGGACGACGCGTGGCGAGCGGAGAGCAGCGGCAGTGGAGGCGCGCGGAAGGATGGCGAGTGCGATTTGAATGATGACCACGATTCTCGAGAATTGCTTCATGCTTGACCTGAAACGGGAAACGGAAAACGAGATCAGTAATGGCAATCGCTGATCAGTAATTGATGCCAACCGCATATTCGCGACCATCAGGACGCACAACATACAAAACGATCAGGAAAATCGGCATCCGCGAGAAGAAATCGAGAAAAAAACCTACGGATCAGGTTAAAGTCGTGACGCGACGTGGGGGCGACGAATTGACAACGTGACGTCACGCGACGTCGGCAATCGATTAAATGTACAGCCTCGCGCGGAATTTCAGCAGCAACGACGTCGAATGACGGAAAATCGTCAACACGCCCGCGATCGATGGATTCAATCGGCTTCCGCGTGCCTAATCTGACGACGAATAGGAAATGTCGTGAAGCGCAGCTGAAAAGGCTTCTGAAAAGGCTTCGGCGAAGGCCAATTTCGTGCGACGAGAGTGCAGAAGAGGAGGCGACGAGCAAGTGGAAAATGTGCACAACTGAACCGAACGGGAGTCGTAGACTAGCCACACTGAATGAGCCGCGTAAACTAGCCGAGTTGAACGAGAACGGGCAAGAGCTAGGAGCGAGAAGGAGAAAGGGAGGTGCGAAATGCGGAGGGAGAGGCGGAGGCAGCAGTTCGGGTGGGAGCGTGGCAATGCGCAAGCGAGAGTTGCGTTCGCATGCCCAACTTGGGCCCCTCCGGGGGTGCGTAGAAAGCCGTTGCGAGGAATACTTTCGAGCGCGAAAATGCGAAAAATCGAATGCGATCGTCCGAGTCAGCAGCGCCTAAGCCACATGGCCGGTCGAAATTAACCCAGGGGGCCGAACTGTGTGACGTGGGTTGCCTATCGACCCCAAACGCTGCCAACTAAGCTCGGATTTTCCTTGGGGGGTCACTAAGCCGTCGTGAGGGTTGAAAGAGCGCGAAAGGAGGTGGCTCGAAGGGGTAATATCCGCGGCGGGCCGAAGCGCGGCGAATATTGGCGTAGAAAAGGGGAGGAGGAAGAAGCAATGCGTGGTGGTGGCAGATCTGGCGGGAGGGAGGTGCGGCTGTGAGTCAGAGCAGCGCTGCTGGAATTCAGAGCCTCACTGGCTGCTCTAGGGGATGGACCGTTGGAGCGGATTCAGTTCGGTGCCTCGAGGTACACCACAGGTAACTCTTAGGATAAAACCATTACATAGATTATCTGGTGTTCCATCTAAGGGACACCATTTGAATAGAAATATAGTTTGTGCGACATAAATATGTCTGATAATGTAATGGTTACTTCAGCCGTGAATCACTGAGTTGAAATATGCGAAATGCCAGAATGTCACAGTATAACCAAGTTATTGTGACAAAAGGGTGCATTACATGGTCACCACGTACAAGTTATTGCTACATCTCTTCCGATCTGAACTCGTTATGCTTACTGAAGAGAACCGAACTTGCACGGCAATTGTCAGCTAATTCTCACTATGCAACAGAGATCATTCAACTCCACAAATGTCACATATTACATAAAAACACCCACTGCACTGCCGTCTCGAGAAGACAGGTGAGTAACATACAGGTATACTTGACAGAATTCCATTCACTACGGCTTTATACTCAGATAATCACATGCATGGCAGATGAGGCAGGCATGCTGGCAACATGCCACACATCTCCACTCCTCCACCCCTTCACTCCTCTTCCCTCTCACGCTGCCCTCCCTTGCCTCCCATCGTGCTCCTCTTACCTCCATCAGCGGCCATCCTGCACATGGCATGATGCCATGCCACACCATGCCATGCCACACCATGCTGCCATGCCACACCATGCTCCTCATGCCCTGCCACGCCATGCCATTCCAGACCATGCCATGCAAAATAATGAAATGCCAGTCCATGACATGCCAAGCAAACAGGTGCCACACCATGCCATGTCACAACACGAGATGATACACCATGCCATGCCACACCACCACATACAACATACCATGCCACTCCTTGATACACCAACCCACAATATCATGCCACACTCTGTCATAACACTCTGTTGTACCACGCTGTATCATACCATACCGTATCAAATTTACACTACCTCATACTGAATACCACACTGTATCATACCATACTGCCTCTTACCACGCTGTATATAGCGCACTTCATCATGCCACACAATATCATACCACACTGCAACACACCACAAAGGTGGGAAAAAAGGTGAGCACAGGGGGGACAGAGGAATAGTGAATCCTGAGCACAGGGGGGACAGAGAGGAATAGTGAATCCTGAGCACAGGGGGGACAGAGAGGAATAATGAATCCTGAGCTGAGTTGACCTGAAAGCAGAGAGGCTACTCACGGAAAACGTTTCTCGGCGATAAACACAGTGGGGAACAAACGAGAAAGCCCAGGCAGTTGAAACGTGAAAGCGTGTACCTAGGGCCAAAGCTGCGAGTGTAGTCATGCACGCGGCAGTGCACACAAAAGCCCTCCTCGTATCTCCTGTGAAAGGTGCACCGGCTGCTGTGCACTCGAACCGTCGCCCTGCTGCTGCTTCTGCTGAGTGGCGGAGGTGCACGCACGGTCAGTCAGTCAGTCAGTCCATGAGCAACCCGCGCCGCATACAAGATACAAGGCAGAAAGCGAGCGAATCCCCAGCGAAACGCTTCAAGTTGTAGGGATGAGAGAACATCAGCAATGCAGCGCCCTCCCAGCAAGTTGATGCTATGGATCGAGATTTTGAGACGCACAGCAGTTACTTCAAGCCAGATGTGATGAGAGCTGGGAGAACAGGAGCTCAAGCCATGGGTTGCTTACAGGCGGTCTAGCCCTCCTGCTGTTCCAGTGCACCCAGCCGACTTCCCCTTGGTCCTGCTGTGGATCTCCTCAGCCTCCTCTAACGCTGCCTTAAAATCTTGGAGTCTTTTCTGAAGCATGGGTCATATCTGAAGCATCATATCAGTCTCTCAGGAGATCGCGTCAGATCGCGAAAACTAGTTCCGACGCACTGCCACGCCGCACAGCAAGTGGAGCGAGACATAAAGAGATAAATGGAAAGAACAAACATTAACGGCATCGCTCGTCATGTGCTCACGCAAACATGCGCTTAGCAGTTCTTCCTGCACTATACGCGTTTCTGCTGGACTAGCAAGTGTGTTCCGCGGAATATTCAAGGCATGAATCGCACGGTTGATCCGAGCACTCTGACCCTCTCGCCAAAACTAGTTCCTAGTGTCGCCAGAAACATCGCACCGCGATAGCTACTGTCTCCAACGAGCAAAGCGTTCACGGCAATTCGGGAAGCCACGATTCGCAGCATACCTCGCCTCCGAGGAGTCGCACGGGCACGTGGTCGTCCTCGTCAACGCCGTCGCTCGGCCGCAGGCAGATCGTCGCGCGACACGATCTGCGACGGCCAGACGGCGCCCATGCCGCGGTACTTCACCCACACGACTTCGCCCACGCCCAGCATTGCCGTTCCGCTGCGACACGATGAATCTAGGCCTCGATTCCGGTATTAAAAAATCCGTCTCAGTCAGATCTCGACTCGTATCTTGGTTTCGTTGCGCTGATATAACAAGCTGTGATCCTACTCCAAGCCGCCGTAACTCTCGTGGGAGTAGAGTCACTCTACTTCCAGGAACTTTCACGTCTACACTAGGATGCAGGAAGAGTGAGACCGGGGAGTCGGAGAGGTTTTCGGAGGTCTGCGCGTGAGAGTGGTTCCACGGGTTTCAATGCACAATTCGTGTGAGCCATTGTGAACCGGAGCCAGCGTGAGACCCATCTCGAATCTGATAGTTTGAATGACGAAATTTCATTCTCGAGGGCAATCGAAGCAGGTATTCCCTTGATATTGGGTCTGTCCTGCTGGAACGGGAGAAGGCGAACTACTGAGAGTGCTGCAACCTCTTGCCTGATTCCTGAAGCCATTGAAATAAACTACCGCAGCGGCTCGGTTTCCCTTACCCATCTGACCCTGGGATTTGCAACAGAGCTTCTGCATAAGCGCCCTCGCAACACGATTAGAAGCGTTACTTCAAGATGAACGAAATTTAGTGTTAGTGATTCAGAAACTCACTGCAACATGCCGTTCTCTACCTCGTATTCACCGTCTGAACCGCACTGACTTATCCGCGAACAATTGCAGGGGTAAGTCACGATCGACTTCCCATCCCAGTAGAACGAAACCCAGTAAAATCTTTTGAACCATGTTCAACCAGATTGGACCATCCGTCAGGCATCCTACACCCCTCCATGTTCCCACACTCATCAGATCTGCACAATCGCGAAATGACCAGTACGTCGCCTTCCACGCAATGGACGAATTTCTTTCGCAAACCACGTCGCCACCCAGCTGAGGAACGGCTGACAGCGCAGGTTACCTGTGAGCTCGCCAATTCGCTAAGCCATGACCCCAGCCTCTCCTTCTGGCAGATGATTGATTTTGCACCTCCTCCGTCGCTCCTCTCTACAGCTGCTTGTGTCAGGCCCAACCCAGACAGATCTTCACTTCCCTCCCACAACTCTTCTGCCAGCCGCCTCCTAAGCACAAGAGCGGCTAAATTTAGCAGCACGCTTCGGGAAACGGATCGCGGCGGTTGGATGAGCGGAAGTTCTTTAGGCCACGTCATTAGATATTCGAATTCTGTGTTTCCACCGTGTTTTGTTTCTGGCCTTTGAAACAGCATACGTGTCCCACATCAATGACATAGGATAGTGTAGGCGGTCCAATCAGCCGTGGGGTTTATTTGGCGGTCCAATCAGACGTGGGGTTCATTTGGCGGTCCAATAAGAGCCGGGGCCATGCTTTTTTTTTGGCAAATCGTTATGCACCACCACATTCCAGGGTGGCATGTTTGGGACCACCGTCACAGCCAGCAAGGCAGATTTTGAACCGCCAAATGTATTCACCGAATAGCGCGCATCGCAACGGTCCGCGATCAGAGATTCCAAGCATCTTCAGGCTCACCCCATATTCCGGCGCGTCTTTTCAGAATAATAGTCAGTTTCCGCAGCATTGTAAGCGTTTTGCCAGTCGAGCTTGGCTTCCGCTCTACCATAGAACGATCACCATCTTCTCACGTTGACACCATTCAGCCTGGCCTGGATCGTATGTGCGGATTACGGAGCTTCATAAACTCGACCGTGGGATTTTCCTCAACGTAGCACGAGGCAACTTCGCATGTCGCCGATTTTGACGGCAGGTACAACAACCATCCGTATTACGTTTTCGTATTAGCTTTCTGCTTCCGTTAATGCACGCGGTCTTCAGTTCTTTCGACGCCGATTCTGACGATGGTGCTGGTTGTTGTGTTATGCGCAGGATACCACGGTCGTCATCAAATCGTCGTGGATCTGCATCTCTTCGTGGACCTCGTCGCGACGCCAGCTACGACGTGGCAGAAGCGACGTCGATCTCCCCGACTTGTGACGGTGAAGGTTGAATGTATCACCTTTCACCACCACTCACCACAGAGCCTTCCCCCTGGTAAAGGTTTGGTAAAGGTTCGGTATAGGTTCGGTAAAGGTTCCCAAGGTATTTGGTTGGTACTGGCTCTGTGGTGGGTCTTTCACGTTTCTTTCACGTTTGCAGACTTCATTTCCTTTCGCTTTCTTGACTTCCGTTTACTGACTTTATGTTTTTCTTATACGTGCAGGTGCTATTGGATGCTGCTAGGCGCACTTTCGAAGATTTTAGAGGAGCAACAGCCTTCGGGGCTCTCCATGCTTCAAGGCGTACAACAGAGGAGCAGCTCATCATTGTGAAGGTTGAACGTATCACTCGCACTCTGCACAATTCACTGAGCCACCCCCCTGGTCGAGGTTAGGTACAGGTCGAGGTTTGGTAAAGGTCCCCCTTAAGGTTTTTCGGTTGGTATTTGGCTCTGTTTTTTCACGCTTCTTTTCGTTTTGCATTCTTTATTGCCCGACCTTTACTAATTCTTGTTTATTGTCATACCTGCAGGTTCTATCTGAGGGTTTGCTGCGATGACTTCAGAGGAGCAACATTGTTTTGGCGTTATCCATTCTTCGTGGCGTACAACAGAGGAGCAGCTCCAGGGCTGGTGAAGGTTGAACGTATCAACCACCCACTTTACACTCCTCAGAGCCACCCCCCTAGGTTCAGGTCAAGGTGATGGTAAAGGTTAAGGTTTGGTAAAGGTCCCCCTAAGGTTTTATTGGTATTGGCTCTGTAGGCAGTGCACACTTGCACCACACTTGCTTTTTTCAAGTTGTGCTTTGACTCTCCAGTCACTGACTTGTTTCTTGGTTATTACTCGCAGGTTCTATTTGAGGGTCCACTGCGTTCTTCAAATGGTGGCCTTCCATGCTTCATGGCGGGCAGCAGAAGAGGACTTCACGGCTGGTGAAGGTGAAGGTTGAAGTATCAACCACACGCACCCTTCACGCTCCTCAGAGCCACCCCCCTTGGTATCAGGTTGAGGTTATGGTAAAGGTCGAGGTTGGTTAAGGTGGTAAAGGTTCCCCTAAGGTATTTTGGTTGGTATTGGCTCTGCAGGCAGCACACACTTGCACCACACTTGCAGCCCCGTTCATTTCTGCAATTTTTTTTTCACTTCTGTTTACTAACTTACTTCCTTTGATCTCTTGCAGGTTATATGTTCTTTTAAGGCGGGGTGAACGTACCTGCCAACAGCACCTGGCAGGTGCCTCCTCTTTCTCCACCAGCAGTAAGTCTCACTCCTCATTTCAATCACTTGCTGCATGTTGGTACGTTTTCTTACATTGACTCGGCTTTCTAACTTGGATTTTTTTACTTCACTTGGCAGGTTGCTTTACCAAGGGATTTTCAGCATGCTCAAGAATCAAGATCCATGGAAGCACCATGGCCTTGTTTTCTGAGGCGCCTCAAGGCTCAGCTGTTTCAAGATAAGTACCAACTCCAGCCTTTTCCTTTGATTTTTCGCTCCAATGCTCGCCTACTGCTTACTCCAAGCTTCCTGATTCCTTGTTTTTTTTTTTTCAAGTTGTGCTTCAACTCGTCATTCACTGACTTGTTTCATTTCGCCTCATGGCAGGTTCTCCAAGCGCCATCTACACGCCATGGACCCTCAAGACCTTGCGCAGCACTGCACACTTCAGCAAGCCCAAGATCCATGGGAGCACCATGGCCTGCTGAAGCGCCTCAACAATCAAGCACCGCTCCACACTCCAAGCTCCTCAACCTCAGATAAGTTCCAGCCCTTACCTTGGAGCTTCTTTTCTCATGCACATGACTTTATTGTGTTTGTTGATCTGCTTTGATGCATGCTGTTTTCTTGCCTTCTCTTTTTGACCATGGACTAATCTTTGTCTTTCTTCTGCCTGCAGGTTCCTGCATGGGCGACAAGTCTCAGTGGGTGGCAAGCCATGGCTTGCTGAAGCGTCTCAACGCTCAAGCACCGCTCCACACTCCTAGCTACTAACCCACAGATAAGTTTCAGCCCCTACCTTCGAGCTCTCTTTTTCATGCACATGGCTTTATTTTGTTTGTTGATCTGCTTTGGAGCATGCTGAATTTTTGCTTTCTCTTTTTTATCATGGACTAATCTTTATCTTTCTTCTGCCTGCAGGTGTCTTCACGGTTGGCAAGCCTGCAAGCCATGTTGCCAGTGCACGAGAGAGGGTGAAGCTTTGAGCATTGGCTGGGGACTCGATTCCGGGCCAAACCGGACTGGTTCTGCCCCCTCCCGCCCCCACCAAGTGACAAAGCTGTCTGGCCAGCAGTGATGTCATTTGGTGGAGGTGGGGGTGAGCAGAGCCAGTCCCTAGTAGGGCACCCGCACGTCTTGGTCCTGGCAATGCTCAAGGCTCAGCCTTCTTCTCTGCCTGTGCAATGCGCCGTCAGTCCATGCCGGGGTGGGCATGGATGGCATGCTGCCATGGAGTAGCTGTGGACTTGTGGTTGATAGGATTAGACAGAATTACATTGGCTGAGTGTACCTTCAACGATTGTTTCATTGTTATAAGAATGTACACTAGTGTAGCAATACTACTCTGGGTAGGGCGTAGAACCTAAATCTGAGATGTCTGGTCGGGCATTCCTAGAAAACGAAATTCTGCTGTCATGTTAAGTTCTCTGTTCTCTTAGCATGAAAAAATACAGAGTTGCAATTCAGATTGTCAATCACCACAATTGAGAGACATTATGTGGTATTGCTGGAAAACCAAAGAGGACAACAGAAAGGCACGAGATCGCATGTCACCGCATTGAAGTGCAGTGCACTCTTTCGAAACTCTCCCTTGGCTTTTACCTATCTGGTCTTGGCTCCGCCCAAGTAACGAAGCGGTAAACAATCAGGCAGAGCAGACCTCATCCCAACAGCCCCGAACTTAGTGCGATTCATGTCCGTCGCATCGCATCTCGTATGTTGAAATAGAAATCCTCATCCCATTCCCATTCCAAGGCAAGGACGTTAAAGCGGAGGTCAGCTCGGCTCGTGTCGCGTCGCGTCCGAAGCCGAAGCGTCGGAAATGCCGATGCTGCTGTCCCATCGCACCGCAGGGCGCAGCGATGCCATGGCGAGTTCGGGTCGGGCCGGTCGGATGGTACGACCAGCCATTGCCTGCTGCTTCGCGGGAGCAGCATCTGCGCGTTACAGGCGATAGAATCCTTTTTTTCGACCTCGATCGGTACAATCGGAGCCATTATCAACGGCTCCGATTCCTCGCAGCGCGGCCAGCGTTATCAACGAAGGCACATTCATCGCCATGTGTATCGCTTCGTGTTCACGGTTCCACTCTTGACGCGCGTTACGCAGTTTCGCATTGTACTGCTCGACAAACTGATAGCGGGGTGGAGCATCAAGTGTAAGCGTCCGCTTTGTGTGAGCGTCGATCTGCATCTTAATCTCTCTTGGCATCCAACGGTCATCCTCCGGACAACCTTGGTTCCAACGGTGCTTGTTCCAGCGGCCTTACTTATCTAAATCTCCGCTGCGCGTTGGAAACGCTCAGCGGCACACAGCAGCAGACTGCAGCAGAGAGCAGCCGCATCCTCGCCCTCCCCCGTGCCTCGCCGTTATCCCCTTCGCGCCGTTCCGCGCCGATACTTCCGCGCCGATACTTCCGCGCCGATCCTTTCCGCGCCGATTCTTTCCGCGCGCCTCCCCGCGATGGGCGACGAGGGCTGCGACGACGCGAGGGCGTCGCTGCTGTCGCACGAGAGCGAGCCGGAGTGCGCGCAAGTGGCGGGCATGGCGAGCGACCTCGTCGTCACCATCGGCCAGCGCGCCTTCCACGTGCACCAGTACCCGCTGTACGCGTTACCAGCCGTGATCCGTTTCACGTGCACCAGTACCCGCTTTACGGTTTGCTTTCTCCGTTCCTCAGTACGCGTTTACGCCCTTGCTGCACGTGCTCATGCGCTCTAGGATATGTAACCACGCTTCACGGATCAGACGCACTAAACTCTCCCTCCGTCTAGACTTTCCTCTCCTGTTTCCCTCCTCTCTCCTCCCTTCCCGTCCCTCCGCTCACCCTCCCTTCCCCTCCCCCCCTTCCAGCCTCTCCCTGTCAACGGTGATAGCGAGCGCGGCAGCAGCAGCGGGCGAGGGCGCGGGCCCCTGGCAAGCGGGCCTCTCGTTCCCCCCTGGCGGCGCGCTCTCCTTGGTCCCCATCGCCTGCCACTGCCACGCCCGCCCCTGCCGCCTCTCTCTCGCCCCACTTCCTGCTGCTCGTGCGCTCCGCAGGTACTGATGCCCCTCTGAGGCACGAGGGGGAGAGTGTGGGAGTTTGCGTGTGGGGAGTGCGGGTGTGGGGAGAGCGGGAGAGTGGAAGTGGGAGTTTGCGTGTGGGGAGTGCGGGTGTGGGGAGAGCGGGAGAGTGGAAGTGGGAGTTTGCGTGTGGGGAGTGCGGGAGAGTGGGAGAGTAGAGTGTGGAGTGCGGGACAGGAGGTGATGTGAGCCGGGAGTACAGGTGATGACCTCGTTTTATGTGCGGTACAGCACTGAACCATGCTCTCCTCGTTTTGTGTGCTTTATCCCTTGTGTTCACCATTGCTGCTCTGCTCCCATGCTCTCCTCATCCTCAATCTTCTCAACCCCCTCCCCCCGTTCTTATCATTCCCCCTCTCTTATCCTCCCCCTTTCTCGTCCCCCATGTTCTCACCTTCCTTCTTTACACCCGCCCTCTCCTCCTCCCTCCTTCTCCCCCTCCCTCCGCCAGCATCGCTGCTGGAGATGAGCGCGTGTAGGTCCGGCCACACACTGCCACTGTTTCTCAGGCGCCTTAAACCTCCCTCCCCCCCGCTCCCCCCCCTTCCCCCGCTCCCCCTTCCCCCTCTTCCCCCCTCCCCGTGTCCCCCCTCGGCCTTCTCCCGCTGGCAGCAGGGCTGCTGGAGATGAGCGCGTGAGGGTCCAGCCACGCACTGCCACTGCCGCAGCTGCCAACGCAGCGCCTGCACCACCTCCTGCAGCACTGCCCGCCCTGCCTGCACGTGCTCTCATCGTAGGTCGGGAATGGGAGGGGGGAGGGGGCGGGACGGGATGGGATGGGATGGGATGGGATGGGATGGGATTGGATGGAAGGATGGGATGTGATGGGGTGGGATGGGGTGGGATGGGGTGGGATGGGAGAGTTGGGGAGCGGTTGAGTTGAGTCTGGTGAGAGCCTTTCTCTTATGATTGTGTTCGCACTGAACAATGTTACACCGCATTGCATGCTTTTACCCCGTCCCTCTCTTCTCACCCCCCTTATTCTTACACCTCCTCTTCTCACCCCCCTCCTTCTCACTCCCGCCCACCCCTCCCCCCTTCCCCTCTCCCCCTGACAGCATCACTGCTAGAGATGAGATGAGCGCATGTGCGCCCAGCCCAGCCATGCGCTGCTGCTGCCGCAGCTAGCCTCGCAGCACCGCCACCACTTCCTGCAGCACTGCCCGCAATGCCGGCACATGTGCTCATCTCATCATAAGTGAGAATCGCGGGGGTGAAGGGGCAGGAAGGAGACGGGAGGGGGGGGGGTAAGAGGGGAGGCGAGGGGAGGGGAGGGGAAGGGAGGGCATGGGATGGGATGAGATATGGAATGTTGATTCAGTATGATGCCCTAATTGTTGCTCGTCTGTCCCTTGCACATGCGTCCTCATCTCCTTTCTCACGTGGGTCATTGACTCCCCTCCCACCGTCTCTTGCATGCATTCCCTCACATTGCTTCCTCTCCTCCTCTCTCGCCCCCACTCGCTGGCCCCCACCCACTCGAATCTAATCTAGTCATCTCTCGTCCGACTCCCCCCTACTCCCCCTCCTCCTCTCTCCATTAGCCTACCGTTCTGTTTCATTAGGCCATGTGTCTCTGTCCCCGCCCTCCTCCTCTCCCCCCACCCCCTCAACACATTGCAGGCACGACCTACAGCATCTCCCGCCTCCTCTGCTCGCCATTCCTATTTCCCAAACACACCTCCACTTTCTTCCTCTCTCTGTCTCTGTCCCTGCCTCTCTTCCCCTCCCGCCCTCCTCTCATCACACCACAGGCAAGCCCTGCAGCATCTCGCTCGCCTCCTCCCCGACCCCGCCACCCTGCCTCTCTCCACCCACCTGCTCGTCCACCTGCTCTCACACGCCTGCCTCTGCGCCATGCCGCGCTCCTCCCTGCTCTTCCTCTTCCAAGCTGCAGCTCACCGCCTCGCAAGGGATGTCGGGCTTGAGAAGCATCTGCTGCCTCTCCCCGTCCCCCATGTCCATGTGAGTCCATGCTGCCACCACATCCCTTCCCCCACATCCCTTCTCCCTCCTCCCTTCTCCCACATCCGTTCTCCCACATCCCTTCCCCCACATCCCTTCTCCCTCCTCCCTTCTCCCACATCCGTTCTCCCACATCCCTTCCCCCACATCCCTTCTCCCTCCTCCCTTCTCCCACATCCGTTCTCCCACATCCCTTCCCCCACATCCCGTTTTGCTTATCCCTTTTCCCTCATCCCTTTTGCCACATGCCATCTTCCCTCTCCTCTCTCTCACCTCCCAAACAGCACCATCATGGATTCTCGTTCCTCTCATTATTCAGCAAGTGCTCGCTCATCCCAAAGCCGTGCCTCTCCTCGTTCTGCCCCGCACACCTGGCTGCGCTGTGCTGCAGTGACAGCATGTGGAGGCATGAGATCAGCAGCATCAGGGCGCAGATGCAGCAGGCCCAGGAGGTGACACCCTTGTCCCTTGCCTGGGCTGAATTCACTCCTGTCTTCCCCTGCAGTGCAACCCCGTTCCAACCCAATCCAAGCCATCCCGTCCCTCTCTTGTGCCAGAGATTATTGTCTTGAGGCGCCTCAATTGTGGTTAGGAGACGACTTTAGAGGCGCCTCAAAAGCACTCTCATGTGGCAAGGACTCTTGTCTTGATGCCCCTGTAAACCACGAACCTTTCCCCATGGAAGCCTTATCGTATGCATGCACCCACTCCTACCCACCCACCCACCCACTCTCACCCACCCATTCCCACGTGCTTCCACCCACCCATTTGCACCCACCCTCTACCACCCACCCCTCCATCCCACACCAGGAGGCAGAAGCAGAGAGAAGCAAGCGGCGGGCAGCAGAGCAGAAGGTGGGGGTGGAGAGGGCAGCAGGGCGGTAGGCGCAGGAGGCGATGCTGAGCAACGTGGGCGAGCTGGTGGACGAGGTGCGGGGGCTCACAACACAACCCACAACTCCCACCTGCGCCACAACCTCGCCCTCCTGCCACCTCCATCACTGTCAACAAGAAAACACTCTTTCTGAAAAAGCAGGTAGCAGCAGCAGGCTTATGAGGCGTTCTGAAGTGGTACGAGCTTTGCTGTCCTGCACGCGTCGTCCATTATGGTTAGGAAGGAATTGATTTTCCCTAGGCAGGTAAAGGCTGGCATGGCAGTTGGCCAGACCGGACGGTACTGCAGCAAGATGCTGGTACTGAAGCTGAGAGTGTAGACTAGGGTTGTTACGTCTTGTCTAGGATGACATGACAAACCGCAGTTGAGAAATAACCATCTGTATGAGGACCCTTGCACGATCTTATTCCAATCGTGGTAACATGCTCTTGCAGCAGATCTAATATCAATCATATTTGGGCTAAAATCCAGCTATCCCACCATGGTGGTGACATGCATTCTCCCATTCTGATGACATACTTCCTATCTATCCAATCCAACCACAGAATCAGTCCAAAAGGTACAGATTCCCTTGAATAAACAAGATAGATAGAATCAGTCTCTGTGCAATATTACCGGTACTAGCATGGTAGTATGACATGGGGATAGTGAGAGTAAAGGCGAGAAGAGGCAAGGAACAGGAAAGAGGGGCCAGGTGGACGGGCGAAACCCTCACCGGAAGGGCGGAGAGGGGGGAGAGGGAGAGAAAGGGAGAGAGGAGTGAAGGGCACTCACTGAAATCGAAGCCCTCATCTCTGTGGGGGCACGGGACAGGGAGGTATAGAGACAAGAAAGAACAAAAATAGGAACTTGTGCGTTTGTGTGGAACAGGGAGAATGAAGCAAGAGGAATGCAGACAAGGAAAAGATGCCGTAAGAGTCGAGACAAGATAGAAGTGGGGACGGAGGGGTGAGTTGAGGGCGCAAGAAGGGCGTTGATGCCAGCAAATCAATTACTGCTCGCCTATCCCGTGTCTCTCCCCAACTGTGCCATTCACACTCTCCCCCAACCTCTCCCCCAGCCCCAGCCACTCCCCAGGCCTCTCCCAAAGCCTCCCCCCCTCCCTCCAAGCCTCTCTCCCAGCCTCGCCCCCAGGAACGGAGCAGAGGCACGGCAGTGACCCGTGTGAGCGGAGGGAGTTGGTGATGCTTTCTATGAGCTGCGAGCCATCGCCCATGACCAGCGGGTCGAATGATGCTTGCAGGATGTGAGAAGCCGCGCAGCAGGGCAGATGGGGGGGTCAGGGGAGGGGAGAATGCGTGGCAGTAGGTGTTGGCAGGCGAGGCTTTGGTTGCGGTTGACAGCGGTGATGGAACACTGGCAGGAAGGAAACAGGGGATGGCAGATGGAAGACGACGGGAGCAGTCGGGTATGGGAGAGGGGGAGGGAGGGATGGGGAGAGAGGGCAGGGAAAGCCATACCTTGAGTGCTGCTGCTATGGATTGCCGGGAGCCTGGCAACGGTGGGTGCGGGGGACAGGGAGAGGAATGGTGGTGGAGGTTGGTGAGACGTGGTCAGCTAGTGGCACGAGGTGAGGCGAGTGAGGAAAGGCAAGCGGGGCAATGGGAGTAGAGCAAGGCGAGTGGGGCAATGAACATCAATCCGGCGAGCACACGCAATGTAACAGCTCATCTGCCCTGCCCCCCATCCCTACATTCTCAAAACCACTCCCAACCCCTGACCCAAACCCACCCCAATTCCGTGATAACCCCTCCCCCCAACCTTCCATTGACCCTTACTCTGCCCTCCCCACCCACCCGTACCCCTGCACGCCCCTTGCTCCCTGTGCGAATCACCTCGGTGGTTCTCATTGTATCGGGCGAGCTGTATGGAGAAGGGAGTGCCATCGGGGATCTCCACTCTCTCACGAGGCAAGGCAGCATGGCAGCATGGCAGCATGTGTGTGTGGTTGAGGCTCACCTTGGCGCAGGAGGGGGAGCAATGCCATTCCACATCGCTGTTGAGCACTGAGGCGTGCACCTTCACTCCCTGCACCTCCTCCGCACAGCTGACGATGCATGGCGTGTGGGAATCAAGGGACGGGGGAAGGGGTTGATGGGAACGGGGTGGATGGATGGCTTGGCATGGCAGTGGTGGGAGGAGAAGGGGATGTGGGCAATGATTATTGGGAATGATCAGAGGTATGACAGAAACAGTCTACGGAGAAACGGTAGGGAAAGAAAGGAAGGAGTAAGCGCAAGAGATGAGCAGATAGAGCAGTAAGTAGGGGATATTTGGAGAACATAGGGTTGCTATGCGGACTGTACGGAAAAGGAGGGATGTGAGTGATGGAGAGTTACCTCACATGCCATTCTTCGCAACAGCATGAACAGATGAGGATGAACCTGTGAGATGGAATCACGAGCACAGCAACGTGCACACACACGCATACGCAAGCACAAACAAGGATGCAAAGGGGGGACAGAGGAAGGAAAAGGTGAGCACAGGGGGGACAGAGAGGAATAGTGAATCAGAGAGTTGAACTGAAAGCAGAGATAAACTGAAATCAGAGGCTACTTATGGAAAACGTTTCTCAGCAATAAACACAGTGGGGATCAAACGAGAAAGCCCAGGCAGTTGAAACTTGAAAGCGGGTACCTAGGGCCAAAGCTCAAAGTGCAGTCATGCACGCGGCAGTGCACACAAAAGCCCTCCTCGTCATGTATCTCCTGTGACAGGTGCACCGGCTGCTGTGCACTCGAACCGTCGCCCTGCTGCTGCTTCTGCTGAGTGGCGGAGGTGCACGCACGGTCAGTCAGTCAGTCAGTCAGTCAGTCCATGAGCAACCCGCGCCGCACACAAGATACAAGGCAAAAAGCGAGCGAATCCCCAGTGAAACGCTTCAAGTTGACGCTACGGAACGAGATGTTGAGACGCACAGCAGTTACTTCAAGCCAAATGTGATGAGAGCTGGGAGAACAGGACCTCAACCCATGGGTTGCTTACAGGTGGTGAGGCGGCGTTAGCAGCTAGCCCTCCTGCTGTTGCCGTGCACCCAGCCGACTTCCCCTTGGTCCTGCTGTGGATCTCCTCAGCCTCCCCTAACGCTGCCATGAAATCTTGGAGTTTCTTCTGAGCGCAGGAGAGGGGTAAGAATACACGGACAACGGTACGAGTGCATGAATGACCACACGGGAGTGCAGCAGGTGTTGCGAGTGCGCAGATTCGTCTCTCAAAGGCACATGAGATGAGAAGCGCGAGACGCCTGAAGCGAGATTCGTTTATTTTGAAGTCCCCCCCCCTCCGAGGGGCGTCGGTCACATGATCCGCGTCCGTCCATACGCGCATGGGGCACATCTAAAGCATCGTATCAACCTCTCAGGAGATCGCGTCAGATCGCGTCAGATTGCGTCAATTCGTGCCAGATCATGTCAGATTGCGTCAGATTTCTCGTACCTTGGGGCAAGACGTCGTCGTCGTAAATGGAAAGAACAAACATTAACGGCATCGCTCGTCATGTGCTCACGCTAGTACACTGAAAACATGCGCTTAACAGTTCTTCCTGCACTATACGCGTTTCTGCTGGACTAGTAAGTGTGTTCCGCGGAATATTCAAGGCATGGATCGCACGGTTGATCCGAGCACTCTGACCCTCTCGCCAAAACTAGTTCCTAGTATCGCCAGAAACATCATGATCGCACCGCGATTGCTACTTGTCTCCAATGAGCAAAGCGTTCACGGCAATTCGGGAAGCCACGATTCGCAGCACAACTCGCCTCCGAGGAGTCGCACGGGCACGTGGTCGTCGTCTCGTCAACGCCGTCGCTCGGCCGCAGGCAGATCGTCGCGCGACACGATCTGCGACGGCCAGACGGCGCCCATGCCGCAATACTTCACCCACAAGACTTCGCCCACAAAACTTCGCCCGCGCCCAGCATTGCCGTTCCGCTGCGACACGATGAATCTAGGCCTCGATTCCGGTATTCAAAATTCCGTCTCAGTCAGATCTAACAAGCTGTGATCCTACTCCAAGCCGCCGTAACTCTCGTGGGAGTAGAGTCTCTCTCGTGGGGTATTGCGAGGGCGCTTATGCCGGGAGTTGGAACGGGAGAAGGCGAACTACTGAGAGAGCAGCAACCGCTTGCCTGATTCCTGAAGCCATTGAAACTACCGCAGCGGCTCGGTTTTCCTTACCCATCTGTGACCCTGGAATTTGCAACAGAGCTTCTGCATAAGCGCCCTCGCAACACGATTAGAAGCGTTAGTGCAAGATGAGAGAAATTTAGTGTTGATGACTCAGAAACTCACGGCAACATACCGTTCTCTACCTCGTATTCACCGTCTGAACCGCACTGACTCTTCCACGAACAAATGCAGGGGGTATGTCACGATCGACTTCCCATCCCAGTGCAATGCAACCCAGTAAAATCTTTTGAACCATGTTCAACCAGATTGGACCATCCGTCAGGCATCCTACACCCCTCCATGTTCCCACACTCATCAAATCTGCACAATCGCGAAAGGACCAGTACGTCGCCTTCCACGCAATGCACGAATTTCTTTCGCGAACCACGTCGCCACTCAACTGAGGAACGGCAAACAGCACAGGTTACCTGTAAGCTCGCCAGTTCGCTAAGCCATGACCCCAGCCTCTCCTCCTGCCAGATGATTGATTTTACACCTCCTCCGTCGCTCCTCTCTACGGCTGCTTGTGTCAGGCCCAACCCAGACAGATCTTCACTTCCCTCCCACAACTCTTCTGCCAGCCGCCTCCTAAGCACAAGAGCGGCTAAATTTAGCAGCACGCTTCGGGAAACGGATCGCGGCGGTTGGATGAGCGGAAGTTCTTTAGGCCACGTCATTAGATATTCGAATTTTGTGTTTCCACCGTGTTTTGTTTCTGGCCTTTGAAACAGCATACGTGTCCCACATCAATGACATAGGATAGTGTAGGCGGTCCAATCAGCCGTGGGGTTTATTTGGCGGTCCAATCAGACGTGGGGTTCATTTGGCGGTCCAATAAGAGCCGGGGCCATGCTTTTTTTTTGGCAAATCGTTATGCACCACCACATTCCAGGGTGGCATGTTTGGGACCACCGTCACAGCCAGCAAGGCAGATTTTGAACCGCCAAATGTATTCACCGAATAGCGCGCATCGCAACGGTCCGCGATCAGAGATTCCAAGCATCTTCAGGCTCACCCCATATTCCGGCGCGTCTTTTCAGAATAATAGTCAGTTTCCGCAGCATTGTAAGCGTTTTGCCAGTCGAGCTTGGCTTCCGCTCTACCATAGAACGATCACCATCTTCTCACGTTGACACCATTCAGCCTGGCCTGGATCGTATGTGCGGATTACGGAGCTTCATAAACTCGACCGTGGGATTTTCCTCAACGTAGCACGAGGCAACTTCGCATGTCGCCGATTTTGTCGGCAGGTACAACAACCATCCGTATTACGTTTTCGTATTAGCTTTCTGCTTCCGTTAATGCACGCGGTCTTCAGTTCTTTCGACGCCGATTCTGACGATGGTGCTGGTTGTTGTGTTATGCGCAGGATACCACGGTCGTCATCAAATCGTCGTGGATCTGCATCTCTTCGTGGACCTCGTCGCGACGCCAGCTACGACGTGGCAGAAGCGACGTCGATCTCCCCGACTTGTGACGGTGAAGGTTGAATGTATCACCTTTCACCACCACTCACCACAGAGCCTTCCCCCTGGTAAAGGTTTGGTAAAGGTTCGATATAGGTTCGGTAAAGGTTCCCAAGGTATTTGGTTGGTACTGGCTCTGTGGTGGGTCTTTCACGTTTCTTTCACGTTTGCAGACTTCATTTCCTTTCGCTTTCTTGACTTCCGTTTACTGACTTTATGTTTTTCTTATACGTGCAGGTGCTATTGGATGCTGCTAGGCGCACTTTCGAAGATTTTAGAGGAGCAACAGCCTTCGGGGCTCTCCATGCTTCAAGGCGTACAACAGAGGAGCAGCTCATCATTGTGAAGGTTGAACGTATCACTCGCACTCTGCACAATTCACTGAGCCACCCCCCTGGTCGAGGTTAGGTACAGGTCGAGGTTTGGTAAAGGTCCCCCTTAAGGTTTTTCGGTTGGTATTTGGCTCTGTTTTTTCACGCTTCTTTTCGTTTTGCATTCTTTATTGCCCGACCTTTACTAATTCTTGTTTATTGTCATACCTGCAGGTTCTATCTGAGGGTTTGCTGCGATGACTTCAGAGGAGCAACATTGTTTTGGCGTTATCCATTCTTCGTGGCGTACAACAGAGGAGCAGCTCCAGGGCTGGTGAAGGTTGAACGTATCAACCACCCACTTTACACTCCTCAGAGCCACCCCCCTAGGTTCAGGTCAAGGTGATGGTAAAGGTCCCCCTAAGGTTTTATTGGTATTGGCTCTGTAGGCAGTGCACACTTGCACCACACTTGCTTTTTTCAAGTTGTGCTTTGACTCTCCAGTCACTGACTTGTTTCTTGGTTATTACTCGCAGGTTCTATTTGAGGGTCCACTGCGTTCTTCAAATGGTGGCCTTCCATGCTTCATGGCGGGCAGCAGAAGAGGACTTCACGGCTGGTGAAGGTGAAGGTTGAAGTATCAACCACACGCACCCTTCACGCTCCTCAGAGCCACCCCCCTTGGTATCAGGTTGAGGTTATGGTAAAGGTCGAGGTTGGTTAAGGTGGTAAAGGTTCCCCTAAGGTATTTTGGTTGGTATTGGCTCTGCAGGCAGCACACACTTGCACCACACTTGCAGCCCCGTTCATTTCTGCAATTTTTTTTTCACTTCTGTTTACTAACTTACTTCCTTTGATCTCTTGCAGGTTATATGTTCTTTTAAGGCGGGGTGAACGTACCTGCCAACAGCACCTGGCAGGTGCCTCCTCTTTCTCCACCAGCAGTAAGTCTCACTCCTCATTTCAATCACTTGCTGCATGTTGGTACGTTTTCTTACATTGACTCGGCTTTCTAACTTGGATTTTTTTACTTCACTTGGCAGGTTGCTTTACCAAGGGATTTTCAGCATGCTCAAGAATCAAGATCCATGGAAGCACCATGGCCTTGTTTTCTGAGGCGCCTCAAGGCTCAGCTGTTTCAAGATAAGTACCAACTCCAGCCTTTTCCTTTGATTTTTCGCTCCAATGCTCGCCTACTGCTTACTCCAAGCTTCCTGATTCCTTGTTTTTTTTTTTTCAAGTTGTGCTTCAACTCGTCATTCACTGACTTGTTTCATTTCGCCTCATGGCAGGTTCTCCAAGCGCCATCTACACGCCATGGACCCTCAAGACCTTGCGCAGCACTGCACACTTCAGCAAGCCCAAGATCCATGGGAGCACCATGGCCTGCTGAAGGCACCTCAAGGCTCAAGCTTGGCAAGATAAGTTTCAAACTTCAGCCTTTTCCCTTGCTTTCTCGCTCGAATGCTACTCCACTGGTATCTCCACGCTTGCTGGTTCCTTTTTTTTTCAACTTGTGCTTCAAAGTCACTGACTCGTTTCATTTCGCCTCATGGCAGGTTCTCCAAGCGCCATCTACACGCCATGGACCCTCAAGAGGACTTCACGGCTGGTGAAGGTGAAGGTTGAAGTATCAACCACACGCACCCTTCACGCTCCTCAGAGCCACCCCCTTGGTATCAGGTTGAGGTTATGGTAAAGGTCGAGGTTGGTTAAGGTGGTAAAGGTTCCCCTAAGGTATTTTGGTTGGTATTGGCTCTGCAGGCAGCACACACTTGCACCACACTTGCAGCACCGTTCATTTCTGCATTTTTTTTTCCACTTCTGTTTACTAACTTACTTCCCTTGATCTCTTGCAGGTTATATGTTCTTTTAAGGCGGGGTGAACGTACCTGCCAACAGCACCTGGCAGGTGCCTCCTCTTTCTCCACCAGCAGTAAGTCTCACTCCTCATTCCAATCACTTGCTGCATGTTGGTACGTTTTCTTACATTGACTCGGTTTTCTAACTTTGATTTTTTTACTTCACTTGGCAGGTTGCTTCGCCAAGGGATTTTCAGCATGCTCAAGAATCAAGATCCATGGAAGCACCATGGCCTTGTTTTCTGAGGCGCCTCAAGGCTCAGCTGTGGCAAGATAAGTACCAACTCCAGCCTTTTCCTTTGATTTCTCGCTCCAATGCTCGCCTACTGCTTACTCTAAGCTTCCTGATTCCTTGTTTTTATTTTCCAAGTTGTGCTTCAACTCGTCATTGACTGACTTGTCTAATTTCGCCTCTTGGCAGGTTCTCCAAGCGCCATGTGAATGCCATGGACCCCCAAGGCCTTGCACCGCGACACAGTCCAGCAAGCCCAAGACCCATGGGAGCACCATGACCTGCTGAGGCGCCTCAAGGCTCAACCTTCCGTTCCCCAGTCCAGACTCTTCAACCTCAGATAAGTTTCAGCCCCTACCTTGGAGCTTCTTTTCTCATGCACATGGCTTTATTGAAGTTTGTTGATCTGCTTTGGTGCATGCTTTTTTCTTGCCTTCTCTTTTTGACCATGGACTAATCTTTGTCTTTCTTCTGCCTGCAGGTGCCTGCATGGGCGACAAGTCTCAGTGGGCGGCAAGCCATGGCTTGCTGAAGCGTCTCAACGCTCAAGCACCGCTCCACACTCCTAGCTACTAACCCACAGATAAGTTTCAGCCCCTACCTTCGAGCTCTCTTTTTCATGCACATGGCTTTATTTTGTTTGTTGATCTGCTTTGGTGCATGCTGAATTTTTGCCTGCTCGTTTTTATCATGGACTAATCTTCATATTTCTTCTACCTGCAGGTGCCTTCATGGTCGGCAAGCCTGGAAGCCATGTGGCCAGTGCATGAGAGGGGCTGAAGCTGTGAGCATTGGCTGGGGACTCGATTCCGGGCCAAACCGGACTGGTTCTGTCCCCTCCCGCCCCCACCAAGTGACAAAGCTGTCTGGCCAGCAGTGATGTCATTTGGTGGAGGTGGGGGTGAGCAGAGCCAGTCCCTAGTAGGGCACCCGCACGTCTTGGTCCTGGCAGTGCTCAAGGCTCGGCCTTTCTCTCTGCCTGTGCAGTGCACTGCCAGTCCATGCCGGGGTGGGCATGGATGGCATGCTGCCATGGAGAAGCTGTGGACCTGTGGTTGATAGGACTAGTTAGACATACGCTAATTACATTGGCTGTGTACCTTTGATTATTATTGGTTTGTTATACGAAATATACCCTAGTGTAGCGATTCTACTCTAGATAGTGAGTAGAATGATCCACTATCAGGAAAATGTCTGGACCAGTACGGTATGCTACTGACATGTTCATGTCATGTGTTTTTCTGGCCTATTAAAAGATCAGCTGAGGCGGATTTGCAATCCAAGTTCTCATCACAACTGAAAGCCATCATGTACAGAATTTTGGTGATCAATGGGGCTCTGGGACGGGGTACCATCTGGCTATTAAATTTTCAAGCTGTATTTTGCCAGAACAAATATGGACACAAGAATATACAAAGCTGCTTTATCTTCTGCTTGGGTGTCATATCCAGGAATATAAGAAAGATCAGATGCATCAGTCTTACGTATCCAGAGAACTTTCGGAATGGCGACGTGGAGCAGCCTCGACATTGTCGAGCTGCATCAGCCAAGGCAGGAGGGGAAACACGTCACCCGCCACAAATGAGGGATCCCCAGTAACTCCACCCCACTTCCCACAGATTTGGAGCAGCATAGGGATATTGCGGAGCAGCGTTCAACATTGACATTGCCGCTCACCGCTGAACACACAAATCGAGGTTCTTCCCATTCCGTCGTCATTTCCAGATTACCACGCGTAGAACACCACACAGTACATATCCAGTCAACTATGTCGTCGGTTTCTATTATCGTTGCTCCGTCGGCTGTGCGCGGAGTCGCCTCCCTTGCCTCTGGAAGCGGCGTCAATCGCCGCGTTTTGAATTCGGGATTACTCGGAACGAAGCTGAGAACGCACAACCAGCAGGCGTCATTCGCGCGTCAAGCCGTGAAGCAGTCTCACGTGGTGGTAGCGACGCAGGTCGTCACACAACCACGCGGCGACGTCATTTCATCCATAGTCGACTTTCTCCGTCGGCTTATCCCGGGAGCGAAGCAAGACGAGTCCTCACCCAACGCTGCCCCTGAGGAAGAGGGCCCAATGGAGGGACGGCGGAGAGTGATGGTTGTGGGCGGCACGGGGCGCGTGGGGCGGCATATTGTCTCGCAACTGGTGGCGGAGGGGTACTCTGTGGTGGCGCTGGTGGGCAGCGAAGAGCGCGCGGACGAGGTAAGCGGAAAGGGGGGAAAGACTGGGAGCCGTGAGCGGAACGAACTCCGGCACAGAGATGAATGAGAACGCTGGCTTACGATCCGCAAGGAGGCAGAGTACCTAAGTCAACCCGGAGTTCGTGTTTTGAACAAGGATACAATACCAATTCTATGCTTATGTGCGCATGTGCGTCTGTTCCCGTGTGTGCCAGATCCTAGCGAAGGAACAAGGCCTTCAGGTGCAGCCTCTCGGGGAAGGCGAGGGCGTGGTGGAGGCACGGCCAGGGCGGGTGCACGTGGTGCAGGGCGATATCAACGACGCCGAAACCGTGCAGCGCGCGCTGCGAGGCGCGGACGCCGTGGTGTGCGCGGTGGGCATCCGCGTCAAGCCGCGGACGGAAGAGGGCGGGTTCCCCGGATACGCGGACGGGTCGACCCCCGAGGTAAGCGTGACGGGGAGTGCGTGCTTGCGCGGATGCTTGTGGGGATTTGAAAACACAGCGCGAGTTGACTGCGCGAACGCACATGCGTGCTCCTCTTCTCCCTCCCCCACTTCTCCGTTCCTCTCCCTCGGCCCCCCGTCTCTTCCCCCTTTTCCCCTTTCCCCCCCACTCTCCCTGTGCGTGCCCCGCAGGACGTGTACGGCAAGGGCGTGCCTGCGCTCATCCGCGCAGCGGAAGCGGCGTTCCGAGAGGGGGAGAGCGAGGGCGCGGAGAAGGAGCGCGAGAGCGAGGACTTAATGCTCTTCGACTTCCAGTCGCTCTCCGCTCCCCCTCCTCCTGCTGCTGCTGCCGCGGAGGAGGGAGCAGGCGCAGCGGAGCAGGCAGCAGCGCGCGTGTACGTGGATGGGTGGGGGCGGTTCGACGACGTGATCATGGGCGGCATTTCCGAGAGCGTGCTGCGACCTGATAATGGTGAGCCGCGTGTGGTTCAGTCGGTCAGTAGACGATTGTAGCGAGAGGCTTTCAAGAGGGGAGATTAGTGTGTGGTTGGATTGAGCAAGGGGGAGTGGAGGTTCCACTTGGGTGTATACTTATAAACATGCTACTTGGCCCGGTAGGAGAAGGCATTGGCGTCGGGGGTGATCCACTCGAGGTTGAGTTGTTGACAAAGGAACATGATTGATCCTTGCTTTGGTAAAGATCGCTGAATGGCTTACCCTCCTAACACGTGGGGTTGCCCCGCTCCCCTTCCTGGCGCGTGTGTGTGGCAGGCAAGGCTGTGTTTGAGGGCACGCTGCGAGTGGAGGGCGGTGGCTTCTGTGCCTCCAGGTGATGATTCCCCCCATTCCACCACGCAAACAGCACTCGCGTCCCTGCACTCTTCAACTGCGTCTCACTCTTCTGCCGTTGTTGTTGCCATGTCACATACAGCCTTTCAGCCAACACCCACCCCCCCCCCGGCCCCCCCACTCCCTTCCAACCCACCCTACCCTCCTCACCACCCCCTCCCTTTCTCCCCAGCATCATCCGTCTTGTTCTCTGATCATGTCCTCCACACCATGCCGTGTGTCCTATTCGGCCCCCGCGCTCATGCACGTTCCTCGCCCTGCCACAATGTGTGTCTCCCAGGACGTCCTTCCCCACGCCCTTGGACCTGTCGGCCTTTGACGGGCTGCACCTGCGCATCAAGGGCGATGGCCGCCGCTACAAGCTCAACCTCAGAGACGAGGTGCGTCCGCCACCGCTGCTGCTGCTGCTGCTGCTGCCGCTACTGCTGTTGCAACTGCCTGTGGGTGGGAGGGCGGGTATTATGGTCCTTCCCACTGCTCTGTTGCACTCCGCGCCCGTTTCCCCACCCTTTCCCCCTTTCTCCCCCACACCTTCTGTTCTCATCATCAACCTCGTCTCTTAACCAGCTGAATTGTGAAGCTGGCACAGGCAAATGCTCTCTTCTGCCCTTCTCCCGTGCCCCTCTCCCCCTTATGCCCCCCCGGCTTGAGATATGCAGAAGTCACAGGGCGAGTTCCAGTACCAGGCGAGCGTTGACACTCTCAACGGCCAGTGGCTCGATGCATTCATCCCCTTCTCACAGTACGTACCCACACACCAAGCCCCACATGCTGTGATGCCATCACCTCTCTTCCTACTCCACCACTTTCTGTAATCCGCACTCCTGACCACCTGACACCGCTCTGTACCTACCTGAGTTTCATGTCGCACGATTCATGTTCCCGCTCCCGTGCATCCCTCCGCGCCCACCCGTGCGTGCGTCTGTGTGCGCTCCAGGTTCAGGGCGGTGGAGAGGTCTCGCTCTGTGGTGGACAGCCCACCCATCAACACAAAGAAGATCCGCACTGTGAGCTTCGCAGGCTAGCCAGAGGGCACATGCTTTAGATTGTTGCATGGTTGCCATGGTTGCCCCCATGAACCTGCATTAAGTTTCTCAGCAGCAGTTTCCACTTTGGATGGTCGGGGACAGGTGCGGCGATAGCTCTCTAGATCCTGCATATGGATTCTCTGTGAACACTTGCTCTCCCTTCCCTTCATACTGCCTTGTGGAACTCCCATCCCTCTCTCTCCCCACAGCTGGGCATCGTGTACAGTCGCTTCCAGTGCGATGGCTTCCCCAACCCTCTCTGCCTCCCTGGGGAATTCTCCCTTGAAGTGAGTTGCTCTCCAGTTGCAAAGTCATCCTACCCGTCCTCTCAAACACCCGTGGTTTGGGGATGCTTTTGCGTGCATGAGCTGCACGCACAACCTCATAACACACCAAGAGATACATTCAACGAAGGGACAAACCAGCAGCAGCGCAAACCTTCCAGTGCCCACAGACCTTTCGTGCTACCCTCCTTTCACCTCTTCAAATCCCTCCCCACCAGATCGCGTCCATCTCGGCGTACCGTGCGAGTCGGCCACAGGTGGTGCTGGTGAGCAGTGCAGCGGTGCAGCGCAGTGCTCGCGCCATGACAGCCGAAGAGAGGAGCAAGTCCATCCCCATCGTGCAGCTCAACCCAGGTCAGCCACGCACCGTCACAGAGACAAGGGTAATCGAGATCAGTGGTGTGCATGCTCTCTGCACTCCCACCATGAGGCTCTAGCAGCATATTCTCATATTCTTGTTCTTCCACACCCTCCTCCCCCTCCCTTTCTTCCCACCTCCTACATTTCTGAGACAAACCCCACCCGCACCCCGTTTTCCTATCCCCCCGCTGCACTTGAGCAGGCGGAGTGCTGTCATGGAAGCTGAGCTGTGAGGATGCGGTGCGGGCCAGTGGGCTGCGGTACACAGTGGTGCGACCCACGGGGCTGCTGGGTACAACTGAGGCCAAGGCAGACACCGTCAACACGCCCCACATCCTTGAGGTAAATGCTCCTCCTGCCCCACCACCTGCCCGATCACGAACCCGCTGTGTACTGTAATACTTCATATCCTCGTCTCCTCAGCTCGTCTCCTCTGCTGGACACTGAACACTTATACCAGGGACATCCATAATCTTGTTTACTGTCTCGTTCACTCTGGTCGCTGACTCCCTAGCCCCCCCCCCCCGCCTCCCCGTGTCTGTCCTGTGCGCCATGGCAGTCGGGTCAAGGCGATGTGCTGACTGGCCTCATCTCGTGCCCTGAGGCTGCTGCTGTCTGTGTCAAGGCGCTTGATGCTCCCGATGCTGTCAACACCACGTTCGAGGTACGCTCTTTCACTGCTCCCGCCTGTCCGTTCTTGTCGCCTCCTTGATTTACCTGTTGGTGCAAATCCCACACCCCACGTTCCACAACTTATCCACCGTCTCGCTCCGCATTTGCCCTCTCTCCTGCGCATCACTGGTGGCTCATCTGTGTGTGCAGGTGCGACGGGACGAGCTGACTGCAGGGCTGAGCATGGAGGAGCGGCACTGGGTGGACCTGTTCCAGCGCCTCAGGCCTGACGTGCGCAATGGCCGTGTGCAATACCCAGCAGTTCCCAAGGCCTTCTCTGACGCCTTCAAGGGGTAACCACATGTGAGGGGTGAATTACAGGTGTGACAAGAGGAGCTCTTTGTGTCGTGGAGAAGCTTAGTTTGGCTGTTCTGGTTTGTAGGCTATGGTACGGTATACTTCAGTGTGGAGAGCAAGTTGAGGAGGACAAGGGACAACTAGTAGTTAGTGGGAAGCTGGGTTTGTAAGCCATATATGCTAAACACTTTCAAGCACACTCAGGTGGGTCTTAGCTGGGTGGCAATGTACGGTACACAACCGTATGTGTTTGATTTGGCTTTGCTATTCAGCACTAGTACCGTACTGCTCACTTATAAATGCTCCGTACCCTGCAAGGCAGGCTGTTCTGACCAAGCAGCACATGGATGCCAGAATGATGGATGACTTGAATGCACACAAAGCTTCACCTTCACACTTAAAACCCGCGTCTCATATTAACAACGGTATTACACTTGGTTGGGAAAAGGCACCTGTGATTGGGTAACGAGGGGCGAGTTTGTGACGAGCAGTTTGGAAAAGAGAAGCGAAACCCTTCTTCGTCAAGGCAAACGCCAAACAAACCCCTCAGGCATGGAACACTTCCACACCTAGAAAACAGGTTTGGCAGAATCGCAATTGCGTGCGACCAGCCAAAACAACACACAAGTCGCCCACTTTCCCCTCGCAGCATGACAGTCGCATAGAGAGCAGAGCACAACCACTTAGTACCTCATAACCGACCAACAGATAGCAGACGCAGGAAAAGTCTAGTAACCCTAGTGCCTCCTCGTCTCACGCAAATACAGCGTTTTCCCCGTCATCAGCCGTTCCGCGTCCGATGGTTCGACTACAAACGTGCTGCCCTGTCCTGCCTTCTACCAGCTGTTCACATCAAGATCTATTGCGACTTACACTGCTCAAAATCGCTTGCGACATACCTGCTGGCTCCACATCGACTACCGTTCGACCGGTTCGCCATTTGCCGTGTCGTGCCTTTTTCGGCGAGATTTTAATCCCCCTCAGCGTTCGTGATAGTGCGGAATTCTGCGCCCTCACCCGGCCCCCCTCGCCAACCATAACTGATCATCAACGAAGTTGTAACACAACGGAAAGGCTCTAGGCTCTACTACCCTTTTCGTCCAGTGTGGCCCCGCCCGTTTTAGAACCGGCCAGCACCATGCACCTCCACTTTGGCGGTAGTCGCTCCTACAGCCACCCGTCAACGCCGCGATCGCGCCGCCATCCCACGACGCAGCGCGTGCACCACGCGCCGTCGCAGCAATGACCCTTCGCCGCGAATCTCATGCTCGCTGCGCTCGCTCTGCTCGCGGCGTGTGTCGCGCTGCGGCCCGACCAGATGCTGCGGAGATTCACGTGCCGCGGCTGTCTCGCCGCGTCCAGCCTGCCTAACACGACCTCGTTCTGATCGCCGAGGTGCGTGCGACGCCCCTGTCGCGCACTGTGTCGCCCGCTGCGTCGCCCACTGATTCCTTGAAATTGCGAGAGTTCACGAAACACCTCTGTATCTTGACTAGGCCTTACCCTCCCCTCTCTTCCTCCCCCCCAACCCCGTTTCCCCTCCCCTCCCTCCCCACCCCACCCCACTCCGCTCCGCCCTGCTTCCCCATCGACCAGTCGCATCTAAGCTCTCACAATCTTCAGTCTGCCCTCCGTCTCACTGCGCACGAAGCAAGCACCTTTCCACAACCACAACATTCTCTCTCCCCTTTCTCCCCACTCTCCCCCCTCTCCCCACTCCCCTCTCCCCTCTCCCTCACCCCCTCCCCTCTCTCCCCTCCCCGCTCCTCTCCCTCTCCTCTCGCCCCTCTCTCCCACTCCCCAGGGCAGCATGGCAGCGCGGCTGGTGGCGTTGTGCGGAATGGAGGCGCTAGCAGTGGCGGCGGGGTTCTCGCTCAAGGTGCCCTGGCTCACAGACGCGCCCGTGCACGCCGCTCCCTTCTCGCTCTTCTCCCTCCCCGCCAACCCCAAGATCTCCAAACCAGCCGGAGGTGAGTGACGGATGGGGGGGAAGTGGGGAGAAGGAGGAGAGGAGAGAGGGGGAGGGAAGGGATGATTTGGCTGGGTGGGCCTCTTTATGGGCCTGGGTTTTTGTCTTTCAGCCTTTCTCTATTTTTTTGCTACCCCGCGCCTTACACCCTGCATTCATTCATCCCTCCACCCTCCCTCTCAACCTCCCTCTCCCTGTCACAAACCCCCGCCTTCCCCTTCCTGTCACAATAACTCTCTGCCTGTCTCTCACGAGCCATTCTTTCTCCCTTGTCTTCCTTTAACCCGCTCCTTTCCTTCCCTCGTCCCCCATCCCTCTGACGCATGCGTGGCATCAGGTGGGCAGTGGAGGACGTGTCGCCTGAGTGTGTGGCAGGGCCGCTGCTGCGGTCCCCACCACACGGCTTCAAGTACAAAGCAGTAAGGCCCTGGGGAAGGGACTGATTGCATGCAGGCATGCAGGACAGTAGGCTGCTTCCGATGCTGTGCACATAGATTGCCCTTTCAGGCCGAGTTAGCGTTGCAATCACCCCGCTTTAGCTGTAACCGTCAGTCGAACGTGCGATGCCATGCGAACACCCACCGTTCAATTTCTGGATCGTAACGCCCAATCGAAACGATAATACTGCCAAGTGCTCGGAGAAAACCGAGTTTGGGAAGCCGCTAAAGTGTTCGCGTGCAAGCGAGAGCTGGCTGAAACGCAGTAAAGCAGAATGCGTGCAGCGGCGTAGAAGGGAGAGTCGAGAAGTGAAGGGAGAGGGACGGGAAAGCGCTTGAGCTTGAAAAGGGCAATGTGGAAGTGACGTGGGGATTAGAGCTTGATAGGAATTTGGCGAAAAAAAAACCTAACCAAAGTCGCTGAATAAAGGCTAGGCCTGGACTAGGTAGTGGTTGTGTGTAGGTCACTAACCTCTCCTGCATTTGGTTTGATCCGGAGTCTCATATTTTCAGGCTGTGGTAATACGCTTGCTTCTCTGTGTTTCCCTTCGTCGCACAAGGTGGTGTTTTCCACGCACATACGTTGGTTAGTCGTGCATCTGCCTTGCCCAACCTGATGGGGCTGCAACCAATCACAGGGGCTCAGGACGCGTCACAAGTAAAATATCGAGGAAGGATCAGGGTTGTTCACCGAACCTGTCAAACCGATCGCCATATCGGTGTGTCACGACTGCTTTGAAGTTTCAAGTGACACGATCGTAAAAACATGGGGCAAAATTGCCCGATGTGGACGAAATTGCACGATCGATGTGTGACAGGGGCACATCGATCGCCTGACTTAGAAGGGAAAACTGTACGTTAGCGAAAATAAACGAAAATGTGTAACCACCTAAACACCGATTCTAGGCAGGATCGATGTTCTACTTGTGACGCGTCCTCACAATCGAACCCAACAAAGTTGCGACTGATTTTGTGGTTACCCGGTTTCGAGCGTATTACACTTGGTTGGAAGGGAAAAATATGAGACGCGGGTTTTAATGCTTGATGTGACAGACAGGAAGTTTAGGCTGGGAGGGGGGCTGTGTACCTTCTCAAATGAAGTACATGTTTATGTCTAATCGGAACACTTGTTTGCCAGATCACGAGGAAATTCGTCCGAGGAACAGTCTCGCTTGCCCGCAAAACTTGAGGGTTGAACTGGATCATCAGGGGGTGGGGAGGAGATTCCCTTTTGCGGCGTGGACGAGATGCCTGCACCGACGCAGCATTCTCGTAGATGAAGATTGACAGCCTAAATTCTAGGAGGTGTTGCCGTTTTTCAATTCCCGAGACAACCCCAGGGCTGGATTGGTTACACTTCCCCTAATGATGGTCGTCCATGCGCTGACGTGTAGTTTTTTTGCAGTCACTCGGCTCCCCCGCTCCCTTGTGCGTGTGGCGATGTCGGGGAGAGGGCAGGCGGAGAGGCGCCCGTTTCCTGATTTTTCCAACCCACGGACGGACCCTTGTGTTGAACTCTCCACGAACGGATTGTGATTTTTAGCTACAGTAATTATTTGGGTGCGGAAAACGAACGGTGGATGGATGAACCCTTCTATCGTCTTCTGTTGCGGTTGTTGGCTGGAGGGTTCGAGAGAGTCGACACCTGGGAGAGGAGGTGCACCCGATTTGATGATGGCTGGCGGAAGTTTTTTTTTCTGGGAGCAATCAAGGAACTGCTGAAGCGCACATCCGCGCAAAGCATTGGCGCGCTGAGAACGTGCGGAACCTGCATTAGCAGGCGATCAGCGCACAAACCCCAAAGCTCGCTCGCTCAGCTCCCTGCCCCAAGGACTACCTTATCTCCTGTCTCACCCATCACTCTCCTCCTTTTCATGTCTCCCCAAATCAGGGGCTATGGAGCTTCCGTAAGTAAGCCTTGAATCAGTTCCTTGTGGCCAAATTAGTTCAGTCACTATGTTCCTCTAGGTTTACCATTACTGGATAAGACCATGGACGGCTTCCGTCCTCCTTCTGCCTCTTCCACCCTCTGTCCTGGTGGGCGGGGGGTCCTCTCAACCAAGGCTGTCCTGCAGCCGCCAGCTATATGATTTCAGTGGGTCGGCTTTGCCCATGGGGCAAGCTTGGGAGGGGTCGGGTGAGATGGGTCCTGGATTCGCCTCTAAGCAGCATCAGTGGGCAAATCAGTGCCCTTCCACTCTGCAGCAGCAGCAGCAGCAGCAACCTCGGCGTCGGCGGCAGCAGCAGCAGCAGCAGCAGCACGAGCAGCAGCAGCAGCAGCAGCAGCAGTTCCAGGAGCAGCCTCCAGTCCAGTCAGGCGTTAGCTATGTGCCTACTAGATCTGAGTGCTTGCTAGCTACTGGGCAACCGGCCCCTCCTCAACTACCCACACCGTCCTCCCTCCTCCCCAGCGTCTCATCTGCTTCCCTCTGTCCCCCTTCCCTCCCCCAAGGTCAATCCCCTCGTTGGTCCTCCGCCTTCGTTTCTTTGCCGCTGTCGTCCGTCCCCGCGTTTACCTCCTCGCACGATCCCTCCCTTCCTTCCGGAAACCCTAGTTCCTTTGCGTCCTCTCACGTCGTTGCGTCGTCGAGTGTCGCGAGTCAGGTGCCGCCAGGCTCTCGTCAAGTGTCAGCTACTTCCTCTGCTTTTGTTCGTTACCGTCGGCCCTCCTCGCTGCGTGAATTGCCTCCTTGTCGCGCGAGTCAGGCAGTGACCCCTGCTCTTCGCCTGACCGTCGGCCTTCGCTCTTTTTACGGTGGAATAGCTAACGCAGCTTCATCGCGTTCCAAGATAATTTTCCAGCAGCAGCAACAGCAACAGCAGCAGCAGCATCAGCAGTTGGTAGCACCAAGCACAGCTGCTGTGCAGTTTTCGGGGTTTGTAGGAACTTTAACGGGGAATAATTTCGTGAATAGCTCACTTAGTCCTCACGGCGACGTTTTGAATCTGCAAGCGACTGGTTATTCTGCAGCAGCTGATCCGATGGCAAGCGGTGTTGGTGTCACAGGCCCGCCTTGGCACGGCTCTTACGTGGGGTGGGCTGGCAGCAAGCACGGTGACGCAGCCGTTAGCGGTTACATGTCAACAGCAGGCGATGATTGTTCGAGCCCTTATTATCCGGAATCTGCGGGTGTTAATCACGATGGTTGTTACATCAGGTATTCCGACTATACTCTCCCCGAAGGCCAACTTCACGTTGGTCCGCATCTCCCGCTCCTTGCCGGCCGCTTTCGCTTCCTCCAGTCGCTCTCCGAAGGCGGCTCGGCGCGCGTGTTTGTGGCAGAGGACACGTGGCATCCGTCGCAGAGGACGGTGGTGGTGAAGGCGATGCATCGCCACTATCGCGAGGTGGGGCTGCAGGAGCAGCAGCTGCTGCGCTTCCTCAACACCATCGTGGATCCCAACGATTCCTGCCGCATCGTGCGTCTCCTCGCGGGTTTCGAGTTCCACGGCCACACGTGCCTCGTGTTAGAGCGCCTGCAAGGCAGTCTGCTCGAGCACATGTGCCGCCCTGCCGACTCTCCCGGCTCCGCTGCCGCCGCCGCCTCCGCCGCGAACGCCGCCGCTTCCGCGGCGAACGTCGCGGCAGTTGCGGTTGCGGCGGCGGGGATGACGTCGGGCTCGGGTAAGTCGGCGGCAGGAGGGGCGAGCGATCTGGTTGGGGCGGCAGCGGCGGCCGTGTCGGCGGCGGCGACTGCTGCAGAAGCGGCGGCGGAGGCGGCGGCGGCTCGACTGGAGGAGATTCGCAGCCTGGCTCACGATCTGATCGTGTCCATCGCGGCGCTCCACGCGTCGGGCATCATTCACGGGGATCTCAAGCCGGAGAATATCCTCATGCAGCCGCTCCCGTACCCCCATTCCCCACCTCGTGTGTCGTCTATCTCTGATCCGTACGGCCGTTCCGACGCGTCTGATTCTTCTCCATTTTTCTCCAACACCTCCACCTCCTATCGTGTCTCCCCCGGCGGTACCGTATCGGCAGCTGACCCCGGTTACTCGCAGTACCCTGCGTCGCTTGGGCTCGTGTCCGCCTCCTCTGTCGGCGATCTCAATGCGTCGCCGTGGACGGGTGTTGCGACGGGTTCCCAGGCGAAAGCCGCAACGGGAGCGGAGGGATTGATGGCGGCAGGGCGCTCGTCATCGTGGCGCAGCGCGCACGATTCGGGGGCGCCGTCGGGTTACCCGCTGGCCTATAGCGGCAGCAGCGGCGGCGCTAGCAGCCGTGGAAGCGCGGGGGCGGCGGTGGCGGCGGTGGCGGCGGCGCCGAAGGTGGCGGCGAAGATCGCGGATTTCGGCAACTCGTTCACGCCGGAGCAGATCCGCACGCTGTGCCACGACTACAACGTGCAGACGCTCGCGTACCGCGCGCCCGAGGTGCTGCTCGGCGTGCCTTTCTCCGCCGCCATTGACCTCTGGTCGCTCGGGTGCATTCTCGCGGAGCTCGCGACGGGGCAGCTGCTCTTCGCGTGCGAGTCCCCGCAGCACCTGCTGCAGCAGATGGTTGCGCTGCTCGGCGTCGCCCCGCCCGCGTGCCTCTTCGGCTCGGGGAAGTTCTTTCCGAAGCTCACGGCGGCCGCGGGCGTGCCGCGCGTGTGCTGCTGCAGGACGGAGGCCGGCGGCGGGATGGCGGCGTGCTTCCGCGGGTGCAGCGGAGGTGGGGGGAGTGGTTGGTATGGCGGGGTTGCGGACGGATGCAGTGGGTACTGCGCGCCGATGGCGTTCAACATCTTCGCTCCTGGGTACGTCTGCTAGTGCCTTCTAGTTTCCCTAATGCGTTTGCGACCCACTCGCCCCCCAAGATCTCACACTCCCATGCCTTTCTTCCCTCTTCCGCATGCTTCCTTTTTTTTCGACGTGTAAACGCTCTCTTTTTTCGTCCCGTTGTCTCGTGCCCCTCGCCCCCTCCCCCTCCCCCTCCCCCTCCCCCTCCCCCTCCCCCTCCCCCTCCCCCTCCCCCTCCCCAACTTCAATATCTTTGCTCCTGGGTGCGTGTGCTCGTGCTTTCTATTTTCCACGAAGCGCCTACGACCCATTTTTCTGTCCCTAAGTCTACACACCCTCTCCTTCTCTCCGTGTTCTATCGCGTGCAACCATATTTTGTGTGTGTTAGTATAACGCGCTTATTCTTTTGTCCCGCCGCTTCCCCCCCCTCTTCCTCCCCACCCCTTCTCCGCGCAGCCACTCGCACCTGGGGGACGCGCTGGCGGCCGTGGACGCGCAGCTGGCGGATCTCGTGGCGGGGCTGCTGCAGTACGACCCGCGCGTGCGGCTCTCCGCGCAGCAGGTCTGCGGAGTGGGGGCAGTCTCGGGGGAACGGGGGGAGTATGTGGTGGAGTACTGAGGGGCTGTGTATGGGGTGAAGGAAGGGGAGTGGGTGAGGCTGGTCTGAGGGATTGTGACAGGAGTTAAAGGACGGTGTTTGATTCTTGCTCGTGTTGAAAAATATTTTGAACAGCATAGACATCTAACCTCACCTGGCTCCTTTGTTTTGCGTGTCCGTTCTTCGTATTCTCTTCGCTTCGTTCCAGGCGCTCTCGCACCCTTTCCTGAAGCCGCTGCGCAGCTCCTCCTCCTTCGCCTCCTCCTCCTCGCTCTCTTCCAAGGACTTCTCGCACCCTCTCACTCCCTGCACTGTGCTCCCCACGCCCGCCCTCGCCTCTCCTCTCACCCTCTACTCCTACCACCCCAACATGCATACCATGCCCGTACCGTCTCTCCTCCTCCCTCCATCCTTCACCTCTGGTTCCTCCTGGGCCGTTCCCACTGCCGACGCCGCTGCTGTCACGCCAGTGGGGGCGGCGGCGGCGGCGGCAGGAGCAGGGGGTGCGGGTGGGCACGCGGGAGCTGCTGGGGCGGCGGGTGCGCTGCGCGCAAGAGAGGAGGGCGTGGGTGTGAGTGCGCTGGAGGGCGGTCAGCAGGGCGCGGGTTCTGGTCCGCAGGGGGCGCATGGGCTTTGGTCGTTGCAGCAGGCAGCAGCGGTATCGCAGGCGGGAGCAGCAGCACCGTGCAAAGTCTCTATGCAGCAGCAGCAGCAGCAGCAGCAGCAGCAGCAGCAGCAGCAGGAGGGAGGGCATGGACAGGACCGTGTTTCAGCATGGGGCGGTGTGATGGATGGTCCGGGAATGGAAGCGAGGAACGGAGCAGCAGGCGAGTCACAGGATCTCTACGCGGCAGCGTCAGCTGCAGCGATGGCGGATGCAGCAGCAGCAGCAGCAGCGGCAGGGATGAGTGCAGGGGCGAATGGGGACATGAGCGGAGCACATGGGTGGTGGAGCGAGGGGTTGGGTGGGGGTCCGTGGTATGGCGCACAGCAGGGTTCCGGCGCGGGCGCTGATGCTGGCCCTGCTGCGGCTGCTGGGTCTTCTGAGATGGTCGCGGCAGCAGCTGCTGCCGCTGCATTGTCCGCGGCTTCTGCAGGTGCCGCGGCAGCAGCTGCAGTGGCAGCGCATGAGGTTCAGGCGTTGCAGCAAGCCATGTCGAACAGTGCAGCGGCAGCTGCAATGATGAGCTGTTATGGATACGGGATGGCAGGGAATCAGGAAGGTGCGTACCTGCATGGCGGAGCGGCATTCACGCCCGAGGGTGTGTTTCTCCCGCACTCCCACCTTGTTCCTTTGACCCCGGACCACCTCTCCCTTGGCCCTCCCGCGCCCGCCGCAGCAGCGCAGACCCACGCGCACTGCGGGGGATTTGCGCCTGGTTCTGCTGGCGCGGGTGCTTCCGGGCATCCCAAGGGCCTGGTGTTTGAGCCTCTGAGTCCCGTGGCAGGCCGCGCGGGGACGGGCGGTGTGGGCGAGCGGGATGCACGTGGGCTGGTGGGCGTGGGGAGTACCGAGCTGCTACTGGCGCCGATGACTCCCTGCCAGGTCAGGGAGGGACACGTGGTGGGGTGGAAGAGTGTCGCGGCGTCTGGGAGGAAAGCGGGAAGGGGTGCAGGCGCAGGGACAGGGACAGGTGCAGGGGCAGGAGGTGGAGCTGGGGCAGGGACGGGTGCAGGGACGGGGCCGGAATCAGGAGCAGAAGTTGGTACGGGGATGAGCTATGTTGAGCAGATGTATGCGGTGTATGAGGCGCAGCAGGGGAGTGCGCATCAATACGTGGCCAGTGGTTATGAGGGGCAGCAGCAGCAGCAGCAGTATGTTCAGTACTCTCAGCACGGGGAGTATCAGCACGGGGAGTATCAGCAGCAAGTGAAGCTTCTGCAGCAGCAGCAGGAGCAGGAGCAGCAGCAGCAGCAGCAGCAGCAGCAGCAGCAGCAGCAGGAGAGGGCACAGCAGCATCGTGGGCTGATGGGATATGCCAGTGGGTTGTGTGGCATCAGCAGCAACGCCAGGGATAGCTGGACACATCAGGAAGCATCTTTTGCGGGGGAAGCGGGTGCAGCAGGGGCAGCAGCTAGGGTGTGTGAGGAGGAGAGCAAGTGGGCGGGGGGGAGGATGGGGGGCGCGTGTGGAGTGGAGTACAGTGAAGCACCATGGCTTGTTGCGCATGGCAGCATGGGCGGGTGCGCCCCTGCCACTGTCAGGTATGCCATGTAAGGAGATGGAAGCGGTGACTGGGAATGGGAACGGGACTCACTCGTGAGTATCTGTTTGGTTTCAGTTGTCATTAATAGGGCCTGAACTGGTTTTAAAGTTGGGAGGTGCGGGTGGAGAGACGATGATGAGGAGTGGGGGCAGTGGGGTGCTGTCACGGGCAGATGAGCATCTCTGATTGTGCCTTTTCCCCTTTGTTGACTCTTTGTGGCTCAGGCTTGGTTGGTGATGGCCTTAGCGCAGCAGGCGGCAGATTGGGCTGTGGGGACTGCTGGAAGACCAGGCAAGGCATGAAGGGCTGTAGCAGGAGCTCTGCACTGCGTGGTTCTTACCTCCATGTGTTGTGTCGCTGCTGTCTTGTGGCGTTTCTCAGCTCTCTGCTGTGACTCTGTCGTGACAGAAGACTGATGCTGCATGAGCGTAATGTCTTCACGCGTATCTGCTATGTGTCTGCTTGAAGTGAACCTTGTAAGGATTTGCTGAGTTCATTCTCAGTCAGCACTATCTCCTGCTTCGCCTGCCCTTTTTTCCACCTTCCGATTACCTGTCCTCTCTCTCTCTCTCTCTCTCTCTCTCTCTCTCTCTCTCTCTCTCTCTCTCTCTCTGTCTCTCACTCTCTCTCTCTCTCTCTCTCTCTCTCTCTCTCTCTCTCTCTCTCTCTCTCTCTCTCTCTCTGTCTCTTATCGCCTTAAGTACAACAGTCAATGGGAGTGCAGGTGTGGGCAAAATGGATGGGGAATGGGTGGGTAATGGGTGGGGCGAACAAAGTGAGGAGTGAGGGTGGGGCGGCGCAACTCAGCAGTGGAAGGTAACGCTGACGGGAGTGCAAATCGATGTAGGCTGAGGGAGGTGAGAGTTGGGTGGGTTGAAGTGGGGGATTGGGGGAATGAGAGAAGCGAGAAAATGTAATTCGGTGGGGTGGAGTTGGTGAGATGAGGAGTTAGGTGGGCTTGGGAGAGGGGGGAGTTTGAGTTGGGTGGGCTGCTGCGACTGGCGAGAAGCGGGAGTTGGGTGAGCTGGGCTACGGTGCACTAGAAAAGGGAGTTAGATGGTTTAGGGAGGGGAGAGTGAGTTTGAGCAGGTGGGCGGGCGATATGAGACAGTTGGCTGGGCAGCGTTGAAGCCCGGTGGGGGAGTTGTGACCTCCTGTTTGTGAGGCGTGAGGGATTGGTAGATTTTGGTTGCATCGCATCGCATCGCATGGTTAACAAAAAGAGGTGAAATGTTATGAGGGGTTTGTTTGGGTTGGGAGAACGCTAGAAGAATGTTGGGATGATGGGAGGATGAAAGGGGGCGGTGGAGAGGGGCTGTACCTAAGAGAAATTGGTGCTGTTTAGGTTTTGTTTGGAGGGGTGCTTGTCTTGATGGAGAGAAGAAGCAGGGCTCTTTTATCAGATTCGATCTGATTTTCAGAGTTGATAAGGGAAAATACTGAAAAGTGTGAGTGATATGTTCTTTCTGAGTCCTAACAGGGTTTCCATACGGCAGATGTTACTTGGCATGTAATCCACCAGCAGGCCTCTGGATAGGATTTGGGGTACTCTTCCTCGTAAGGCCAACACCCAGCTGTTACTCTTTCAGTAAGGGTGCTTCACAGGAACTGCTCTTAAAAATCAGGGTGCAAACAAATTAAAGAAACTGTCGCATTGTTTTGCTGAGATTACTATGTAGGGTGTTAGTGTTGCAGTGTGTTGAGTCATCGTTGTTATGTGGAGGACCCAAGATTGATACCTATCGGAGTCAACTGCCGTAGGAAATGTGTTTTACGCGACCAATCCTGGTATCCTCTCTTAGATCGAACTCGATTTCATCAGTGCTACTACACCACATAGCTCTGAAATATCAGTGTCATACAATCGATCACTTTTTTTGGTAAGGGTCGAAAACAAAACCAGTCTTGTAAAAAAGGGTGCATCGTAAAACCCGCCCTTATAGTAAGGGTCATAAGGGTGAATCACCCTGATATCGAGAGGCCAGTCCACCAGGCATTCTTGGTTAGATTGCCACAAGGAGCTCTTTCCGGACTGTAGTCATGAAGAACAATGTCGTACTATTGAAGCACTAGCTTGAGCGTGGATCAAGAAACCTTCTTCGGGGGGCATTAATGGGCGTGTAAAACCACACCAATGGATAAACAAAAAAGAAGGCATAGATGATATACTTGCATTGTATGGGCCTCCACTTTCGGGTGTACGCTATGGGGTGGAGTGTTTTGGTGGGATATTTGTGACATGTCGAAATGTGTTTTTATCACACGATCTAATTTGCAGCTTCCATATGGATGACTGACTGTACGTGTACACAAGTGCGCACCGAGCAGTCATGCGTTGTTCTGGTATGGGCGACGCCGCCATCCACACCAGCCTCCGTGCCTGGCCACTGCGGGTCTCGATTTGTCACGCCAAGAATCCCGACTCGAGGGTTCCAGCCAATTAAAGTTGTCCATGTCATAGCTTTAGGTGACTTGGCTTTACAGTCTGCCAAGAATCCCGACTCGAGGGTTTGAGAATGTGTTTCGTACACTTCGTCAACAAATTATTTGCTGCGCTGGCAAACCGTTTTCGTTTTTTTCTGTTAGGTCGAACTGGTGTAGGGGCGTGTAATTTCAACTTTGTTCAGGGCGCATCCCGAACGGCTCAACTCTGTGCAGTACACATGATGCCCAACCCCTGCACGCGAAAGTGCCTTACATGTTCCAGAAACCTTGCACGCGTGGGTTTTTTCCCGGGCAGTTGCACCCACGTTACAAGCACGTCGACCAATACGAACCACAGAAACTGAAGAGACCGAAGTCAAACAGTCAACGGTGAGTTACAAAATTTTGTTATAAGCCCTTTTTGCCCGAAGCGAATTGACGAAACCTCCTCGAAATGCAAGAATCACTTAAGAGCCCCCTTCACAAGGCAACCTTGGGTTAGTCAAACGGGCATCGTGTGTACCATTTAGCAGTTCAACTCATTCACAAAGGGAAAGAAAAACGTTTCTGGCAAATTTGAGGCAATTGACAAGGTTGGGCAGAAAATAAACTTCATCTGCCCACCAAACCTGAATGTGGAGCTCGCTTCAAGAGCAAGCCGCAGTGGATAAACTGTACTCCCACCCACCTACAAAGCGGGTGGCCGTATTTCAGGGTGGCAAAGGCCGTGCCAAGCAGAAGCACCCGCGCCGCCATTTCTGTAGAAAAGCGGCGCTCTCCTCCCCCACCATCAAGCCATTCCATTTCCATCAATCGAAATCCTCAAGCTCACAATTCTCTTGCGTGCCCCTTCCTCGTAACCTCTTGTTTACCTTTCTCGATATGGCCCGTGGGCTGTCGCAGCTCCTGCTGCTGCTTCTCATCACCGCCACATGGCCAACGACTCCTCTTCAAGGCGCCGAGGCGAAGGGATTGAGCCGGGCGTATTACAAGGACTCGTGCCCGTACCTCGAGACGATTGTTCGTGAGATCGTCATTGACGAGTATCGGAAAGATCAAACCGTTCCGGCACCACTTCTTCGCCTTCACTTCCACGACTGCTTTGTTCAGGTACGACTTTCTGGGTTTATCGGCTCGCTTATCGAATGCTCGCCTACATTGACACTCAAAGCGTCCTTTTCTCCTCATCTCGCCTGCGATCCGCAGGGTTGCGATGGATCAGTACTGCTGAACTCGACGCCGGGCAACAAGGCAGAGAAGGACGCCCCGCCCAACCTGTCGTTGAACGGCTTCAACATTATCGACCGCATTAAGACGGCGGTCGAGGCCAAATGCCCCGGCGTCGTCAGCTGCGCCGACATCACCGCTCTCGCCGCGCGCGACGGCGTCAACCTGGTGAGCGTTATGTTCAGTCGCTTTGCCGTGTTTTTTTCCCGACCTGCGCGCTGCATTTCCGAGACAGCCTGTTTTTTTCAGTCACAGATATAGCAGGTCGCTTTGATGCGGCTTCCACTCATTTGTAATCGACGCGTCCCCCCAATTATGCCGCTCTACACTGTTCACAATACCCCTCCATTTCTTTGTTTACGCTCATGGCTGTCGTGCAGGCCGGCGGGCCGTACATTAAGACGCAGCTGGGTCGCCGCGATTCGCGCACGTCGAAGGCCGCTCTGGCGGTGCAGTTTCTGCCCGGGCACCAGATGGACGTGAACGCGCTGCTCAACAACTTCGCCGCCATTAACCTCACGCTCGTCGACCTCGTCACGCTCTCCGGCGGCCACACCATCGGCGAGTCGCACTGCGACACCGTCGCGCACCGCATCGCGCCCAACCGTGACCCCACGATCGCGCGGTCCATGCGAAAGTATCTGGAGGGTCACTGCAAGGCGCCCAAGGTCGACGGCACCATTCCCGTCGTCCTCGACATCCGCACCTCTAAGCGGTTCGACAACCAGGTGAGCGACGCAGATGTGTACCACACCAATGAACAAAAAGCTTCACCCAAACTTTTACGCAGGTGGCGCCTGTTCTCAGCCTTCATATTGATACCTACTCTTCCCTATGCCATCTCCGCCCCTCGCTTCGCCCGCAGTATTTCAAGAACCTGCAGCGCAAGTTCGGGCTTCTGTCGAGCGACCAGGTTCTGATGATCGACCCGCGCACCAAGGACCTGGTGAACGAGTTCGCGGCCGACAAGAAGAGTTTCTTCCGCCACTTCCGCACTTCCATGGTCCGCATGGGCTCCTTCGGCGTGCTCACTGGCCGCAATGGCGAGATCCGCCGCACCTGCAGTGTCGTCAACTGAAACGGCGCGAGGATATGAGGGTTACTGGAGGGACTGCGTGTTGGCTTTGAATGGTGGTGGTTAGTGGATAGTAAACGTGCGCAGAGCCGAATTAGGAGTTCGGGGTGCTAGGATGCGTGAATGGTAGAACGATGAGGTGGCCGTGATGTATAATGTAGACGGAAATAAAGTCGTTGGGGGTGCAGATGATTGGTCTTTAATCCTTTTATTGCAAGCAGTTGTGACGAGAAAAATGAAACGCTACCTTGCAAGTGGTGTATTCCTTTCTCCCAGACAAGGCAAGTGGTGTCCAGCAGCGCTGTCCCGTCACATGGTGGGGAAGAGGAGTCATGTCAACGACTCCGTAAAGCCATCTCCAATTTCCGGTTCTGGTAGTTTCAAATATATATGTATCTGTTTCCTACGTACACTACTCAGGGTCACTAGCCCTTTCTACAGTGGCCCTGGTGGTTCCATGTTCCTCCGGTAACAAAGGGTGTGCCTCGCATAAGTACCCGCGGCGGCGTTGCTGTAAAAAGCGGCGCTTCCCATCAGCGATGCATTAGCTTACAGTATTGAATCCGAAGTATTTGACCAGAGCCCAGTTTCTTGTTCCTAGCTCCTTCCGACGCCTCTTGTTCGTTTGTTTGTCATGGCCCGTGGGCTGTCGCAGCTCCTTCTGCTGCTTCTCATCACCGCCACATGGCGAACGACTCTTCTTCAAGGCGCTGAAGCCAAGGGATTGAGCCGGGCGTATTACAAGGACTCGTGCCCGTACCTCGAGACGATTGTTCGTGAGATCGTCCTCGACGAGTTTCGTAAAGACCAAACCGTCTCGGCACCTCTTCTACGCCTTCACTTCCACGACTGCTTTGTTCAGGTACGACTTGCCAGATTTCTTTCCCCGCTTTTCACTGGTCGCCTACGTTTGATACCCAAGGCGTCCTTTTCTCCTCATCTCGAATTCGCTCCTCAGGGTTGCGATGGATCAGTGCTGCTGAACTCGACGAAGGGCAACAAGGCGGAGAAGGACGCGGATATCAACCTGTCGCTGAACGGCTTCGACATTATCGACCGCATTAAGACGGCGGTCGAGGCCAAATGCCCTGGCGTCGTCAGCTGCGCCGACATCACCGCTCTCGCCGCGCGCGATGGCGTCAAACTGGTGCGCGCTGCGTTGCTGGTACTTAACCAGCCTAGTTTCACCCGCCCACTCATAGTCGCTCAAATCGATGCGTCTTCTCCATTTTTTACTGAAGCATTCCCCTCGGATATGCCGCACGTGTTGCTTTATTGAAGCACTCGTCTTTTTTAACACCGTTCATTCTATCCCGCCTCTCGCGCCGTGCCCATGGCTGTCGTGCAGGCCGGCGGGCCATACATCCACACGCAGTTGGGTCGCCGCGATGCGCGCACGTCGAAGGCGGATATGGCGATGAAATCTCTGCCCAAGCACCAAATGGACGTGAATGCGCTGCTGCGTAACTTCGCCGCCATTAATCTCACGCTCCTCGACCTCGTCACGCTCTCCGGCGGCCACACCATCGGCGAATCGCATTGCGACACCGTCGCGCACCGCATCGCGCCGAACCGCGACCCCACGATTGCGCGGGCGATGCGCAAGTATCTGGAGGATCACTGCAAGGCGCCCAAAGTGGACGGCACCATTGCGGTCGTCCTCGACATCCGCAGCGCTAACCGATTCGACAACCATGTGAGCGACGTAGGAGCGTACCATTGTTCAACAAAGGATACCACGATACCTTTATTAACAAGGATTGCCGCACTCATGCGCAGGTGATCGCTTGCCCGCAGCCTTTCAGTTTGACTTGACACCTATTCTTCCTTTGCTATCTCTGCGTCCCATGCTCCCTCCGCAGTATTTCAAGAACCTGCAGCGCAAGTTCGGGCTTCTGACGAGCGACCAGGCGCTGATGATCGACCCGCGCACCAAAGATATCGTGAACGAGTTCGCGGCAGACAAGAAGAGCTTCTTCCGCCACTTCCGCCGCTCCATGGTCCGCATGGGCTCCTTTGGCGTGCTCACTGGCCGCAATGGCGAGATCCGCCGCACCTGTAGCGCCGTCAACTGACACGACAGGAGGAAACGAGGGTAATCGGAGAAACTGCGTGTTCGCTGTCAATTGTAGTGAATGATAGGGGAATGGGGTGATTTCGGATGTATACTGTAGATGGAAATAAAAGGTTTAGCCCGGTTCAGATGTTGTGGTATGGGACAACTTTCAATTACATACCTACCATAGTCAGAGCCTAGTCATGTGCTTCTCTGAAGGCTTTCCCTTCAAGGGCTGAAGCTGCGCGAGTGCTTCCTGACATGGCTAGATGTGTGGTAATGCAGTTGTGTCAGTGCTCTGCCATATCTTATGGCAGTGGCTCAGTAGCTACAGTAGCTCAAATGGTTAGCTGCAGGAGCATAGCTAGTGGATATCCAATACTCCATTCTTTCTGTTATACACCACATAAGGCATTTCCTGACAGACAGCAGTCAGTATCCTTGCATAGCAATGGCAGTAGCAGCACATGGGATGATAATCTGATGCAAGTGAAAAGCTACACGCATAGCCACAGACATATCATGCCACTCTACATAAATTAGCTTGGCACGGAAACCTTGCGTGCTACACAGTTCCTGGAGGGCCTGAGGTATCATAGCAGAACAAAGGGAGGAACAAAATAGTGCAGCACCAAAAGAGCAGGACAGAGGAATTATGTATTGATGTGTGTCTAAACATCTGAGTGTGTGTGCATGAGTGCGAGGAAATGGCAGCAACAGGGTGGAGCAGTGGCTTACGCATGCGCGCATATTCGTCGCGGTTGGTTCCCACAGCTGACGGTGCTGTTGACACCAGCAGGTCTGCATCGAGGAGAGTGTGTGTGGGAGGACATGGAAGCACAGCAACACAATCAGGATTGCAAGAGGTCATGTGTATAGGTCATGGTAGGAGCGTGGGGAGTGAGGCCGAGCGAGAGAAGAGAGCGAATGAGAGGAGGGCGGAGAAAAATGGAGATGGAAATGGAGTAAAGAGTGAGTGAGAGAATGGTCGTGTGAATGAACTGAGCGATCAGAGTGCCTGCCATCGATGCACTACACCATACCCTCATGGTCAGGCGAGTCGGGCTTGTGGGTGATGACGATGTATGCGAGGCCAGCAGCAGTGATGAGCACAATGAGCAGCCCGATCACAATGGCAGCTATGGCGCCCCCTGACAGGCCCTGGCTGCTGGGTGGCGCGGTGGTGACGTTGACGGGCCGGGGCGGCACTCGGACGTTTCCCCCATTAGGGGGGAACGGCATTGGTGGTCCAGATGATGAGGGGGGCGGTAGCAGCGGTGGCACTACTGGTGACGATGGTGTTGATGGCGGTGCTATCGGGCCTTTGAACGGGACAGCAAAGGGAGGATAGGGGGAGAGAGGGGTGGGGGAAAGTGAAACACACAGTTGAGCAGGAAAAAAGGAACCGAGGCGTTTGTTTGGAAAACAATAGGCAGAGGCCAATACTGTCACTGTTGGCTCTGATGCTCCTCCATCCCCTCCTACCACACAGTCACAGTTACACTCACAGTCACAGCCACAGTCAGAACAAGCCAGACGCAGTCAGTCAGAGTGAGAGTCAATGGGGGCAGACGGTGACGGCAGGTAGCAAAGGTGTGAATCGAAGGTGCGGGTAGAAGGTGCGGTGGGGTTGCTCACTCACCGCCCTGACAGAGCGTGCAGAACTGCAGACAGAAATCACAGAAGGCTGTATTCGGGTTGGGCTTAGCGATGCAGGAGAGCGAGGTGTTGGGGCAGAAGAGTGATGTGCCGGCCACGTTACTGGTGGGTAGACAAGGGAGGGGGGTGGTGATGAGCACGCGTGGTGATGAACAGGGAAGAGTGGGCGAAGGAAAGGAGGGAAGGGCGAGGGGGAGTGCAGGGGCAGAGGTGCTCACAACTCGTTGAGATTGGTGAGATTCCCCAGGATGGGAGGGATGATACCGTCAAGTCGAGCGTTGTTGCTCAGGTCACTGCATTGGGGGTGGGGGAGATGGATAGGCAGACGTGAAGGAGTGGTGGAAGAGTAGGTGGCAATGTGAGGGAGGGAGGTGCAAAGACAACTAGGGGTGGTGATGTGTGACGTGTGGTGTGTGACGTGTGATGTGTGACGTGTGATGTGTGACGTGTGATGTGTGACGTGTGATGTGTGGCTGATGCATGAAGATACGGGTGCAGCTGGTGCAGAGAGACTCACAGGAGTTCCAGCTGGTGCAGAGAGACTCACAGGAGTTCCAGCTGGTGCAGAGAGACTCACAGGAGTTCCAGCTGGTGCAACTGCCCGATCTGACGCGGCACGCTGCCGTTAAAATCGTTTTCGGCGAAGTTTCTGCAGAGAGAGAGATGCAGAGAGGCAGACATGCAGAGAGGCATTCAGAGAGGTGATGGCACGAATGGAATTGGAAGATACGGAAGGAGAGAGCATTCTGGCAGCGAGAAGAGGAGAGGGGGGGGGGGAGAAGGGAGACAGGAGAGGGGAGATCCGCGCAATGCATGGAGCAAGAATGCAGACGGTCACAGTCACAGTGATACGGCCAAGTACAGGAGGAGGAATGGGATGGCAGTGGAGGGCGGTGGGTGCTCAGACTGGCAGAGTGCAAGTTGTGAGTGATTTTTGAGAATTCTCAAGAATTGCTCACAAGGTATCAAGGTTCGTCAAGTTCCCAAGGAAGGCTGGCAGGGAGCCGTTGAAAATGTTCTGGGCCAGGTCACTGCAGGCACGCGGGGCACAGGGAGGAGAGCAGGGTAGAGGAGACGGAGACGACAGGGCACGGTCAGACGACAAACAGCAGTGAAAATGTGGGGGAGCAGGGGAAGATGCTGTGGGAAAGCGTGAGGGCGGGTAACGGCTTGGTGTGTGTGAGGGTGGGAGCTGACAGGAATCGCAGGTTGGAGAGGGCACTGAAGGACGCGGGGATGGACCCCTGAAATGTATTGTTTGACAGGTCCCTGCACACGCATACGGGGGGAGGGGCGAAGGGGAGGAGTGGGAGGGGAGGGCAGGGTGAAAGGCTTGGTCGCAAGGAGATGGCGCTCAGACTAAGGAATGGCATGCATGGCACGGTATGGCACGGAAGGGCATGGCATGGCATGGCACTGGTCACAGTAGCATGCGGCTTTGGATTCATGGGCTGACATATGGTGCCAAATGCAGTGCCATGTGGTGCCATGCGGTGCACTGACAGGCCCAGCAGCTGGTTAAGTGCGCCCAGTGTGGAAGGAATGGTGCCGTCCAGCATGTTGCTCCCCAGATAACTGCCGTGGGCATGTATGGACGGGGGGACATAGCGTGAGAATGTATGGGACAGCATGGAGTAGAGCACACGTGGACAGGAAAAGACGGCAGGTGCCGCATGTGAAGTAGCGGCTTCCTGACAGCAGATGTGCCAAAGAAAGATGGCAGTTCAGAGCACAAACAAAAAGGAGCACAGAAGATGTGTGTGCGAAGGGTTCTGGGGAAGGAAATTCACATGAACGTGACGAGCACAAGAAGAGGGCAGGCGGGGGCTGCGGGAGCAATGGGGCTGCGGAGCAAGCCAAGAGCAGTGAGGAGGAGATGCAGGTGAGTGGGTGCGAGGAGGGCGTTACATGGCTTGAATGTTGGAGAGGGTACCCAAGGAATCTGGCAGGGGGCCCGTGAGATTGTTCACTGCCAGTGCCACACACATGCCATGGGCCACACATGCCATGGGCCACACATGCCATGGGCCACACATGCCATGGGCCACACATGCCATGGGCCACACATGCCATGGGCCACACATGCCATGGGCCACACATGCCATGGGCCACACATGCCATGGGCCACACATGCCATGGGCCACACATGCCATGGGCCACACATGCCATGGGCCACACATGCCATGGGCCACACATGCCATGGGCCACACATGCCATGGGCCACACATGCCATGGGCCACACATGCCATGGGCCACACATGCCATGGGCCACACATGCCATGGGCCACACATGCCATGGGCCACACATGCCATGGGCCACACATGCCATGGGCCACACATGCCATGGGCCACACATGCCATGGGCCACACATGCCATGGGCCACACATGCCATGGGCCACACATGCCATGGGCCACACATGCCATGGGCCACACATGCCATGGGCCACACATGCCATGGGCCACACATGCCATGGGCCACACATGCCATGGGCCACACATGCCATGGGCCACACATGCCATGGGCCACACATGCCATGGGCCACACATGCCATGGGCCACACATGCCATGGGCCACACATGCCATGGGCCACACATGCCATGGGCCACACATGCCATGGGCCACACATGCCATGGGCCACACATGCCATGGGCCACACATGCCATGGGCCACACATGCCATGGGCCACACATGCCATGGGCCACACATGCCATGGGCCACACATGCCATGGGCCACACATGCCATGGGCCACACATGCCATGGGCCACACATGCCATGGGCCACACATGCCATGGGCCACACATGCCATGGGCCACACATGCCATGGGCCACACATGCCATGGGCCACACATGCCATGGGCCACACATGCCATGGGCCACACATGCCATGGGCCACACATGCCATGGGCCACACATGCCATGGGCCACACATGCCATGGGCCACACATGCCATGGGCCACACATGCCATGGGCCACACATGCCATGGGCCACACATGCCATGGGCCACACATGCCATGGGCCACACATGCCATGGGCCACACATGCCATGGGCCACACATGCCATGGGCCACACATGCCATGGGCCACACATGCCATGGGCCACACATGCCATGGGCCACACATGCCATGGGCCACACATGCCATGGGCCACACATGCCATGGGCCACACATGCCATGGGCCACACATGCCATGGGCCACACATGCCATGGGCCACACATGCCATGGGCCACACATGCCATGGGCCACACATGCCATGGGCCACACATGCCATGGGCCACACATGCCATGGGCCACACATGCCATGGGCCACACATGCCATGGGCCACACATGCCATGGGCCACACATGCCATGGGCCACACATGCCATGGGCCACACATGCCATGGGCCACACATGCCATGGGCCACACATGCCATGGGCCACACATGCCATGGGCCACACATGCCATGGGCCACACATGCCATGGGCCACACATGCCATGGGCCACACATGCCATGGGCCACACATGCCATGGGCCACACATGCCATGGGCCACACATGCCATGGGCCACACATGCCATGGGCCACACATGCCATGGGCCACACATGCCATGGGCCACACATGCCATGGGCCACACATGCCATGGGCCACACATGCCATGGGCCACACATGCCATGGGCCACACATGCCATGGGCCACACATGCCATGGGCCACACATGCCATGGGCCACACATGCCATGGGCCACACATGCCATGGGCCACACATGCCATGGGCCACACATGCCATGGGCCACACATGCCATGGGCCACACATGCCATGGGCCACACATGCCATGGGCCACACATGCCATGGGCCACACATGCCATGGGCCACACATGCCAGAAGGAAATGCATGCGATGAGCAACGATGGCATGAGCATTGCACGGCATGAGCAATACACAGCAATCCACATTGCTATGCGTGCCTTGGTGGTGCAAGTAGATAGCACAGATAAGCAGCAGGGGTGGGAGTGGTGGGAGCATACAGTGCTCCGAGAGATTGCAGCCTGCTGAAGGATGCTGGTATCGACCCGGACAGCTGATTCATCCCAAGGCCCCTGCACGCACACACCGGGGTTTCAGGAATAAGCAAGCATTGGCAGGCAAGGAATGGGTTGTGCCTTGGTGCAAGGGATGAGAGTTCAGAGGGAGATGTGTGCAGAATAGTGGCAGACAAGCGAAGGCAGGAGAGAGGAATGGAGTTTGCAGTGCGGGAGAAGGGAAGGCATGGTGGCATGCAACAGCGGAGGAGGTAGCAGGGCGCACAGCATGCGAAGGCTGGTGAGGTTGCCAAGCTCTGCAGGAATGGTGTCAGTGAGCTTGTTCTGTCCCAGTGCCCTGCCACACACAGTCAGTGATGCCACACAACAGGCCAGCATGGTGCTGATTAGATCGAGTTGTTAAAACACAGCCCAGCATGCGAGAAGCACAGATTGTGGCATGTGCAGTGCGCCTCACATGCACGCCCATCCCACAACACACAGCCCTTCATCATTTCAATCACCCAACTCCTCTGCTCCAGCTCAACTGTTCACTCGGCCTCCCGTTCAACACATCCCGCCCCATCACCCATCACCCATCACCCATCACGCGGCACTGTTACGTGAGATGCATGCAGGTGGCGTGCTCTCACAAGGAGACAAGGCCTTGAAGTTTTCCGAGGGATGATGGAATGGGTCCCATGATGCTGTTGTTCCTTAACAACCTGCCATGCGCACAGAGACAAAGAGGGAGAGAGGGAGAGCCGAGAGCAGAGGGCAGAGGGCAGAGGGCAGAGGGCAGAGGGCAGAGGGCAGAGGGCAGAGGGCAGAGGACAAAAGAATACTAAAACGATCTGGAATGGGGTGCTCTTGGGAATGCTCGGTATCAACAGCATAGAGAATCAGCTGCTTGCAACTTGCAAGGAAACGACAAAGGTAGGGCATACAATGTACGCAGCGCAACCATATCTCCGAGCGAGCCAGGGATGGTGCCTTCGAGTCTGTTGTCATTGAGTTCCCTGCATTGCATGCAGCAGCGGGGCAAGAGAATCGGGCAGATAATCCACACACACACACGCATACACACATAGTGAAGCGTTGAGGAAAGACAGGTGGCACAGGGGAGATGCGGCGGAGCGGGAATGATAGGGAGAACACAAAGAGTGATTGCGATTGGGAAGAAATCAGGAGTTTTAACCGAGAATGCCAGGATGAAGATACAGAGACTGTGCAATGCTGGAAGGCAGGATGGGGGAAGATACGTACAGTAATGTGAGCTGAGAGAGCAATCCAATGACTTGGGGAATATATCCCGTCAAGTTGCAGTCAAACAAACTCCTGCCCATGCATGCGCCATCACGCCAAAGGCACAGCAACACACGGCATCGAAAAATGATTGCGTGAGTGAGCATCACCCATCAGTGCTTGCAGCCATGCACAACAACGCACGGCATGCTGGAACAGGAGATGAACGAGCAGAACAACGTGGGATGATTGCAGGAGAGGGGAAGGGAAGATTGGTACTTGTGAGCTGGGAAAGTAGGGGTGAGAGGTAGAGCGGTGCGAGGTATTGTGTGTAGTGGTGGGAGCGATGCACTGACAGCTCCTGCAGATTAGTGAGGACTCGGATGCTCCTGGGGATGCTGCCACCTATGGGCGTTGATGAAAGACGCCTGCATGCATGGTGTGAGGCACAGGCGGAGACTTATGAGCATGGGAAAAGGTAGAGGAGGGGAGGAGGAGGAGGCGGGAGAGGGGGGAGGAGGCGGGAGAGGAGGCGGAGGAGGAGGAGGAGGAGGAGGAGGAGGAGGAGGAGGAGGAGGAGGAGGAGGAGGAGGAGGAGGAGGAGGAGGAGGAGGAGGAGGAGGAGGAGGAGGGAGGAGGAGGAGGAGGAGGAGGAGGAGGAGGAGGAGGAGGAGGAGGAGGAGGAGGAGGAGGAGGAGGAGGAGGAGGAGTGATAGCCTGAAGAAAAGAGAAAAGAGATGAGGGTGAACCAAGGAATGTGCAGCATGGGAAGCATGGTGCAAGATAGCAAAAGGAGTTGGGGAATGCGGAATGGAGCACGGACAGAACAGTCAAGGAGGAGAACTGTCCGATGAAGTCCGGAATGCCACCAGTGATGCCACTGAAGCTCAGGTCCCTGCACAGCGGCACAGTGACACAGCGGCACAGCGGCACAGGGGCACAGGGGCACAAGGGCACAGGGGCGTGTCAGCACATGCAGGGCAGAGCACACACATGAGCCAGGCAACTCACATCCGCATGCGGTGCTCTGGTGGGATGGGCTATGGTAGCAGCACACAGAACACACAACGAGAGAGCTACGAGGAACAGGGGCATCCTTGGCACATGAGACAGGGGAAGCGAGGGGCAGTGGTTGTGAGAGTGGCAGAGTGAGGGTGGGTGGGCGATGAGGAGAGGGCAAGAACGAGGAGTCAATATGCCAAGGGGCAAGAGAGGCAGCAACAGTGGCGAAGGCATAGCGGTAGGCAGAGGGGGCAACTTACAGGTACTCGAGAGAGGAGAGGGCGGAGTAGGAGTCGGGGATGATTCCTTTGATATTGTTTCCGGCCAGGTCACTGTGTGGCATGGGAGTGGTGGGTGGGGCATGCGAGCGTGACACACAGGACGAAGTGGGTGTGAGAGTGAGGAGGAAGGAGAGCATGCGATCACGCACAGTGGCTAGTTTTACTGAATCACAGGGATTGACGCTACACGGGAGCCAATTTGCAAGGAGTTGAAGAGGCGTGACAAACAGAAGCAAAGTAAATCAAGTGGGCAGAGCTGATGGAATGGGATGGGACAGGAGGAAGCAGCAGCAGCATGTGGTGGCAAGGCATGAGAGCAGCTCACAGCACACGGAGGTCAGGGAGAGCACTGAGCTCCGCAGGCAGGTTGCCCTGCAGCTTGTTGCCACCAAGGGCCCTGGCCGGTGCAGGGGAGAGGAGGCAACATGCTCAGGGAATGCAGAGACACGTGCGCTCCTGCTGAGTGTGTTCTGCTCAACGGGTGGTTGTGAGCGTGGGCCGGTAGCTCACAAAGCATGTGTCAATAGCATACACGAAGGAAATATGGATGCAGGAGGGGTGTGCAGTGTGGACGGAAGGAGAAAACTAGAGTGAGAAAGAGGGAGAGATTTACAGGACGTTGAGCAGACGCAGTTGCGCGAGGGAAGGGGGAACGAATCCGCCAATGTCATTGCTGCTGAGCCGACTGCGCACAGACAACAGGGAGAGCACGGACAGCACATGCAGGAGGGAGCGCACGGACAGCACATGCAGGAGGGAGCGCACGGACGAGGAATGCTGCTTTAACACTGCCGGACCACCACCGCAGGCACGGCATGGCCATACCTGGGCATGTCGACAGCATGGCATGGCATGATAGCACATGCATGCAAGCTCGAAGCAGCTAGTTTGTTGCGTTCAGAAAACATTCAAAGCACATGGGGGAAGAGACGAGTGCAAGACAAAAGGCGCGAAGGAAGAGAAGGCAGGCGATGGTGACGGGAGAGGTAGAGAAGAGGAGCGCACAGGGCGGCGAGACTGGTGAGCCCTGTGAAGGTGTCGGGTATGGTCCCGTTCAGCACACACAATGAGAGGTCCCTGGCAGGGCGGGTGAGAGGGGGAGATGCGCAGAGAGAGGGGAGAGGGGTGGTGGTGGTGGGACGAGGGATGGATGGTGCAGGGGGACAATGCAAGTGGGTGTGCGCTTGCGGATACAGATACAGGGCTGCAAATAGTAGAAATCTCCAGCACAGCATCTCCAGCAAGTCATGCGAGCAAACCAGTCCCATGATACGCACAGGTGGATGAGCTGTGCGAGCGACCCCAGCTGTGCTGGCACTTCCACGCGGAGAGGGTTGTAACTCATGTTGCTGCCGGTGCGCACAGCACGACACAGCGGGCAGGGGTTAGAGAGGCACATAGAGCAGGTGCACGTGAGGCCAGACGAGTGTTATGCGTGGTGTGGGGATAGTGGGAATGATGGGGCAGGAGGCAAGCAACACCAACAGATGTGACGTGTGCAGCATCGGCATCAGCATCAGCAACGGCAACAACATCAGCATCAGCATCAGCATCAGCAACAGCAACAGCATCAGCATCAGCATCAGCGCATCAGCGCATCAGCATCAGCATCAGCATAAGCATCAGCGCACTAGCATCAGTGCATCAGCATCAGCGCATCAGCATCAGCATCAGCATCAGCGCATCAGCATCAGCATCAGCAGCATCAGCATCAGTATCAGCATCAGCATCAGCATCAGCGCATCAGCATCAGCATCAGCATCAGCGCATCAGCATCAGCGCATCAGCATCAGCATCAGCATCAGCGCATCAGCATCAGCGCATCAGCATCAGCATCAGCATCAGCGCATCAGCATCAGCGCATCAGCATCAGCATCAGCATCAGCATCAGCATCAGCGTATCAGCATCAGCGCATCAGCATCAGCATCAGCATCAGCGCATCAGCATCAGCATCAGCATCAGCGCATCAGCATCAGCGCATCAGCATCAGCGCATCAGCATCAGCATCAGCATCAGCATCAGCATCAGCATCAGTATCAGCATCAGCATCAGCATCAGCGCATCAGCATCAGCATCAGCGCATCAGCATCAGCGCATCAGCATCAGCATCAGCATCAGCAACAGCATCAGCAACAGCATCAGCATCAGCATCAGCATCAGCATCAGCATCAGCAACAGCAACAGCATCAGCATCAGCATCAGCGCATCAGCGCATCAGCATCAGCATCAGCGCATCAGCGCACTAGCATCAGCGCATCAGCATCAGCGCATCAGCATCAGCATCAGCGCATCAGCATCAGCATCAGCATCAGTATCAGCATCAGCATCAGCATCAGCATCAGCGCATCAGCATCAGCATCAGCATCAGCGCATCAGCATCAGCGCATCAGCATCAGCATCAGCATCAGCGCATCAGCATCAGCGCATCAGCATCAGCATCAGCATCAGCATCAGCGTATCAGCATCAGCGCATCAGCATCAGCGCATCAGCATCAGCATCAGCATCAGCATCAGCATCAGCATCAGTATCAGCATCAGCATCAGCATCAGCGCATCAGCATCAGCATCAGCATCAGCGCATCAGCATCAGCGCATCAGCATCAGCATCAGCATCAGCGCATCAGCATCAGCGCATCAGCATCAGCATCAGCATCAGCGCATCAGCATCAGCGCATCAGCATCAGCATCAGCATCAGCATCAGCATCAGCGCATCAGCATCAGCGCATCAGCATCAGCATCAGCATCAGCAACAGCATCAGCAGCAGCAGCAGCATCAGCATCAGCATCAGCATCAGCATCAGCGCATCAGCATCAGCATCAGCGCATCAGCGCACTAGCATCAGCGCATCAGCATCAGCGCATCAGCATCAGCATCAGCATCAGCGCATCAGCATCAGCATCAGCATCAGTATCAGCATCAGCATCAGCATCAGCGCATCAGCATCAGCATCAGCGCATCAGCATCAGCGCATCAGCATCAGCATCAGTGCATCAGCATCAGCGCATCAGCATCAGCATCAGCGCATCAGCATCAGCGCATCAGCATCAGCATCAGCATCAGCAACAGCATCAGCATCAGCGCATCAGCATCAGCGCATCAGCATCAGCGCATCAGCATCAGCATCAGCATCAGCATCAGCATCAGCATCAGTATCAGCATCAGCATCAGCATCAGCGCATCAGCATCAGCATCAGCATCAGCGCATCAGCATCAGCGCATCAGCATCAGCATCAGCGCATCAGCATCAGCATCAGCATCAGCATCAGCATCAGCGCATCAGCATCAGCGCATCAGCATCAGCATCAGCATCAGCAACAGCATCAGCAGCAGCAGCAGCATCAGCATCAGCATCAGCATCAGCGCATCAGCATCAGCATCAGCGCATCAGCGCACTAGCATCAGCGCATCAGCATCAGCATCAGCATCAGCGCATCAGCATCAGCATCAGCATCAGTATCAGCATCAGCATCAGCATCAGCGCATCAGCATCAGCATCAGCGCATCAGCATCAGCGCATCAGCATCAGCATCAGCGCATCAGCATCAGCGCATCAGCATCAGCATCAGCGCATCAGCATCAGCGCATCAGCATCAGCATCAGCGCATCAGCATCAGCGCATCAGCATCAGCATCAGCAACAGCATCAGCATCAGCATCAGCATCAGCATCAGCGCATCAGCATCAGCATCAGCATCAGCATCAGCAACAGCATCAGCATCAGCATCAGCATCAGCATCAGCGCATCAGCATCAGCATCAGCATCAGCATCAGCAACAGCATCAGCATCAGCATCAGCATCAGCATCAGCATCAGCATCAGCGCATCAGCATCAGCATCAGCGCATCAGCATCAGCGCATCAGCATCAGCATCAGCATCAGCATCAGCGCATCAGCATCAGCGCATCAGCATCAGCATCAGCATCAGCAACAGCATCAGCATCAGCATCAGCATCAGCAACAGCAACAGCAACAGCAACAGCAACAGCAACAGCAACAGCATCAGCATCAGCGCATCAGCATCAGCGCATCAGCATCAGCATCAGTGCATCAGCATCAGCATCAGCGCATCAGCATCAGCGCATCAGCATCAGCGCATCAGCATCAGCGCATCAGCATCAGCATCAGCATCAGCGCATCAGCATCAGCATCAGCAACAGCAACAGCAACAGCAACAGCAACAGCAACAGCATCAGCATCAGCGCATCAGCATCAGCGCATCAGCATCAGCATCAGTGCATCAGCATCAGCATCAGCGCATCAGCATCAGCGCATCAGCATCAGCGCATCAGCATCAGCGCATCAGCATCAGCATCAGCATCAGCGCATCAGCATCAGCATCAGCGCATCAGTATCAGCATGCGAGGGAGGCAGAAGTGATGAGAGGATTGGGCAGTGTGTTGGTGTCATACAGGTGGTTCAAGGAGGCTGCGAGGCCACTAATGCTGGCAGGGATTGTCCCGTTGAGACGGTTGCGCTGCACACTCCTGCATGTGCACGCACCCACGCACAGACAGACACGCAGGCAGCATGAGAGGAGGCGAGCTGGAGGAAAGGTGGGAAGAGAGAAAGACACGAAGTTTGAAGGGTTGGTAGTGATGAGCAAGATGGGGAAGGGAAGAGTGTGTGGTGGTGGTGGTGCAGGGCATACAGGTGAGTGAGATTGGTGAGGGCGCCGATGCCTGATGGCAGGGAGCCCGAGAAGTAGTTGTAACTCAGCGACCTGAGGACAGGACACCCGCATGGCATGGCACGTGGAGCAAGAGGAATACGAGGTGGTTATTCGAAATAGAAGAGAGGGGGATAGGAATGGAGGCGAGAACCGACAGGAAGGAGGGAGGAGCATGCAAGGGTGCTGATGTGTAGAATGGGGATGGGGAGCAGGCAGGTTAGATGGTGGGTCGAGGAAAAACATACAGGTGAATCAAGTTGGTAAGGCTACCAATGCCATCGGAAATATTGCCAGAAAGCTGGTTGCCATGCAGCCACCTGGTAGTTGAAACACGGGCAGAAGAGAGGCAACGTTGCGTAGTGAAAGGAAGGCAAGCTTGGGACGCGTGTATGAGAGCAAAGCACCACCAAGGGCGAGTGAACATGGACTGTGAAGGCAAGGCACACAAGCGGCGTTGAGGTGAGGCACACAAGGGGTGGGCCGTGCTGTGCTGAAAGTTCAGCATGCTGACATACAGTGCCTCAAGACTGGTGAGAGCAGAGATGGTGTCTGGGATGGATCCACTGAGGGCGTTGTTGCTCAAGTTGCTGCAGTGGTGGGGGCGAATAGCAGGGAGCATGGCAGCAGAAGAGCCCCATGACGGCAATAGCAGATGGGTGGTGGCGAGTGGATGGCAGGTGGTGGTGAGGAACAGGTTGCTGGAGCACGAGAAAGTGCAGTGATTGATGGGGGATAACGGCCGCACGGAGGTGAGGCGGAGCGACGGGACAGCAGGACGTGGTGTGAGCTGATACCACTGGTAGGCTGTCGCGCAGCAGAAGCAGCAACGTGCATGGGTGCAGCTACAGCTACAGCTACAGCTACAGCTAAAGCTAAAGCTACAGCTACAGCTACAGCTACAGCTACAGCTACAGCTACAGCTACAGCTACAGCTACAGCAGTAATGACGACTCACAGGGACTTGAGCTGCTGCAGTCCCGAGATTGTTGTGGGGATGGGCCCAATCAAGCGATTGTTGTCTAGCGCCCTGATACGTGCCCATGATAGTGCAGGAGAAGTGGGGGTGGAGGCGTTCCGGGTGTATTGTCACATTAGGAAGCAGCCAAAGGAGGGGAGGGAAAACGGGAGAAGGGTGGCAAGGCAAGGACGCGGGGGGAGCGGCGCAGGGAAGGTGGAGAGCGCGGGCGCGCGTACAGGCTGGTGAGGTTGGAGAGGGTGCCGATGCTTGGTGGAATGGAGCTGTTGAATTTGTTGTTATTCAACGAGCTGCGGGGGTAGGGGCAGAGTGCACCACACACACACACACCTGCAATGAATCAGGCTGTACAGTCAGAGGGGCGATCACTGGATGCGTGGAAGGAGAAGGTACAGGAAGTATATGGGGAGGCGGCAGGGCAGGCAGCAGGAAGGCAGCAGGACAGGCAGCAGGACAGGCAGCAGCGTAGGCGGGGAGAGTTGGGGCACGGAGGGTGGCATGGGCGAGTGCAACTGACAGCCATGTGAGGCTGGGAAGCGTTGGCACGTCGAGGGGGATGGGACCCGAGAGATTGTTGTGTGCGAGGCTCCTGCAGAGGGCAGTTGGACGGAGGGAAAGCACGAGCGCACGAATTGAGGCATTATTAAGATGGTGAGGGACAGGGGCACCAGAATCGCCGTCACCTAAGGACAGAGAGCGATAAGATGAGCGTGTTGCGCCATAACCTTTGCATGACACAGAAATAGCAAGGAGAGGTCCCTGCCCAGCTGCAAGGTGGCGATGACTCTCCTCTCCTGTGGTGCTTTATGCGGAGTACGAGCACAGTTGGCTTGATGAACGGGGCACGGTGTGTGCAGCGCACAGGTACAGTGCACACGGGAAAGCGAGTTGGGTGCAGCCAGAAATGAGAGTGTGAGGTGTGCAGGGAGCGATGGCATGGGCATGAGAGAGGCGCACAGATAGCCAAGATTGGACAGCTTGCCAATGCCCGGCGGAACAGTGCCTGAGAGCTTGTTGTATTCCAGGTTTCTGGCGTGGGAGAGGCACACATAGCACATGCATAGCATGGGCGGATTAGTGGGAGCAGTGCACACAAAGTGCATGTGCTGTGCATTTGCATGGAATGGGACTGAACGCATGGCCATGTGTTCCCATCCCAAGTACAAGTCAGCGTTGAGAAGGAGAGGTGGTGAGATACGTACAATGATTGGAGCAGCACGAGATCTCCCAGGGAGCGTGGGATCTCGCCTGTCAGCTTGTTGTTGGTGAAGTCACTGTGATGTGATGTGATGCGATGCGATGCGATGCGATGCGATGTGATGCGTAGTGCACGGAGAGACAGCAGCACGAGGTAAGCACACACACAGCACGGCAATACATTACAGAGTTACGGCCGGACTAAACTAGGGACGAGCAATCAAGCACAGGAGGAAGTAAATGACGGGCACAACAAGGGCGCGGGGCAGGGCAGGGCAGGGCAGGAGAGGGCTCACAGCGCAGAGAGAGTGGAGATGGTGCCGATGTTACTCGGTATGGATCCCTCCAGCCTGTTGGCACTCAGCTGCCTGTTGGGGGCCGCACACATACACACGCACGCTTACCACTCTGTCACCAAGCCACGCTCACCCCCCGCCCCCTATCTAATCCTTAGCTCCCAACCCAATCCCCTAACAACCAAACGACTGTCGCACCGCCACATGCACCTCCCTCCATCCACTTGCACCCCTCACCACCAAGATGCCTTTCCGTCAGAGCCCTTCTGTGAAGTGGAGCATGGGGCTGGAATCGTTTGTGCTGCCAATGCACGCCCCGCATGAAGCCACGTGGAGCATGGCCGGTAAAGCAGGGCCATGTGGGTAGTGCATGGTGCGTGCAAGGGCGGTAGATCAAGTGCAAGGGCAAACGGGACACTCACAGCGCGCCAAGCAGGGTGAGATTGCTGAGGGCGTCGGGAATAGAGCCTGTCAGATTCTGATTGTCCAGCACCCTGAAAGAAGAAGGGAAGTTAATGAGGAGTGCCATGGCGCATTGTGACAGGCATAAGGAAAGCCGACACAGCAACAAGGTGCCAGCATGAAGAGTGAGAGGCATGAATTGCGCAACCTAGACCCTCCCCTCTGCAATCTTCACACATTCATCTTGCCTTCATACCACATCTCACGACGAGATAGCATGCGCACATTCCTTGAACGAAGCACACGTTTCACCTAATCAACAAGACTCTCCCTCCTTTCATCCGTGACACGCCAAACTCACAGCTTTAAGACATTCCCGCTGTTATCGCAGAAAAGGCCCGTGATGTTACAGCTGCTGAAGTCCGTCCAGCCAGTGAAGTTCCAAGTCTGCTGACACACCTTGAGCACTTCCACTGGAAGAGACGAGAGAGCAACAATGCCACGCACAAGATGATCAGGAATGGAACCAGCAGCAGCAGCAGCAGCAGGAGGAGCAGCAGTCGTTCATGCAAGAAAAAAATGCGACGCGGAATGCAATGTGTCTCTCGTAGCTGACGACGGCTGATCATATCCTTGACGGAAACGAAACCGTAAAGGAGGCTGGCGCGGAGAGCCACAGCAACGTAGCTCAACGCGCCGCCGCAACGAGCGCGTCGAATGGCTGGCGACGGGATGCACGCGCAATGGCGGCTCGGCTCTAACGTCATCGCGGCACTCCTAGCTTCCTTCACCGTGTGTCACGTCAAAGACTCTTCTCAGCACCAGATCTCATCGGCCCAAGCCGCGGGGAGGGAATGCGGGTGGCATCGCACTGTCGCCACCAGCTTCGCGCGGCCGTGCAGCGGCTCGCAGCAGGTAATCGAGACGCACATCGCGCTAATGCATCCAGGCGTGACTTACCCTGTGCCGGCGCAATAGGCTGCGCGTATCCGGATCTTGCGAGGCTAGTCGCGACGATCACAAGCAGCAATGCGGCCGGCAACTGCATTCTAGACGAAACCGAAAGGTCAAAAGGGCGCGCCATCTTGTTCGAGAAACGATGGTAAATCGGGATCCTTTAGCAATGACGTTCAAGAAACTTAGAACGAAGCCAAGATGGCTTCTCTGAAGATAAGGTGCAGCAGCACCAATAATTGCAGGGAATCCAGTGCGCTGCTGCTCAAATTCGTACGGCTGTATTGAAACACTAGACTCCAGCCCAGGGTACCTCTGGCACCGACTTTTGTTCCAACTTCAAAGCAGGCAGCAGAGCGCCAAGGCGGTGGCGGTTCGGTCTCGAGGTGTGTGGTGTGGTGGTGATGAGAATCCGAGGTGTGTGAGCGCGAGGTGCCTGGTGGCGGAAGCGCAGGACTCATGCGGCTCAACAGTGTTGATGGGTGAGACCCACAGGCCCCCACCCAGATTTCCGTGCTTTGCACGCTAGATTCCCCGGCAGGGGAGAGGTTTGACTTGGCTGTGCCTTGAAATTTGTAGATTTCGAACTATTATTTTAGTAAATTGGAGAACACTAACTAGATGATAGACCAAATGCTTTCAAATACCATGCCAACACCCATGACATGACATTATAAATAAGCTGGAAGAGGTGATAACTAATCTTGAATCGGGCGATCTGCAAGACAATGCTCCAAGAGCAACATTAGATGTTGCTCTTTGTCCACAAGAAAGAAGGAAAAACTTGAAGAAGCCCAACTTACCTATGTCAAAGTATGCTTGACGATTGGAACCCACTGGGCCAGTCCCAAGGGCGTCATTACTTAAAAGATCTGCCATGTTTGGAGGAAGGGGAGACAATAATCAAGGTAGTTAGACCACGATACATACCAAACCCATGAGGCATTATCATATGTATGGTGATACTCCAAAGACCACTAGAGGTGGCTGGTTTTCAAGTGAGCTTGTACAGCAGCATCAAAAGGATTAGTGGGATACGAAAATTTGCAGGTTGAGGGGCGGCAACTACCTTGCTGGTCGTGTGAGTCGGGCTTGTGGGTGATGACAATGTATGCGAGGCCAGCAGCAGTGATGAGCACAATGAGCAGCCCAATCACAATGGCAGCTATGGCGCCCCCTGACAGGCCCTTGCTGCTGGTGCTGACTGCGGTGGTGGTTTCCAGTTGAGGCCGGTTAATGGGGCGGCCCACAGGTGGAAGAGGCGGTGCGGCAGGTGAAGCGGGTGGTGATGGTTTGTCTGGGAAGTCAGGAGGCTGAGAGCCTGGTGGAGCTGGGGGCGGCGGCGAGGCACCTGATTTGACAAGCGACGTGGGGAACATACACGAGCATAATGCGCGTAGACAAGGGGATGGGGAAGAATAAGAGTGTACTCATGCAAACGCCAAGGTGTGCAGATATTTCAAGAAATAAAAGGAAGGAGTGATGTGAAATGATTGCAGAACAGACCGGATTGGATGCATTGGCGGCAGTAGTTGGGGCACTGGACGCAGAAGGCTGAGAGCAGCGTCTGAGGCACGTCACAGGCGGCGTCAGTGGAGGGGCAGATGAGCGAGGTGTTGGTCACATCACTGCCGTGGCGGGGAAGAGAGCGCGAGAGAGAGGTTGTGATTAGCTTAGTTGCACCTGCGTGTGAACCGCACACACATGTTGATGGAACAGTCAAAGGCAGCGAGCAGACGGGATTGACTGAAGCTGGTTAATGGGGGCAGGTTGGTGGGCGGCTGCGGTGACTGACAGCAAGGTGAGGGCGGTGAGGGCACCCAGGCCTGGAGGCAGTACACCAGTGAGGTCCCGGTTGTCAACGAGGTTGCTGCCAGGGACACACATGCACACACACGCACGCGCACACGAAAGAGATGACCCGGAAAGCGGGCAATTGGACAAGAAGGAGAAACATATGAGAAGTAGGATTGTGGAGGTGTGGTGTGGTTTAGTGCGCAGCATGCGATGGAATGGAAGGGCAGCATACATGTGCTGAAGGGCGGTCAGTGCCGTGATTGCCTCTGGCAGCACGCCGCTGAAGCTGTTGGCGCTCAGATCACTGGGGAGACAGGGAGAGAGAGGGACTGGGGGTTAAGGAGAGAGACGCAGAGAGCATGCAGCAAGGGGTGACGGACAAACGCGGTAGAGCGAAGATGGGATGGCACCAGGTAGTGCCGTATGAGCGAGGGTCAGGTGACTGCAGTGCAGTTGTGAGCACAGGTGCGGGCAGGCAAGGTAAGGGAGCTTCATTCATGGTACATGTGGTGGCTGGCATGGGAGAGAGCTGACATGGAAGAGAGCTTGCGCAATTGAGTAATGGAGCGAGGCAGAGTGCCGTTGAGATGGTTGAAGCTGAGATCACTGTGGGGATGGGTGGTGTGCAGCGGTGCAGGGATGAGGACAAATAGTTGCGTCACTGCATGCGCACCACCACCACAAAACATGTGCCTGGTGCTCCCATGTGGTACAGAAGATGAAGGAAAGGAGCCTTAAGCATGTAGAGAAACGTATGGTGGCCAGAAAATTGCTAGAGAGAGTGGAATCTGATGGTGCGCAAGGCTCACAGGAGCTGAAGGCTGGTCAAGTTGCCTATGCTTTCTGGCAAGGGTCCCGTCAGCAGATTGGATCCCGTGTTGCTGACGTGGCAGCATGCCATGCATTGGATACGGACGGGGAGAGGAACGTGGGAGAGCGGGTAGAGGGAGAGGGGGAGAAACATTTGAGAGGGCGACGAAGGTGCAAAAGGAATGGCATTGGGGGAAGAAAACAATGTTGACTCCTCTGCATGTGTGCTACATACAGCCTACAGGCATGAGGTGCCGTGGTGCAGTGCACAAAGAGCATATGGTGTGTGTGGTGGGTGGTGCATACAGGAGAGTGAGCAGCGAGAGATCCCCAATGGCTGCAGGAATGGAGCCGTTGAGGTTGTTGTACTCTAGAGACCTGTCATGAGAAATGGATGAGGGGACCAGGGCTTCAAGCAGTGGTGGGTGGGTGGCAGCGAGTCGAGGGGGTAAATGATGTGTGCATAGGATGTATCTGTTCACTGGGGTGACTGGCGGGCGCGAGTGTTGCAAAGATGACCCACACACACACGCGCTGTCAACCTCCTGGCCTGGCGGTTGTTGCTCCTACTGTGCATAGAGCACTTTCTGTACGTTCCTGCCACCAACGTGCATGTGTGAGTGCACAGCACATGGCAAGAAAGAAACAGCGAGTCTTTCGTGACCCGAGCCAGACATGCGTGCAGACGGAGAGCAGCAACGAGTGCGAGCAGCAGGGAGTGGCGTACAGGTGGGAGAGCATGTGGAGTGCGGTGATGGAGCTAGGGATGGCGCCCTGCAGCTTGTTGTTGCCCACAGCGCTGCATGCATGCACGCCAGGGGGACAGACGGAATGGGAGTTGTTGAAGGGGGATGTTAAAAGGTCGTGTGATCAACAGAAAGCGAAATAGTGCTGGCTCACAGTGTTGCGAGAGAGGTCATGTTGGCCAGGTCGAAGAAGGTCCCTGTTATCTCGTTGATTGATAAGTCCCTGTGAATGAGAGGACGACAGAAGGGGGGATGTGGTACAGGTGTGAGTGGGTGGCAGGTAGGAGAGGTGAGGGAGTGAGAAGCAGGGGACAGGAAGGAGACAAGGAAGGAGATTAACAAAGCACAAGAGAGCACAAGGAAGCGGCAAGTGCGTGCAGAACTGACAGGTTGACAAGGTTGGAGAGGGATGCGAGGGTGGAAGGCAGAGACCCCGTGAGCTTGTTCTGGCTTATGTTTCTGCACGCACACACATACATGCACACACGCACTCGCCCTCCGAGTAATAGGATGAGAGAGCAGGACCTTCAGCGAACATGCAGAATGGACGCATGATCTGAAGGAAGGGCGCATGATGTGGAGGTTGGCAGGAGTAAATGGTGGTACGGAGGATGTGGGTGCGTGCTGGCAGTTCATGCATGTGCCTGCCGCTGGTTTATATTCAGCAACACAGGAACACGACGAAATAAGGAGGAGGAAGCATGAAGAGACAGAGGTTGAGTCGGCGTGGGCACGAACAGGTAGGTGAGAGAGGAGGCGACGGCAGCGAGGGACGCAGGGATGGAGCCATTGATTCCGTTCCACGCCAGGTCCCTGCGGAAAGGGGAAGGCAGGCGGGTGGCATGGCGAGAGAACGGAGGGGAAGTGGAGAGAGGGTGATTGGCAGCAAAAGAAGCAGGGGGTTTGCAGGGTGCACGTGGAGGAGACAGGGGGAGGTCACATGTAAGGATGGTGTGAGGTGCAGGAGGCAAGAGGGAGTGGGGTGTGAGGGCACTGACAGCTGCTCGAGATTGGTGAGTTGACTGAATGTGCTGGGGATGGTGCCTTGCAGTGAGTTCCCGCTCAGTACACTGGCAGGGAGGAGGAGGGGGATGGGGTGGGTAGAAAAGCGGAAGGTGGACGGCATGGCATGAGCACGGTTGGGGTGAGGGAGCGCTACAATGCAAGCGTGGATGTGGTGGGCATGGCGATGGATTTAAGACCGCACACACTGCACCAGGCCAAGGGGTGTGTGTGTGCGAGCAGCGGCAAGGTGTGTGTGCGAGCAACAGGAGGTGCGTACAGTCGTTCAAGGGTGCTGATGCTGCCCAGGGAGTCAGGAATGCTGCCATTCAGCTGCCTGTTGTTGCCAACCGCTCTGCACCTCACCACACCACACAGCACACAGAATGCATCACAGAACTCTGTTTTAACCGTATCATCCATCACAGGGTGCACACGAGAGTTGAAATGAGTTTTAGAAGCAGTGTACAGTGCACACGATTCTAAGCGTGCTGTGCAGCATGTGTGGCGACAGATGCAGAGGTGCAGTGAGGTGAGCACTCACAGGTCGACCAGGGCGGAGAGCCCTCCGAGAGTGGAGGGCAGGGAGGACGACAGTGAGTTGCTCTCCAGGTAGCTGTGGGGCAGGGGGGCACAAGAGGTTGAGGTGCCGCTGAATGCAGCGGTGGATGAGCGAGCGGTTGTGTGGAGTGGTGCTGGGAGGATGCGGAGAGGTGGGTGGGGAGTGGGTGGGTGGTTGCCTCACAGGTGCTTGAGAGACGCCATTGAACCGATGGCAGCTGGTATGGTCCCGTTCAGCTTGTTGCTCGATAGATTGCTGCGGAAAGAGGCAAGAGAGGATGGGAAATGAGAGGGGTGGAGAAGGGGAGGTGCGAAGGAGACGGCGGCCCGCATGAATCAAGGCATGCACGCAGCATGTCGCAGGCACATGGCTGATGCAGTGATGCCCCTCCCTGTTTGTCCAGTGTGACTGACTCACAGGACAGTGAGGTTAGCCATGCGTCCCATGGAGTCGGGTATGGGTCCTTCCAGATCGTTGCTGCTCAGGTCCCTGCTACAGCATAGCAGTAGCCGTAGCGGCCATGCGACAGGGGAGGAGGTGCGAGGAGTGAATTGCGAGGCCTGACTGATGGCCGCAGAGGCGAGACAGAAAGAGAGAGAAGGTAGCATGGAAAAGAACGGAGGAGCCTTCAGTTGGCAGCAAGGGATGAGAGGAGCAGAGAGGGGGAGGGTGGGCGCACAGCTCTTGCAGGTTAGAGAGGAATGAGATGGACGCCGGGATGCTGCCAGTGATGTTGTTGCTGCTCAGGTCGCTGGTGCAGCAGGTGGAGGCACACACGGGAACATGGGCATGCCCGTGAGCATGCATGAGAAACTGGAAACGGACAGACGGTGGACATGATGCAAAGTATGTGGAGCGTTAAAAGCGGGCGAGAACGTCGAGGGAAGTGGCCTCGGCAAGATAAAGAGGGCTATGGAGTCAAAGGAAGAGGAGAGATGGACGTGGTTGGAAGGAGGTGGGATTGATTGGGTTACATGGTAAGGGCTGCGAGTGCGGTGATGGTAGTGGGAATGGGCCCAGACAGCTCGTTACTGCCCAGCACCCTGCACACAGCAGAGAGGTAAGGGGGTGAGGGGTGTGGGTGTGAAGGGGAGGGGCTTGTTGGCACAATGGGAGAGGTGCACACGGACACAAGGGGCGCTGCATGTTGCAGGTAGAGTATGAAGGCAGCACACTGGGCACAATACTGCTGGGAGCATTCCATAGGCGCGACTAGCTAAGCACGATTCTCATTTCTTCCTGCGGCTCGGATGCCAGCGCATGCACGAGTACATGCATGCGTGTGTGTGTGCGGTGGCACAGGCACTCACAGGCTGGTGAGCACTGCGAGTTTGCCCAGCTGTGGCGGCACAGGGCCGGAGAGATTGTTGCTGTACAGGTTGCTGCCAGTGGGGACAGCAGGTTGTGGGCATGGATGGAACAAGCAAATAGGGTGGGATTACGAGGGGGAAGAAGAGGAAGAGCAGGAGACGAGTGGGTGGGTGCGGTGCATGCATACATATCCCTCCTGTATCAGGTAAGGCAGATGATGATGACATGACACTGCCTCAACTTCGTGAGCGAGCGGCATGGATAAGGCTCGTATGAACAGACATGTATGGAGCGCACTCACAGGTCCATGAGCAACGGCAACATACTGAGCTGCCACGGAATGGCGCCAGACAGGCTGTTGTCGCCCAGGGACCTGAATCCCAGTCACGCAGAGGAGGGCGTGGACGGTGAGGAAGAGAATGGGGAGGTCAGAGGAAAGGAGCCGAGCAGAGAAGGTGGTTAGAGGGGATGGTGTGTGAGGTGGAAGGTGCTGATCTATGAGGAAAGGAGGAGGTCTTGGGAGTGACAACAACCAGGGGTTGTTTCATATGGTGCACGGCATGATGCGAGTAAGCAGGACGAATGAGTTGCGAGCGGCAAGTTGGGTTGGAATGCGAGGGGCGTTACAGTTTGGTGAGCGCGGTGAGGGTTGTTATGTCGGGAGGAATGGGGCCCGTGAGGTTGCTCATGCTCAGATCGCTGACACACAGCACAGGGGATAGAGGGAAGAGACAGTGCGAGAGGAGAGGGGGGCGGGGGAGACAGGTGAGTGGTTTCGCAGCTCACGTCACGTCCCGTCACGCACAGCACCGCCACTGCCATTCCAGCAGTGCATTCCCTGCCTTGGTTAACATTCCTGTGCAAGCCATCTCAGCAGCGCCATGGTGTGGTGCCGCTGCCTGTCTGCTGCCCCTTTGCGCCCCTCGCTGCCTGCTCCCTCGCTCTCTTTATTACCCGCGCTCCGTCTCTTTCCCTCCCAATGCCTCTAACCCCACATTGCTCCCGTATTCATCGCTCGTACGCCCCTTTCTCTCCAACTCCCGCCCTCCCCCCCCCCGTCCCTCCCCCCCCGATGCCTGGGACCGTGCGCACATGGCGGAGATCATGCCGTTCGGGTCGCACGTCAGCCCTTGCGCCATGGTGCAGTCAGCGCCCGCCCGCCAACCCCGCAGCCTCGTCCCCCACGCCTCTTCGCACGCCTGTAGGGCGGGTGCTGCACGTAAGGGAAGCGGGGGGGGAAAGGGAACGCATGCGCAACGGAGACCCGCGGAGGGAGGGGAGAAGAGATGCAGGTTGAGCGGGTGAGGGAACCAGACGAGGCAGCGCACACGATTATGTGGAGGAAGCAGCTGACAGTGAGAGAAGGGCGGAGCATGAAGAGATGCAGGTACCGGGAAAATAATGTTGCTGGGAACGAGGTAGGGAGTCGTACAATGTGAGCGCATTTTCATGAACGGAAAGCGATGAGGGCCCGCGCAGGGCGTGAGGACTTGCGGACCGTGTCAGGGTACGAGTCGAGGGCATGAGACAAATCGGTGTTTCACTGCATTGCATTGGCTGAATCTCCTCTTAATGCGAGGCGCATGCCTACCCTGTGAGGCGGCTATCGGTTGTCGCGCGCTGGCGACGTCGATGCGAATCAATGAGAGGAGCAGCGCGAATGCGAACGGTAGAGAGCGAAGAGAGACCGCATTGTGCGGTACGATGCGCGACATTTCCGTAAGGACAGGCACGAGCAGCGCGACGCACGCGAGGTTATCTGGAGGGCGCGAGAAGCTAGTTCAGGGAGCAGCAGATGCGCATTCCCTGCTCACCGACATGCCTGTGAGTGGAGTGGTGGAGGTTTCCAGGCATATGTTGGATTGGTTTGTGTGGTGGTCTTGATTGCTTGGCAGGCATCAACACCAACAGCAACACGGCATTCATGCCGAAGTCGGCTCGCTCTCCTCCAGTTTTCGATAAGTCCAACATTGTAACCTCAGCTTTCGCAAATCTCAACAGCTTGTGCAGACTTCGCACGCGTTCGCTCGTAACCCATATTCGCGGGTCATCGCGAACGGGTATCGTGCTGATGGGCACTGCTCAAACCCACCTACATGTGGGGCTCTCTAGGGCATGCCGCATATCCTCCGTCAAGGTCATACCTCAGTGTCACTCACTGTCCTGTCATGCAACCAAGCCGCTCAGCCTGTGTGGTCCCGCATTCAGCTCCTTGATTCAAGGCCGCCCTCTCAGGCACGGAGGGACCACCGAGGTTTCGCCGTGTTTCCAAACCTCCGCTGACCCTTAATCTCGTCGCGTCGCTGCATGCGATTTTGTCCACAAATTCCTTTGCGAATCTTTGCTTCCCTGCGACGTCGTGTCACTCGAAGCAGATGGGCTCGGCGGCTTTCCATGCGGCGACCATGGATGGTTGCGAACGTCGGTAGGCAGCTTCGGGCGTAGCCATGGCAACATGGCTTCCCGAACCAACACCAAACCAAGATCCACTTTTCCTCGAGACTTCACCGCAAGCACGCCCCTCTTCCCACTACACCACCACCACAGCGTCTGCATTCCAGGCGCGCTCGAATTCGCACGAGGAGTCGCAGTCTCAGTCGCGAGAACAGTTCTATCGCCATTCGAACCAGCCGCGCGGTCGCCCGACTTCCCGTCCTCGATCCCGGTCGCGGTCCAAGTCAGGCCGCAAGGGCGGCAGCTCCACCAGCACCAGCGCCAGCGCCGCTCCTAGCAGCAGCGCCGTTTCTTCCGGTCCCGCTGCAGCGTCGGACTTGCGCGATCTCGGGAACGCAGGCGGTGCGGCTGACAGGGAGCGAGACGCGGGCGACGGCGGTGGAGGCGGAGAGTTAACGAGAGGAAGAAGCGGCGCGAGTGAAGCACTTGCGCGAAGAGGCGGAGGGCTGGTAGGGGGAGAGGGGCGAGAGCGCGCGGCGGGGAGAGAAGCAGGTGGAGGGCAGGGTAGCGGGAGCCGCGGGAGTTACAGGGTCGAGCCGGTGCGCGATTACGAGGCGGACTGCGAGGTGGTGGTGGAGTGGCGGCGGGGCGAGCGGTGCCGGGAGAGCGTGGCTGTTGGAGTGGGCAGCATGCGCAAGCAGGCAGCGGGGGCGGGTGACGTGGCGCAGCACGGTGCAGGAGGGGTGAGGCGATCGTCGGATGGAGCCATGGCGGATCTTGAAAGCAGATCGCCCATTCGGACACAGAGACTCAAGGAGGTGCGAGCACTGCCGTTGCTGGTGATTGTGAACCAAGGGTTTGGGGTTGGCTTTTTGCGAATCAGTATGCGTGGCTGATTGTGTGTGAATCGTTGGATATGACTCCCAGTGGTGTTTTCAGAGCGTAAATTTTCATGTATTGTATACTAGCCCATGGTGCATGCACGTGCGTGTCTGTGTGCCGTGGTAAATTGCAGACGATGAGTGACGCAACGCATCAAGCCAAGCCTCGCTCTGGATCGGCATCCGGGCCACTGCCAGCACATAAGGGGGGGATCACCAGGTGAGCCCCGTGCTGCTCTATCCACGAGCTTACGCTCTGCTGTCCACCTTATGCATCGTTGCCTAACTGTCATGTCACTGTGTAACCGGGAGCTGAGGCACTGTGTGTGGTGTGTTTGTGCGTGTCGTGGATGTGTGCAGGGGGCGGTTTCAAGTGATAGAGGGCGACCAGTCGGACAGCGAGTCCGATATGTCGCCATGGCCTTCCGCCACCACGCCATCAGGCAAGGCGGAAACTCCCCAGGGCACGCCAACAGCAGCGGCAGCAGGATCCTCAGGTCCCTTGCTTGGCCCATCGCCCTTCACTGCTGCTGCAGCAACAGCCGCTTCTGCCGCGCACGCAGCAGCGGCAGCCGCGGCGGCGGCGGGTGCAGGTGGTTCAGGGGGAGGGCCAGCAGCAGCAGGGAAGGGGGTCACGCCATCAGCGGTGCGGCGCATATCCACAGCAGGCAGCGCGTCTTCCTCCTCCAGCCCCTACTACTCGCCCGCCTCGCGCTCCCCCACCGCCCCCCCCAACCCCGCCCCTGCTGACCTACGCCACGGCCCGCTACCTGGCTTTGCAGGCCCCCTGCGCTTTGAGGGTGGCAGTGGCGGGGGGAGTTGGCGGGGCACCGGGGGCAGCAGCGGCAGTGCGAGCGGTGTGGATGCAGGGCAGAGGAGCACGGGCAGCGGGGGCAGTGGGTTTGATGGTGGGCAGCAGCGCACTGGCAGCAGTGAGAGCCTGTGCAAGGAGGTGATGAAACCAGGCAGCAGCGGCGGTGCGCCGGGGAGAGGGGTGGGAGGAGGGGCGTGGGAGAGGGGTTCAGGTGCAGAGGCGGGTGACGGAGGTTATTCGGGTGAGGGGTATGCGAGGGGAGAGCAGGAGAGGGGGGTGGAGGAGTGGGCAGGCAAGGAGGGTGTTAGACAGGACGGGTGGGCGGGTGCAAGGGATGTGAGGGATGGGAGTGGCAGGGATGGGGCAGCAGGCAGGGAGGGAGCGGGCCGGGCCAAGGCGCGCAGTGAGCCACTGGTTGGGGAGAAGGCAGCTGCTGCTGCTGGCGTGGGAGGGGCCAGGAGGAGTGCACATGTGGATATGATGGACAGGTGCGTGCAGCGTGTGATTATGGTGCTCTTAATCACCTCACCTCACACTCCATGTGCTGGGCTTGCTCTCGGACGTGTGTGGCACAGCAGCACATGCTCCTTTTCCTTTGCCTGCACGCCTCTGAGTGGTGTTGTTGTGCGTTGGTGCATGCGTGCATGTGTGGCGTGTGTGGTGTGAGCAGGAGCCAGCGTGAGGAAGGGCCAGCAGCAGCAGCTGGCAGTGGGAGCGTGCGCAGCAAGGCACCAGGGTCCATGGTCTCTCGCTCCGCTCCCCTCCCCCACCCTCAAGCACCTGTTGCTGGTGCTGCTGCTGCCTCCAGTGGTACTCCAAAGCGAGGTCTGTGGCTGGCATTGGGGCAGCCATGCCATATTGTCCAAGCTGCACATGATTCCCACTGCAAACCCCAGCTGCTCTGCTCTGCTCCGTTTCTCAGCGTGCAAACTGAATTATATCGTTCTCTTTCTTTCCTCATCCAGGTCAGCACCTTGAAACCCCACTGCCTACCGCATGTACTGCCCTTGCCACCGCCACCTGCCTGGCTGCGCCCTGCACCTGACTGACTTGTCTGCCTTGCTTGCGCCCACCGCCTGTCCCCCCTGCCACCCTCCGCTGCCGTGTGTGTGCAGGGGCTGTTCCCACGGGCGACGGACAGGACAGGTGGAAAGAGAAGCCTCTGCGTGAAGAGAGAGGGCGCGAGGAAAGAGGGCGTGAGGAGAGGGGCCGGGAGGAGAGGAACCTGGCTGATAGAGAGGCGGATGGCAGGAGGGCTGGTGGGGTGGAGAAGGACAGGAAGAGCGGGGGCAGGGAGAGGGAGGCGAGGAAGAGTGATGACAAGACAAAGGAGAGGACGGGTGAGGAGCGAAGTGAGCAGGGGCGCGGGGGACAAGAGGGCAGACGGAAGGAGGAAAGTGTTGGGAAGGAGAGTGCACGGGCAGGGAGGAGCCGCGAGGAGAGGGGGCGGGAGGGGGAGAAAGGGGTGGAGAAGGGAAGAGAGGAGGAGAAGGGCAGGCAGGAGAGGGAGCGCGGGCAGGCGCATGGGCGGGGCGTGGGGCGAGTGGGCGTGCAGCGCAGGGGACGATTCTCCGTCACCACTGATGATGTGGACGCCCAGGTGAACCCCCATGAGCCCATGGGTCAACGTCCCGCCCTGTGCTGCACTTCCATGCACTCCTTTGTACTTCTGTGTCCCCGTTGCCCTGCTCACCTGCCCGTGCCACCATTCACCTTCTCTGTTAATGCAAAGACTAACGTTGCTTCCACGTCTTGATGTATGCACCCTTCCACCCTGCTCTCTTTCTAAAGGACGGAGCACCGCCCACGGTCATGTGTACATCCAGCATGCACCGTCCTCACCCTCAGGTACCCTCCTGCACCTCACCACCTCTTCCGCACCCACCCTTTCGGTTTCCAACACAACGAGTTTCCTTCTGCACTCTGTGGTGCAGGGGTTTCTTACACTTCCCGGCAACTGCTATTTATGTCTGCCAGCATCTCGGTCTCCTCACGCCCGTCCTTCCCTACCTCTCCCCGTGCCGTGTCTCCCCCAGGCGGCGCGTCTGCTTCCCCCAGGCATGCTCTTTCCACGTGCGCCTCTCGCCATGCACCCGCCTGCTGTCTGCACTGCACCGCCTCTCCTCCCTGCGCGGCGCATCTCCACCCATCAGGTGCGCGCCGCTCTTCCCCTTGTGCCCTGCCCTACCCACCACCACCACAGCAGCAGCTCTCAACAAGTGGTCGCTTGCTGAGTGCATGGGTCCTCTGCTGAGAGCTGCTGTTGCAATGTGCTGCGCCATGATATGGCATGTGCTCTGCTTGCCTTACCATCCGCGTGCACATGTGTCTCATGGGCCATTCCTGTGCAGTGGCATGCATGACACCATGCACCTTGTTCCGCCTCCTGTAGCATTGGTGCTGCTGCTGCATGCGCCATGCACTCATCTTCTGCGTGTGCGCTGCACCCGTGCAACCTCCCCCTCCAGGCCACCTCCCGGCCGCCTTTACCAGCACCGGCGCCGCTGCTGCCATCACCCGTTGCAGTGCCGCCAACATCGCTGCCCGTCCTGCCCGCTGCCCTGGTCGCAGATGCACTGCTGCTCGTGCCGCACCTGCGCACCCTGCTGCAGCACTCCTGCGAACAGCAGGTGGGGGGAGCAGGGTTGGGGGAGGGCGCTGGGAGGCGAGTGAGGCAGCGAGGCTGGTCGATGGCCAGTTGGCTATGACATTTGAACAACAGGAGAGATGGGACGAGAGGGAAATGTGGGTGTGAGAATTGGGGAGCGCGGGGAGGTGAGGACCTGTGGTGAAGTTTCTGGTGACATGAGTTGACGCATGCTTGTGGGTTGTGGTGTGTGTGCATGGCAGGAGGTGCTATTCAACCTCATCAAGGAGCTCGCTGCTGCACACCCAGGTGCCACTCCCCTCCACACCCTGCTGCCACCGCCATATCTTCTGTCGCTTCCATCTATTCCATTTCGTTCATCTCCTCAGAGCATGTGCCATGCATGTGTGTTCCGGTTCACCTTTCGCCTTCGTCGTGTGTGCTGTGTGCGTATATGGCAGTGGTGAGCGCGGCACAGCAGCGACCTGTGCTGCTGGCAGGCATGCAGGTGAGAGCAGAGCAGCCTATCGCAAGGATCGCTTGCACTGCATCCTGTGTGTCTCGTGCTCCCGATGACCTGCACTGACCAAGGGCGGTGTGGCACTGCATGTGTGAGTGTGTGTGCATGGCAGGTGAAGCTGCCAACGGACAAGGAGCAGGTGCTCATGCTCAAGATTGCCGAGATGCAGTGCAAGTCAGTTCTCACTGCTCGCCTTCTCCCGCTAATGCACCTGCAATTTGCTACTCACGGGCATGCAGTGACTTTAAACTCTTCGCGTGCTTGCATCCCCATGCCGCAGTTGCGTTTGACAAGTGCTCTCCTGTGGCCCATCTCATGCAGGTGCTGCGTGTGTGCATGCGTGTGCCCCTGTCCCTGCGCCATGCGTGAGTGCAGGGTGGCGAAGCTGATAGACAATGTGCTCACATACCGCAATCGCAACGCTCAGGTGAGCTGCGCTCCCCGTGATAGTAATCCACTGTTGACAGTTCTCATACACGGGTCTCATACTTACACGTGACCCGTGTCCCCGCCATTGCTGCCCCAACCGCCATCTGCCCTCTCAGGGTCTCACCCTTTCACCCGTCCCAGTGCATGCTCCTCCCATCATCCCGTCTCTCTGCTCACTGAATGCACCAGTGCCCCCATGCTACTAGTATCGCTGTCTCCAGCCTCTGCCCAATTCCATCTTGGCCCACCATGCTTGTGGTTCGTAACCGTGCTGTGCGTGCATAGCAAGGCAACCCGTGTGGTGCTGTGTGCTGCATGTGTGCATGTATGTGTGTTGTGCTGACAGTTGTTGAAGCAGGTGGAGGTGTTCAAGCAGAGGCAGAAGGAGCGCAGGCGACTCATGGCCGCAGCAGCTCCACAGGGGCACGCATGACTGGCAGGGAACGATTGTATTTGTAGCAGCTCCTCTCTGTGTTGAGCCGTTTATATGAGATTATATAATCAACTATGTCCCATAATGCTACGGTATAGTAAGGGGTATCAGAAGGTGCTCCTGCTTGCGGTTATTTCTAAGAGCATGTAAGGGGTTCAATACATGTTGCTCGATCCATGTAAAATGCATACTCATTTGGGAGCTTGCCTGTGATCGCGTGTGACATGCTTCGCGTGTTCAAACTAACGCCGCAAATTGTTTCCTCCCCAGTTCACACGGGTAGCGCGCTCCGATATAGCGCCTCGCACTTGGCAGAGCTCGCTTTGACCGTTCGTCGCGTCACTCACGAGTCTACCGCTGGTACGCGCAGCAGCAGGCGGCGGCGAGAATGGGGAAGATGGGACCGCCGCCGGCCGGCCGCGAGGACAGCGCGGAGCTTGCGCACGCCGCGGACCACGCGGGGGAGGATGGAAGCGCGGGCGCCGGCAGGGGCAGCGGAAGGGACGCGGAGACGGCGTCGGGGACTTCGGGTGACGCGCATACCAGCGGTGCGGAGCTGCGCGTGTTGGAGTTCTACAGCGGTATCGGCGGACTGGTACGATCGCGCAGCCGGAGTAGCGCGCATGCAGTTGCGCGCATGCAGTTGCGCGCATGCAGTTGCGTGCATGCGAATCTGCGTGTTGCGCTCTCTTCGCGCTGCTGCCCACGTGCTCCCCGCATTAGTCTCTCAAGAATCTCCCCGTTACTTCGCCTCCCCCGCGACCTTCCTGCCCGAGCTCGTCCCCTCTTTCTCTTCCCTCACGCCCTCCCCGCCACCCGCCCCTCCCTTTGCGTCTCCCCGCGCGCGCAGCACTACGGGCTGCAGTGTCCCGGCGTGGTGCCAGCGCATGTGACGGCGCGCGTGGTGGCGGCGTTCGACATCAACGAGGTCGCCAACGACGTGTACGAGCGCAACTTCCGCCACCGCCCCAAGCAGGTGCGCGCACGCCGCCGCGCCGCGGGGAGAGGGTTTGGGGTTCAAGGTTGAAGGTTTAGGGCGCGGGAGCAATGGAGAGGGTGTTTGCGTAGCGCGTGTGCGCACCTCGCTGCTGTGCGCGCGCGCGCCATGGTGGCTTCTTCCTCCGCTCGCTACCCCACCATTGTATCTCCACCGCTCCCCTCTCCTCTCCCCTCCCCTCGCCTCCCCTTTCCACCCTGTGCTCACGTGGCAGGGCAACGTGCAGACCATGTCAGCAGCAGCATTGGATGCGTGGCGGGCACACGCGTGGCTCATGTCGCCGCCCTGCCAGCCGTACACGCGGCAAGGTGAGGAGCCGCGCAGTACAGGGGCGCACAGGCGCACCCAGGAAGCATGCGCGCACAGGGGCAGGCGAGGGAGAGTGGGTTGTGCCATTGCCACGCATGCTGGGAACACTGCCGTTCAAGTCCAATGATGCCATGCCTGCCCTCCGTACACCCCACCGCCATGCACAATCTGCACACCTCCCACCCTCTCTCCCCCTTTTTGCCCCACCCCACTCACCCCCCTCCAGGGCTGAAGCGCGACTGTGAGGATGGGCGGGCGACGTCGTTTCTGGCCATGCTGCAGCGCCTGCCAGCCATGCAGCACCCGCCGCTCTTCATCCTCGTTGAAAACGTCCTTGGCTTCGAGGTGCCAACCCACGCTCGCCTCGCCCTCACTGCCTACCTGCCCTGCCACCCGCCGCCGCCCCTCACTCGCCCACACACCCCCCCCTCCTCCGTGTCCTTCCCTCGGTTGCCGGCTCTTTCCATTCCTTTCTTCGCCTCTCATGTTTCCGTCGTTTTTGCCTCCCTCTTTCCTTTCCTCTTCTCTCCCCCTCCTTCCATCTCGCAGCTTCGAACGAACATGACAACCTCACCGTGCAATTGCCATTCCTCGTACCTCCCTGCCACGCACCATCGAAATTATTTCTGGACATTCTCTCAGCAAGCCAACCTTCTTCCTCTCCCTGCCCGTCATCACATTGCCCCCCCCCCCATCAATGCCCTTCTACCAGTCATCGCGCACGCGGCATGAGCTGGTGCGCGTGCTGACTGGCACCGGCTTCACCTCACTGCACGAGTTCCTGCTCTCGCCCACCGACCTCGCTCTGCCCTACTCGCGACCACGATACTTCTGCCTTGTGTGCCCCTCACCCTGCCCCCTCTTCCCCACCCTCGCTTAAGCTGTGCATACCTGCTTTTGCCCACTGTATTGCCATGCTGTCTCGTTACACTTTGCGTGCATGCTTCTCTGGCATCCCCCAAACCCCCACACCCATCTGCCAGTGCCACCTCCGTCTGCTTTGTTTGCTCCCTCATTCTTTCCTTACCCTCCATCGCCCCTGCTGCTGCGCCTCCCTCCCGCTGTCCCCTGCCATGCCGCCAGGCCAAGCGCACCACCCCTTTGGCGGCCGCACTCTGCCACTCGCTGCCCGGCCACCCCTCCTCATCTCTGTCCACTGCTGCTCCCGAGCCTCACACAGGCACCAGTCGGGCCGAGGAGGTCCCAGGGGGGGATGCGAGCGGGGCAGTGGGTCAGGCAGAGGGGGAGAGGGAGGGAGTGGGGGAAGAGGGGGAGGCAGGGGGAGAGGAGGCGAGGGGCGATGGTGTGGCAGCAGCGGGAGTGCTGGGGGGGCGCGACCTGCTGTGGCTGTGCCAGGACGTTGCACAAGGGGAGTGGAGAGAGCAGCGGGCAGCACTGCAGGCTGGTTGCAGTGACGACAGTGGCAGCAGCGGTGGTGGGGATGGTGCGGGGCTCGCCTCTGAGTGTGGGCTTAAGCTGCGGTGCATTGGGGATTTCCTTGACTCGCACCCTGATGCTGCTCATGGCAGTGATGATGACAACACTGGTGCTGATGACAGCAGTGCTGATGTTAGTGCTGCTGATGGCAATGGTGCGAGCAAGGCGAGTGCGTGCGAGGCAGAGGTGCCATCAGCGCAGTCCAGTGCATCGCCATGGGTGCCCTACTGCGTGCCACATGACGTGCGCCAGCGATGGGGGGAGTGCTTTGGTGAGTCGCCTGATGGGGTGGGTGGGAACTGCACGCTCATGCTCTCTCTCCGCCTTCCTCATCTTGTATCACTGCATCTGACCACCTCTTGTTCATGTGCCGTCTATGCGGTGTGGTGTGGTGTGGTGGCATGGCAGACATAGTGACAGCAGCATCGGTGCGGTGCAACTGTTTCACCAAGAGCTACACCAAGTACGCCAAGGGCACTGGCTCCGTGCTGCTCACTCAGGTCCCCCTCTTGCCCCACCCCCATGCCGTCTCCCTCTCTCCCTCTCCCTCGCACACCATGCCATGTGCTCCGCTCGTCCGCCCTGTACCTGCCCCCTGCGCCTCCTCGTGCTCACCTCGCCTTGCCTCGCCTCTCCTCGCCTTGAATTGTCTGCAGGGAGCAGAGCTTGCAACACGACCTCCAGCAGCAGCAGCATCAGAAGGCGCATGTGTGGGTGACAGTGATCCCACCTCCCAGGCCCTGAGAGAGCAGCCGAGCACAGCAGAGGAGCAGCCGTGTGTGCGCTTCAACGGCATCCCCCTCACTCACCTGCCACTGCGCTACTTCACACCAAGAGAGGTGCGTGCTCCTGTCACCTGTACCGTACAAATCTTTCTTGTTGGGCACTCCTTCGTTTTGGTGCAAGCCGCACCAGCGTTCCTCCTCAAGGGGCACCACACCACAGCACAGCACAGCACAGCACAACACAGCAGCAGCACATGTCTCTGTGTGTGTGCCCCTGACCTCGCTGCGTGCGCTTGAACGCACGTGCATGGCATGCAATGCAGGTGGCCAATCTCCACAACTTCCCACGCACCTTCACCTTCCCGCCGCACGTCACCATGAAGCAAAGGTACTTTACCTCCATCGCCTCATCCGGTTGTCCCCCTTTTTCTCGATGCCAACATGTGCACGTGCCGCTAAATTTCTGCCACCAGTCTTTGTCTCATGTGTGAGTTGATACCAGTAGTTTCCTTGCAACCATCTGGCTCACGTGCAATGGGTGTGTTCTCCTTCTCCCTCTTTGCTTCCCCAGGTACGCGCTACTGGGCAACAGTGTGAGTGTTGCTGTTGTCGCTCATCTGCTGCGCCACCTCTTCACCATGCATTGACCATGCCTTCTCCCCCGACTCTAGGCATGGCCGGCAATGGGTGCTAGGCATCATGTGAACACTCGGGTGTTTTAGGGTGTTTTGGATTATTGTATAGAGTTTATGTATTATTCTGTAATGCAGCAGCCATTAGCACAATGGCTGGAATACAGGAGAGAAGAGCTAGAGAGCTAACTACTGCATGCACAAGCAGCTTGAAGCACTGCTGCTGTAGGTGCCAAAAAAGCTGCTTGCGGGTCTATAAGGCCACCACAGGCTGTGATGGGCCATGTCACATGGCACGTGTGACTGAAACTGTACAGGGGGTAAGGAAAGAAGACACTCCCAGACCGCATGGTATATGGGAGGCCAAAAAGCAGGCGCTCCTGCTGTGCTGCTGACAGCACTCTAGGTGCTGCCACTACATAGTGTCATCCCCATATGTGCTTGTCTTGAGCCTCACGCCATGCTCGCGTGGTACGGCATGGACAGCACTTGCACGGCGCCTGCCTCGGCTCCAGGTGAGCTCTCACGCCCCCTGCAACCCCTCTTCCTCCTCCCACCCCCCTCCTCCCCTCTCCTCCCCATACGCCACCCGTCATCCACTCTCCCATCGCACTCGCCTCCTTCCACCGTGCTCCACACACCCGTGCTGCAGCTGTCCACGTCAGCACCATGACACCCAGTGGCATGACGTCCAGGCACCAAGGGAGGCAGTGTCTCACACGCATTATCAGACATGCCATGCGCAGCGGCATGAGCAGCACCGCTGACAACATGTGCTCCTCCATCGTGCATCCCATCAGTCTCTCCCAGAGCAACGCGCAGCCAGGGGTGGGCGAGCACTTGTTGCAGGGAGGGGCGGCGGCGGGGGTTGGGGGCGAGCATGGAGCGAATCAGCCGCACGCACAGCGGCGACACCCCCGCCCACAGCTGCGCGGAGAAATCCGGGCGGTTGCAGCAGATGGCGTGGAAGGTAGCAGGAAGATCCGCGCCCCAAAACGGCACGTACCCCGCGAGCATGACGTATAGCAGCACGCCCAGACTCCACACGTCTGCTGCTGTGCCGTAGGGGCGGCCGCACACGACCTCTGGTGCCATGTAGAAGGATGAGCCTGCCACGCCGCATGCCATCTGCCCCGGCAACAGGCGCACCGCCTGCCCGAAGTCCGCCAGCTTCACACACACGGACTCCAGTAGCGCACGCCGCGAGGGAGATGGTGCAGGGGGGGTGGTGGGTGTGGTGGAGGGGGCGGCGGCGGCGAGGTAGTGCGGGGGAGGGCGCGTGTGCAGTAGCAGGTTCTCAGGCTTGACGTCCAGATGCAGTACTCCGTGCGCATGGCAGAACGCCACTGCTGATGCCGCTTGCCTGGTGGCACGAAGGGGAGAGACGGAGAGCAGGAGAGCAGGAGAGCAGGAAGTTAGTGCATTGAGCACCAGGTTGTGAACACCTTGCACAGCGAAAGGGGCGGCAGCATTGAATGCAGTGGCAGGGCGAGGAGGTTGAGTGGAGAGAGGGGGAGCACGAGCGAAGGGCGGTACCTGAAGATATGCGCGGCGAAGTCTTCAGAGAGGCGGCCGGCCTTGGCGATGAGGTCAAAGAGGTCGCCCCCCTGGCACAGGTCCATGACCAGGTGCACGTGCCGCGCGTCCTCGTGCATGCTCGCCAGGCGCACCATGTTGCGGTGCGGCGGCAGCACGCGCATGCACAGCACTTCCATCGCCACGTCCTCCATGCGCCCGCTCGCCTGCACGCACCGCATGCAAAAGCCACGCACAGCAGCCACGCACGCACACAACGCGGTCAGTCAACGGGAACGTGAGAGGGTGCTCAACGGCAGCGAGAGGTTACAAGAACAGAAAGAAACGCGCAGAGCGGAGAAAGAGCTGAGAGCCGGTATGTGGAACAGAGGAGGAGCGCGTACCAGGAGCGCGGCCTTGTCCAAGCTCTTGCACGCCAGCAGGCGGCCCGTCGCGCGGTGCATGCACGCGCGCACCACGCCGAACTCGCCGCGCCCCAGCTCCTCGCGCGCCACGGCGAACAGCGCGTCCAGCGCGGGCGTGTCGCACGGCAGCACGCGAAGCTCGCTGGTCGCCGTGGCGTCGCACGAAGGCTGTGCGACGCGTGGCTTCGAATCCGTGACGGTGCTCCAGGGCCACGTGACGTCGTCGGGAGTGGATGGGCTGAGAGGAGGCGAGTGGAACGAAGAGCCGTCTACACCGGTCATACTGGCAGCAGCAATGGCGATGCGCACTAAGAATTCACAACGAGCAGCGTTTCTTGGTCCAAGTGGACGTCTCTAGCAAGGCGGGAAGCGGTCTCGCAAGAAACGCGGAGTGAGCGTGATGCGGAATGACGCGAGCGAGAGATATGTTGTTGGAGGGACAAGAGAGTCTTGCGGAACGGAGCGATGGGTGGTGGTGGGGGAATGGGATTCGATAGCAGGGAAGGGCTGCATACATCTCCATGCAGCGACGCCTGGTGATACTAGTAGTATCCTGGAAAGGGTGCTGCTGTGTGCTGTGTGCTGTTCCGCGCTGAGGTCGGCGACTCGAGGGGGCGTCGGACGAGTTACTGTAGATGCGCGCAGCTGCTGAGCCGACAGGCGGAGCGAGGTGCGACTGTGCGGGGGGAGTGCGTGGTTCCGACCACTGCCTGCTTGGCTGCGTCTAACTTATCGCATCACGCCGCCCAACGGATTCCACGCAATCTCCCGCTGCCTTGACTGCCCGGTAGCATTCACGACACGTGATATTTTGGAGAGCCCTGGTTCAATCAGGACAGCGCTACCGCCAGATGCGGAGGGGGCAAGCCCTGATGGAGCCACTGCACGAGGCAGCGCGACAGCAGGGTCCGGCTGTATGTGGCGGGAGAGACGAGCGATGGGCATCACATGCCGGGCACCTAACACCTAACCAAGTTGCTGACATGTGCTCCAAAATTCTCATGGGGCTAGTATCCCTACTTCTTGGTACGTTGCTGGTGTCAATCGGCAAGCCGAACTCCCAAATGACTCCGTCGAAGTGTCCACAACAGTGCTGAGTCAGAACGCAGTTTTCAGCAGCCGTCGGCGCGTGCGAAATAACTGCCAGACAGTTTGCGTATCGGTGCAGCTCCAGAAACGAAGCCCCCAGTATTCAACGAATACAAAAACATGCCCGGAAGAAAAATAATTCCCTAAAATAGCAGGTGATTGGGGAAGCGAAGGCGCATTGGGCCGGGCCCACTGCCCTCTGATTGAGAGGAGTCGCGAAGCGTAACGTATCTATGGAGTCGGTTTGATGGGCGTTGGATATGCTGACAAGGCACGCCATGGTCATGGGAGAAGCACACGAAATGAAGGAAACGGGAAGCAAGGTGGATGCAAAACGGAGACGCAAGGCGGTGCTTGCTGTTGTCGCAGCATGGCCCGTGCTAGTGGTCAGCGGTGAACACTGCTGCAATTCTGGCATGATGAGGACTGCAATTATTGGAGAAATGCTACCGACTGTGAATATTGCGTTAGTTTTAATCAGCTAATAGTATATCCATTTCAAAAGTCACTTAGTTAGACTTATAGAAATTTTGAGAGTTCCAGTCTGATGAGATAATATATCACATAGACACCTGATTACCTATATTTTGAGAAATGAATTGTGTGAAATTATTTTTTTTAATCAACAAAGAGCAACAATATATATGTATATATAAAGCTGGGAAGGGGCTGACTGTTTCTACCATAGAGATGGCATAATTTACAGAATTGAGTTTAGGTAGCATCGAACGTCAAAAGGTACCTTATCGGTTTAAAAGTGACAGCACCTATTAACGAGCTAACATAGTTGTGGGTGGTGAAAGGGGCAAATTCATTAGCTCGGTTTCGGCTTCAGTGTTGAAGCTTCCCTGACCACCTTTGTCCCGTATTTCCGTACTCTCTGATTCTTGCTTGCACCCGCGCACGTGTCTCCGCCATCGTCGCCGCGCTCACCGCTGCCATGCTCTGCTCTCTGCCGCCCCCCGCCTCCCCCGTCTCGCCCGTCGCCGTCTCTTCAAACCCCAGACTGCCTCCTCGCTTTCTCGCCGCTCCTTCCCGCCTCACCGTTCTTCCCCTTTCCGCCTCGCCCGCTCTGCCGCTTCTTCCCCATGCGCCCTCCCTTTCGCGCCCCGCGCCTCCCGTGACCGCCGCCGCCCCGCCATGCGGCAGAGGGCGCTTGACGCGCGCGCGGGGAGGCCCGGCGGCGAGGAGAAAAGCAGCTGTGGCCAGGGCGCACGTGGCGGGCGGGGGAAGTGGGGGAGGCGATGAGGGGGAAGGCATGGCGGTAGCGGGAAGCGCGGACCTTTGCGTGTTTCCCCTCAGGTGCGCTTACTGTGTGGGGGAAGCGGCGGATTAAGCATGTTTCTCTGAGCGACGTGAGAGCCATACGGGCTCTCCGGTGGTAGAGGGGGCAGGGCCGTGCTGCGGCGCCGTGCCATGCATCCTCACGCAATCTTCTCTCGCCATTAACCTCGCCTCGCCCTCCCTCTCCTTGTGTGCGTGTGCGTGTGTCACCAACAGCGGAGTGTGTTTGCCAACTCATTCTGGAGCGCTGAACGTAAGAGATCACACGCATTCCTCACACACACACACACGCTCACCACACACTTGCCACACGTGGAACCATCACATCACGTGCCAGCCTTTATCTCGCACAAGAGCACCTCCCATGGCCACCCTCATTCCCCCGCTCTCCCCTGCCCCCCCCCCCCCCCCCCCCCCCCCAGGTGTTTGAGCCGCGCATGCTGCAGCTGATGGACGTGATCACATACGTGGCGGCGTCCCCCTCGTCCCCGCCCTCCGTGCTGCCGCGCTTCGCCCTGCTGCCCTCCGCCTGGACCACAGCGCTCGCTGCCGCTGCAGCCAGGCAGGGGGAAGGGGGATTGACAGGCCGCGGTGCCTTGACGTGGGGTGCGGACCTGCGTGGGGAAGAGGAGGGCGAGGGGGGTTCGACGTGGTTTGGGGGTGGGGGGCGAGGGAGCAGAGATGGGGGTGCAGAGGAGGGGGTGGGGCAAGGCAGTGGAGAGTGGAGGAGTGTGGAGGATGTGATGAGAGATGCGCCTGTGGGTTGCTCCTGTGTGGTGAGTGCACGCCTGTGTGCTGCTGCCCTTATGCACCGCGTGTGTGTCACGAGTGTTGAAATTGCCTCGCACATGTCATTAATCGCCATGCCGTGCTGTGCTGCCGCTTCAACCATGCACCAGTCTACCACATGCCGCCCATCCTCCATAGCAATCCGGCATCACCCACACACACCAATCGTCTGGGTCCTCTCCCTCCTCCCACACCCACACCCCTCCCCTCCCTTCTCCTCCCCACGCGCAGGTGCACTCGTCGCACACAGCGCCTGACTCCTCGCGCCTGGTGGCATACGAGGCGACTCACCGCATTGTCCCGCGTGCCATGCGCCGTGCACACCCCTTCCTCGTGCTGCTCTGCCACCCGCTGCACGACCACCCACCACTGCCCGCCACGGCACCAGCCCCGGCAGCACAGCTGTACGCAGGGCAGGTGGATGCTGCAGAGCAGCACGTGTGGGAGCAACTCAAAGAGGTCGCCTGGCTCTCTGCTGTCCTAGCCCGCTCCACCTCCTCCTCTTCCTTGGAGAGCCAGCATGAGCAGCAGCAGGGGGCAGGGGGGGCACGGAATGGCACCCCTCCCCCGTCTGCTGCGGCGTCGCTGCTGCCTGCGGCTGTGCTGCGCTTTGGCCCCGATGCCATGACCGGCACGACCCGCCGCGCCAACACCACCGCCCAGGCAGGTCAGTGTGGGTGACCACTGACCAGGCACATATGCACGGACACCCTGCTTCCCCCATTCCATGGAGAGTCCTGGCATGGTCAAAAGGAATGCCGGTGCTTCATTGTGGGTGAATACTTGCCGAAACCAATGCTTTTTCACCTTTCTTATTCTCCCCCTTTCGTTTCCCCTGTTTCGTCTTCCCTTCCCCTGCACCCCCAATCACCCTGCAGCCATCTCAACGTGGAGGAGCATGAAGGGTCCGCTGGCAATGGAGCGGTCGGGCGGTGAGGGGAAGACGGCGAGCAGGGGGGGAAGCGCTGGGGGGGCTGCAGGGGCGGAGGGGGCGTGGAATGACCCGTACTGGGTGGCGCGTGAAGCACTGAGCAAGGCCCGGCGCCAAGAGGCGTTCTCATTCGCTGCCGCTGACATGGTGGGTGGTGTGTGGTGAGGGGCACAGTGCTGTTGGGCTCGCTGCTGTTGCGATGCTATGTGCATGGCACATATTGAAGCATGTGGATTGAACGTGTGTGCAGCCACGATTGCAGCTGCATCCACGACAACAGAAAGGGAAGGTCCCACTCACCCCTGTGTGCTCGTGTGCTGGTGTGTGTGTGGGGCTGCTGCATGCAGGTGGAGTTGGAGCAGCAGCATCGCAGCCTGCTGCTGGGCATGACTTGCACGCTGCAGCGACTGCTATGGGTGAGATGCCGTCATGCCCGTGCAATATAACAGCACATACAGAGGGAGCACGAGCAAGGGGTTGCATGGGGCTGTCTGCTGCATGAGTTGCATGCTTGTGCTCTTCTCTCTACCTGCCAGTGTTCATATGCATGCCACCTTGTGCATCGACACAGCGTCTCATTCATCATTCCTCATTCTGCATCGTACCTTCCGTCCCTCATCCATACAACCAGGTGCAAGCAGCCATCGAGCCCCACCTTGCCTCGCTCCGTGCTGAAATGGCAGTCCGGCGAGCAATGGACTCCTGACACACTGCATGTGAATAACAGGGCTGAAATGCATTGATGCCGTCAGTCAATGGAGGTTGCTGCTGGATGTTCAACAGGCTACTCCAGAATGATGCACCTGTGGCTAGTCTTGGAATGATCGTCTCGCTTTGCCTGCACGGGCATCAATCAGCAACTTCTCATCAAATGGCTCCAACACCTTAGGCCTGCTTTCAATTGCTACACGGATTGTCATCTTGCCATGGCTGACCAGCAAAGCACTTGGCCCAAATAGCTTTAGTCAATCCTAGTGAGGATGGAAGTTTGAAAGACTATCTGGTGCTGTACAGGTAGTTCAATGAAAAAGATCATTGCAAGCCATCCTAAATGTTCCATGTCTTTAGGAGTAATTCGTACTCGTTCCTGTTTCGGACCTTCCCCAAAGGGGTACGGAACTGGATCTGCTGCGGCGCTGAAAGCCGAACCCCTGCTTGAAAGCACGCATATCATCATTTTCATCGTCGATCCGTGCTCATCACAGCAGCCGTCGTCCCAGGCACTCTTCGCGGCAATTGCCGACAACGCACGAGACGGCACCACTGTGATCGCCCGCCAGGGTCGTGGATCTGGAGGCTGGTACGGCGCCGCGCCGCCATGACGTATTTTCACTTCTTCAACTGCGCCGCGCTCTCCTTCGCGCCGCACCTCATCTTCTACAAGGCCACGCCGCTGTGAGTCCCCGCGCGCGCCCTGCCGCGCGAATCCGCCACGCGCGTGCACCGTTAGTACAGTTCGGAAGGGCGCCGCGCGGCTAGTTAACGCGTGACACGCATGGCATTCCATTAATCGTGCGCGCTCCCCACGCCGCTGCATCCCGTGCATGTGCGCCGTTTCTATCCTCTCACGATCTCTCCTGTACCAACCCGTACGCACGTCGCGCCTCCCCTAGTCACGCGGATCCGCGTGCTCTCACCCCTTTTGAACCCTCCACCTCAGTGTAACGGCCTTTCCGCTTTCCCACGCCCCTGCATCCATCCGCATGACAATTGCGCGTGTCCGTGTGAGTGCGTGCGCGCAGGTCGGAGTACGGCACGTGGACGGCGAGTCTCAAGGCGGCGCTCGTCTTCTTCGCCGCCATGCTGCTTAAGGTCAGCCGCCGCCGCCGCTGCTGCTGCCGCTTTTGCTGCAGACACCGATGTTCGTTGGATGGCACATACGTTGGTTGTTGTCCTTTGAGAATGGTGCTGCGGCTTTCGTGCCAATCCCCTTCCCTATCTCCTCTCGCCCGCCCGCCTGCATCTCCTCTTCCCTCCCCCTCCCCCTCCCCCACGCCCCCACGCCCCCCTGTGCGCGCAGATGATCCTGTGGGCGTCGCTTCTGCCCGAGTCCGATCACGACCCCGCGCTCGCCGCCCCATCGCGCCTAGACGCGCGCCAGGTACGCTCCTCCCAAGGGCGTTGCGCCAGTTGTGCGCATCTGCGCCCCTCTCTCCGCGCGCACTTCTCCCCCTGCACCCTGCTTCCCCACGCTGCGCCACAGACTCGTCACCTCCTGCTCGCTCACTCCCATGCCCATCCTCGTGTTGCACTCTCTTGCTGTATTCCTGCAAGCGTCGTTCCACGTGTGCCCCTTCACACACAGACCCTTATCTCCCCAACCCCCACCCCCGCCTCCCCCGGACCTCGTTCCCCCATGCGCGCAGGAGGCGCTGCGCGCGGTGATAGGCGCGGGCGTGGACCTGGCGGGCATGCGGTACGCGCTGGTGCACGTGAGCCACCGCAACATGGCCTTTGAACACAAGTTCCAGGCCGTCGGCCTCGGTAAGCGCTGCTGGGGGGGGGGGAGGGGAGCGGGCAGGGGTGGGGGCAGCGAGGGGGTGATGGTGGCACAGGGTGGTGGAGAGGAGGTGGGGTAGTAGGTGGAAAGAGTGAGCCACGTGTGCACTAGTGATTATTCTTTGAGGTGCACTCACACCCCCTCCCCCGTGCCCCTCGTGTGTGCATGCATAGCTGTGTGCGCCCCTCGTGTGTGCATGCATGGCTGTGTGCGCCCCTCGTGTGTGCATGCATGGCTGTGTGCGCCCCTCGTGTGTGCATGCGTGGCTGTGTGGTGCGTGCATCAGGGTGGGCGCTGGCGGAGTCAGTGAGCAAGCGCCTGGTGCCGCTGTGGGTGGGGGCGGGCGGCATGGAGTTCAAATGGGACTTCCTGCTCGACGCCCTCTCCTCCAACATCGAACTCGTACGCCCCCCTGCTCCCCTCCCCGCCCCCCTCTCCACTTCCCTGCATGCCGTTTCTGCACAGTCTCTGCTTGTATGTGCGTGATGAGCCCAAACGTACCACGTGCATGCCCCACCACCATGCCCCGTGTCACCCGGCATCCCATCACCCACCACCCACCATGCATGTGTGCGTTCGTGCATGCCATGAGCAGGTGTCCACGGTGACTCTCGCAGCGCTGGCCTCGCTGCTCTGGCTGCGCCGCTCCAAGCCGCCTGCCCTCGTGCCCATCATCTACATCGTTGCCTCTCTGCTCGCCGCACTGCCCTTCTCCTCCAGGTTCGCCCCTCTCCTGCTCTCCCTCCTTCTCCCTCTCTCTGCATTACCAGCATGGCCCCATGCCGTCCTGCCATCCACACCACCACCTGTACTTTTCACTCGCACTGCTCCTGCTGCTTCTTTTTATGTCATGCAGCAGCCATTTGCTGCTGGAGTGCTGCAGTCAGTCACTTGCCGCTTGGCAAGGGAAGCAACACACGCACAGCAATGCGGCCACACACTTACCTAGCCATCCTCCATGCCTCCCTGTGTGTGGCTTCCCTCACAGCTTTCTGGAGCACGGATTGGGGTGGCAGCCGTACGAGGTGGCAGGTGCACACCTGGCAGCTTGCATCTCGGCGGCAATCATCACATGGCGCCTCTTCTCCGCCTGCTCACGCCAACCAACGCCTGCTTGACACCCCTCCACTCACCCTGCTGTAGTGTTGTTAGGTTGGTGGCATAAGGTGTCAAATCCCAGCCACCAGCTGCGTGCCTTGTTTGCCCTGTTGCCTTTCCACAGAAGTCTGACAAACCTAGACTAGTGAGGTGTACGTTTGAAGTGAATCCTCTAGTTTATAGACATTGAGAAAACAAAAGAATGTTATGTAAGGATTGAGCAACTATTGCTGTATCTGTTTCAATGCATTTCTGTGTATAAATGGGACGTAGTCTGAGGAGATGTTGTGAAGACTCTTGAGTCCAGAACTACATCTGCCCAGATACTGTATGTGTGAATTATTCTGATTATCTGACTCTTCTGCACCATGCGCTTACACCCAACAGCAACTCGTGAAATGGGATTCTCTTTGCGAGCTTACAGTAAGAGGGCGTGCATTATATTTGACACTGTCATGGCGTCATGAATATAAAAACAGGGACCTGCACTTTATTGTGTATGGGGTATTATCACTGCATGCATCCCCAGCAGCCGCTGGTGGAATGTGGCCGCCCTGCACCAGTAGTCAGTTGATACCAGTTATGGTACCAGTACCACCATTTTGGTTACTTCACTATGTTGTGCTGCCAATTCATGACAGCAATCATGCCTTGCACCCACGCACTCTCCCTCCGCGCTGCCCCACCGCCATCAACACCTCCCTTGACACCACGTACATGCCATGACTGCCAGTGTCCAAGCACTGATATCACAGCTCTTCTTTCACCGCCTGCTTGTCACTTCCTCCGCCTTGCCCCATGCTGCCTCCCAGCGTGTGAGTCTGTGCCGTGTCTGTGCGTCCTGCTCGGTGTGGCACCAGCTCCCGCCACATCTTGCGCGCAGCACGGGAGGAAGGCTCTCGCATGCTGCGTGGAGGGCTCACCTCCATAGCCCTGCCACCTCCCACTCCCCGCCCGCCAGTCGTCCCGCCCAATCCTTGCTGCCTCCAGCTTTCCTGCCCTCCGCCCTCCCTCTCCGTGCCGGCCGCGCCCCGCAGCACCATGCCTCCAGCGCCGCCCTGCCATTCCCTCGCGCCATCTGCTCGGCTTCCTTGCGTCTCGCCTTCTGCCGTTCGCGCCGGCCCTGCGCCGTCTCCTCCCCTTCTCAACCGTTCCACGTCTCCCTCGTTTCCTTCCTTCTCCCCACAACCACCACCAGCATCTCCCCCAATGTTCCCCACTTGCGCCTGCGCGTGTGGTTCCGCTTTTCTCTTCGTTCCGCGCACCTCCTCGTCTCCCAGTTCGGGTACTGCGCCCGCGCTCAAGCCTCGCCATACGCGCCGTGTCTCTGCACCTGCGCCATGCCCCTCCATTCCGCCCTGACCCATCCCCCCTGCATCAGCGCCCCTCCCAGCCCCGCGCATACTGCCTTCTGCTGCCTCCTGCCGCTGCCGCAACACTCTAGCGACCGCAGCGCGAGCAGCGGCGGAGCGTGGTCGGTGCAGCATGGGGGGAAAGGGAGGCGCACCCAAAAGCGGGTCTGCTGCGAGCGGGGCGAGGGCGTCGGGTAGCTGCGCGGGGATTGTGAGGCGGAGGGGCTCGCCTGGCGCGCGGGGGTGCGCGGTGAGGGTGGCGAAGCGGCGGGAGGAGGCGGGTGGCGGAGAAGAGGGCGCCAAGGGCGCGGGCTCTAGATTCTCCCCTGTGCCCTCTGCCGCTGCGCGCTGCTGCGGTGCTCGCAGGCGGGACGACACCATCCAGTCGCCGTCAGCCGCGCTGCCTTGCACGCCGCGCCGCCCACCCTCCTCATCCTCCCACTCGTCGTAGTCGAAATCGTCGTCATCGTCATCGTCATCGTCATCGTCATCGTCATCGTCATCGTCATCGTCATCCTCATCCTCATCCTCATCCTCATCCTCATCCTCATCTTCGTCATCGTCAATCTCCTCGTCATCATCATTGCCCTCCTCCTCCACCTCCGCCGCCACCTCCTCATCCCCACATTCAACATACTGTCCATCTTCGCCCCTCTCCAATCCCCAAATCTTCTCCTCCTCGTGAATATTCCTTTCCGCGCCCCCCGCCCCGTCTTCCCTTTCCCTCTCCTCGCCCACTCTGCTCTCCTCCGGTTCCTCACCCGCACTGCGCGTGTGCGATTGATTGGCGCTCCTCGCCGCATGCGGCCACCCATGGCCCTCTGCTCCATCACCGGCTCGTCGTGTCGACCATCTACTCGTCACTCTCTCGTCTCCCGGCACCTCTTTCTTTGAGTTACCCATCTTTACACGTGCACACCATGCGACGCCCTATATCCTTATCTCGCTAACGCTTTACGACATAACTAAGCAGCTGGCGCCTAGAGAAAAGAAAATACCTTTCGCGAGGGAGAAAAAAAACAGTTCCTATCGTTCCACAGTTTCTTAACAAAGTAATGAGACGGGCGTCACTACGAGAAGGGGAATTTGGTCGGGGAGGGGAGCGTGAAGGGGGAAGACGGGGGGAGAGATTCACGTAGCCATGTGAGCTCATGGGTGGCGGACATTAGCGGCTTGAGGAATACAAGGAGCTGCATCTGGGGTAGCGAAGAGGCGGCATGGATTCCGAAGCGAGAGGGAAGAAAGGAGGAGGGGCGTTTTCCTCGCATCGCGCCAGCCAATCATTGAAGCAACACAACGTCGCATTTGATCAACACAACAATTATCGGATCGCGTTCGCATGGCAATGTGACGTCTTGGTCGAAACGCCCCTAGCCTCGCCAGATATATCCGTCAGCACACTTCATACCCGGTAACCTCACTTTGGAGACTCAACATAATGCAAGCTAGGCGTTCATAAGCAATTTCCAAAACAGAATTAGTTTATATGTATAAACATTACCAGTGTACCCCTTCAAACAGTGACATATGCATGCAACAGCATAACTGCGTAGGACATTCGTTTTTTAAGCATGCACGTGGTAGTATTATACTTGTGCTGAAGGTGGCCTGCACTGAGAGGGTGCAAGCGGGCTGGCGTGACTAATGAAATGCGCAGTGTCGGCTGTCTCCCCTACATCATCTGCATTGCGCTGCCAGGACCAGTCCGCCTCCCCTGTGCTGGCTCCTCCCAACACCTGGAAGCGGCCATGGCCGAACGAGGCCTCCCTGAATGCAGACCACCCAGGTTTCTTGTGGTAGCTGCATGGATATACAGGGATACAAAGGAGATGGAGGAAAAGGTATGAATGTGTGAAGCACAATAGAAGATCGCGCACAAACAAAGAAACTGGGGCTTCACCAATATGGCCAACACAACGCAACACCCACAATTGGTGACAATTTAGTGGGGGGAAGCCAGCAGGAGCAAGAACGAGCAAGCAGACGTTGATTGAAACTGCCAAGATAGGGGAGGAGGAATGGCTGCCAAGATAGGGGAGGAGGAACGGAACGACACCGTACGTGGAATAAAGGCCTTCTCTGTTGCCACCGTCGCCTATAGTTACATGGACTATGCCGCAGGGGTGTGGGCTCCCGTTGAATATGCGTTTCTGCGAGTACAAGTGGTGCGCGCACAGCACCGGAAAATCGAATAAGGACCAGCAGAAATGGAAGAGGAACAGAAGAGAAGGATTACACATGGCCTTGAGGAGCGGGAGAGCGGGATTACACAAGGCAATAAAGAAGCAGCAGAACTTGAGTGCAAGAAGGGCGGTGGATCGGAGTGGGCAGCGGGAGCATACGGATCGCTCGTAGGCGTGCACGTGGCCGGCAAAGAGGATGTCAGTGCGGGCGGCGAAGAGCAGCCCCTCGAGTGCCTGGCGCATGGGGCGGCCGTCCTCCGCATGGCGCGCGTTGGAGCTGTACCATGGCTCGTGCAGCACCGCCACCAGCCATGGCGTGCGCGCCCTGTCCACCAGACCCAGGTCCCTCTGCTCCATGGATGCATGATAGGCGAGAGGGAGGAAGGCAGGGAAGAAGTTGGTGATGGTTCAGGTGACAGGAGCCAAGGAAACAGGCCATGAAAGCCATGTGCAGAAAAAGCCATGAAAGGAGGAGAACAGGATCAGAAGAACGATAGCTATTGCAGCATGGCAGGGGACGGCGCGGGTGGGGTTGAGATGCACCTTGAGCCAGGTGTACTGCCGGGAGCCGGGGAGGAAGCCCGAGTAGGAGGAGAGCATGACCCAGTGGATGCCCGCCGTGTCAAACGAGTAGAACAGGTTGGACGGCGACCCGCTGGCAGCAGCGGGCATGCGCCAGCGCGCGTTGTACGAGATGAAGCCGGGCAGGAAGCGCGAGAGCGACTCCTGGTCGTGGTTGCCTGGCACGACCATCCAGGGGCGCGTGCTGGCGTAGGGGTCAATGAGCGTGCTCCAGCTGTCCCAGCGCCAGGGGTTGAAGTCGGCGTACGAGAGGTCGCCCGGCACCACCACCATGTCGTGCGGCCGACTGCCCAGGTGCTTGAGCGTCTTCACCGTCCACCCACTCTGCCCCAGGTCACCTGGTGGCGGTGATGGTGGTGCAGAGGCACGGTCATGGAGTCATGGGGAGGAGGTAGACCAGTGTGGGAGCGGAAAACATAGGATGAAAGAATTGAGCCACGAGGCGATGCAGGGAGACCGAGGGAATGGAGAAAGATAGGCAATCACAGTTGGTGAGAAAAATGAAGCAAACAATGAGCAGTTGGCCGTGCATGTGCAAGGAGGCGGGTGCGCGCACCAACGATGGCGATGTCCATGGCGGCATCAGCGGCGGAGGGCGGCGTCTTGAAGGAGCGGCGCTTGCCCTTGCGTCCCATGCGGTAGTAGTACACCGTGTTGCCCGCCAGGGGCTTCTCTGCTGACCCCACCACCACGCTGTGGATGAACCCTGACCTGCGCAATGGGCAAGGGGGATACATGCGCGGAGGGCGCAGGGGAGAGGGCATTGCTGTATGGAAGCGCGTTCGCGCACGCAGGGCCGAGCGGTGGAGTGTGGTGGAGTGCGGGGCAGTGCGGTACAGTGCGGTGCAGTGCGTGCGCGGGAGGAGCCGCACCTGTAGAAGAGGAATTGGTAGGAGGAGGAGGTGCCGCGCGAGAGGCGGTTGAGCGCGTTAGGGTGCAGCCCCCACGTGACGAGCGACAGGCATCGCGGCTGGCTCGTTATCCACGTGATGCGCATCGTCAGCGCGCCCGCTGATGCACTCGCCAACGACACGTGTACCTGCCACGCGCATGCACCACACACAGATAAGGCAACGGGCCTGGGGAGAATGAACGACTGGCTTGAGTGTGCGTGCACGAGGCATGCAGCCGCGCTGCTTTCACCCACCGTCATGCCTTGCGATTCCTGGCACTCGTCGCCACCCACACGCGACCTCGTCAATTCTCCTCCCTCTCTATGCACCTAGCTGGAGAGCTCAATCATTACGACGGTGCTAAAAGCGTGTGCGTGCATGGTGGCAACGCACCCACAACGCCCCAGACGCACTTATAGCCCGCCCCACGGATCGCACCACCGATATCACTGCCTCCCTTGCCACCATTCTCCCCTGTCTCCCACCCCTCCCATCGCTCTCCTCGCTCATCTCACTCCCCTCTCACATGCTCTCCCCCTTCTGACGTGCAAGCGGGTTCAATGCAGCGGGCGGACCTGCTGGGGGATGGGCGAGCGCTTGAGCCATTTGATGATGGTGGGACCGAGCGGGATGCGCGGGCGCGCGTTGGGGCGCACGTACATCTCCACCACCTGCTTCGCCACCTGCCCCGCCTCCCCCACCGCGTGCGCTATTTTCTCCGCCGCCTTCCCCACCCTCTCCACTGGCCCGCCGCCCCCGCCGCTGAGCGACGCTGTACTGTTGTGCGACGCTGAACTGTTGAGCGACGCTGTACTGTTGTGCGACGCTGTACTGTTGTGCGACGCTGTACTGTTGTGCGACGCGGTACTGTTGTGCGACGCGGTACTGTTGTGCGACGCGGTACTGCTGTGCGACGCGGTACTGTTGTGCGACGCTGTACTGTTGAGCGACGCTGTACTGTTGAGCGTCGCTGTACTGTTGTGCGACGCGGTACTGTTGAGCGTCGCTGTACTGTTGTGCGACGCCGTATTGTCGAGCGACGCGGTACTGTTGAGCGGCGCGGTACTGTTGAGCGACGCGGTACTGTTGAACGACGCTGTGTCGTTGAGCGACGCTGTGTCGCTGAACGACGTTGTGCCGTTGAGCGGTAGAGCGTGAGCGCCAGCCGAAGAGCCGTGGAGAGCGCCCACGACGGAGGTTGGTCGTAAGAGCTGTAACAATGCGCGGGGAGAGGCGGACGCGGGGAAGCAGGCGGACGCGGAGGGGAGTGCGGCGGTGCAGGCGGCCGCAGCGAGGGAATGATGGGAGGGCGACAGCAGTAGAAGCATAACTAGGTCGAGCGTAATGAGCTGCACTCGCGACGCGAATTCACGGCGCCTCTTGGGCATGCCTTGAGCAAGTGCCATGAAAACTTCAGGATGGCGGCGGCACGATCAGCAAGGGACCACTGAAACGTGATCAGCGTTGTGTTGTGTGAAATGACGCTGATAATGAATTCTGGTGGAAAAGGATAAGTAGCACGGCACAGCACACCCTTACTAAGATCACGACCACCAACACGCACCCTGGATAAGCTTCTTCGCGTCTCGGGTGTGCTGGTGCACCGTTTGCCAAGCTGCGCTGGTTGCATCCAATCACCGCTTGCTGTGGCTTCGCTTTGCGCTGCTTGCATGGTGCAGCGCAGCGCGGCGACTGCACCCTCCCTGCTCCAGCAAAGTGATCAGATTCACAACCCTTTTTAATCACAGGTTTCTGAACGGCCCTGGGTTACCCCCAGCAGTTCGGAATCAGTTCGTGGTTGCGGAAACAATACTGGTGACATATTTCACACTACCTAGTGCCAGCACTGGTACATGACGGGGGCAGAAAAGGGGCCAGGTGGGGCAAAGGGCGGATGGGTTAGTGTGGGATACACCTTGCCCGAATGTTTGAAGTGGACCGCAGCAAGGGACACCTTACTGTGAAATTAGTTTCATGCATGGACTCGACATCTCCGGCAAGATGCAGTGGTCTTCGGCTCGCGATTCCCCCGATTTATGATGGCCTCCAACCGGAAAGGGTAGATGATACAGTAGCAGCAAAGTATCTGCGGTGGTTGGTTTCAGCATACAGCGTAGCTCTGTGACTCGTCAGAATACCCGTGTCGGAGGGGAGGCTGGCGAACACACAGCAGCCTCGCTGTGTCGGTGCAGGCAGGTCAGGTGTCAGAAAATCAGCACCTGAGCGAAAACAGGCTTGAACCCGCATTTGCTCAAAGCGGGGCTTTTCGTACTGTTCCTTTAGCGCGGTCCAGAAGGTTAGAGAACTACATTTGCTGTAGAACATGGCACATTAGACTGAACGGTAGTCAAATGTGAATTAATAAAAATGACACGCCCTCAGATAGTTTTCCTATAAACATGACACCAACAATGCTTTTGTGTGGTACTACCAGTCAATGTGTCATGAGTGTAGTATGGCTTATTTCACTTCCACCATGAACGACCAACATACCCTGACACAGAAAGCAAAAATGGGGAACAAACATATGGGGATACCTGGGAAACAAACCATTCATATGCTGAACCACCCCTTCCAGTGCAGAAACAGTGCTATCTAGAAAGTGTAAGCTTGGAGAAGGCAGTGGCAGCCTGGTCCACGCCTAGCAGCAGGTATGGGTGGCGCAGGGCCTCTGCAGCGGAGAGGCGTCCCTTGCGCCACGTGCCCCTCTCGCACACAAGGCGTGTGGCGAGATCCCAGCCTGCCCCGCCCTCCAGGTCCAGCACGCGCAGATCGGGGCGCATGCGCGTCTCCCTGCGCCAGCGCTTGAGGTCGTAGCGCGCTGCCCTGAGCTCCTTCTTGAAGGTCTGCAGGCCTGCTGGCGAGCGCAGTGTGGGCGAGGCCATTTGCAGGAAGATGATGCCCACACTGTACGTGTCAAACAGGTCCGGGTGGTTCAGCTGGTGGCGGGGGGGGGAAGGGGCATCGCACAGGACAGTTGCACACAAGGTCAGAGACAAAGGGGTGGATGGGGTGAAGAAATGAATGGTGAAACGGGGATGAACAGGAAAGAGCTGGGAGTGGAAGGTCCTGAGGCATACCTGCCAGAGTGCTGGGGAGAGCATGGCAGCGATGGGCGCAGGAGGTGGGCTGGGTGTTTCCTCAGGCAGCACAAACTGCTCCGGGGGGGCATAATCCGGGTCCAATAGAGCGAGCTCGGGCTCGTAGTTCATGCCGATGCGCAGGTCAGCCGCGGCTCCAAAGTCAATGAGCTTCACACGGCCACTGTTGGTGAGGACGAGGTTGGAGGGCTTGAGGTCGCGGTGCACGATGCCCGTGGCGTGCATCTTCTTGAGTGAGATGAGCACCTGCCGCAGCACCTGCTTCACTGTCACGGCCTGCCGGGCCACCGGGTCCAGCCCCTGCAGCACCACCTGCCCGCGGCCGAAAATGGCCTCCTCCACGTTGTCTGGGAAGTCCCTGTCTCGGATGTAGTCCAGCAATGTGCGGTCGCCCTGCCACCACACAGCCAATTAATGCTGCCGCTGTGAGAATTGCTCATACACGGCTATGAAAGTGGAAGTGGCAATACCGAAAGATGGCTTGGCTCATGGGGCAGAAAAACAATGCTGAAGTAATCACGCAGAGACAAGGAAGAAGGTTGGCTGACCTCATAGTTCCAGACGAGCCACTTGCCCCCTTCAGTGAACTGAGCGCGAGTGACGTCAGCAGTGAAGGAGCCCATGAAGCGTGCACAGGCCTCAGGTGCCACGCGCTGCATGCGGCGGTTGAACCACTCCTCCATCTCCCCGCTCTGCTCCCCGCCCATCACTCGCGTCTTCACCTGCACTCCAGTGCCAGTCACACGGGAGGGGACACATGGTGTGAGGAAGCGGGGGTAGCTGTCGTGCACAAGGGGTTAAGTGGGGTGCTGAAACAGGAACATGTGTGGAATGCGCGGGCGGGGGGCACAGAGGGATGGTGCCGGGATAGGAGAGAGCAGAAACGGAAAAGCAGGAGAGGGAAGGTGGAAAGGAGAGGAAATGCAGGGGTGGAGAGAGATTCTGGAAGAAGGGAAGGTGCTTTGGGAACTTTGATATGCCCACACATACTAGAAGATGGATAGATGAAGGAAGGGGAGCGAGCAAGAAGCAGGGAGGGGTGAGAAGGGAGGTGAGACGCATAAGGTGGGCGAGGGATGTGGCATTGGGCGAGCAGCACGCATAACGCGCATGAGACAAAGGGGGTACCTTTTTGAGAATGACTCGGCTCTTGATCTCCCTCTCATCCAGGTCCTCCAGCTGCCTGGACCTGCGCCCGAACTCCTCCTCGTCGCCCGCCTTGCCCTTCTTCTTCAGCGCGCCCTGCACCGCCACAGTCACGGTCACAGCAAGCGGGCGGGCACACAAGGCGCTCAGCGCGTGTGGCGCAGCCACGCAACGCGTGCGCAACTCTCAAGCACACTGCACTCCTGCCTACTCTGTCTAAGCGGTCACTGTGTTTCCGGAACCCCTCTACTGCATCCTTCCATCATGCCATCGCACCATCATGCCATCATGCCAAACAATGTCCGAGCTGGTCACAGCGTGGGTTTGAGTTCCAATGGTTCCTTCCATCTTTGCCGCCACATTCCTTTACAACTTCATCAGCCAGCTTCTTATCATACCACTGCTTCTCTCCCTCACCTCTTCCCCACCTACATCCCGCTTTCCCCCGCCGCGTCCCTTCCCCACCGCGTGCGCGCTGCACCCAGCGTACCTCGTACACGGTGCCGAAGTTGCCTTCGCCCAGCCGCCGTCCCACCACGAAGTCCGTGCGTCGGAACTTCCGTCGCCCCCTCACCGTGTCGCTCAGCGACTGCAGCGGCGCCGCAATGTACGCGTCCAGGGCGCCGGCCAGCACGCCGGGCCGCACCGTCAGGTACACGTACAGCGCGCCGGCCGCCGCGAGCTGCGCGATCTTGTCATCGGCGGGCTGGCGCATGAAGTCCTTGAGCGCGGAGGAGAGCGCAACGAGCGCGTCCCCCGGGCGGAAGTCGGGGAACGTGAGGTCGAGCTCCCCCCCAAGCAGCTCCAGCGCCTCCTCGCCCGCCTCCACCACGCTCTCCACCCCCCACCGCTCGCCCTCCGCCGCGCCTCCGCCGCCGTCACCCCAGGACAGCAGAGAGGACGGCTCGCGCAGCAGGCGGAAGAGCGTGGGGTACTTGGCGGACAGGTCCTCGCCGTCGCTGCTCGCGGGCGCTGCTAGCGCCGCGGGCGCAGAAGCGACTGATGGAGGCGCGGCGACAGGGAGTGCGGCGGGCGGCGCGGGCGCAGGGATGGTCGGCGCGTCGGCGGGAGGATCGGACTGGTTTGGCCAGTTGAGCGGCGGCAGCAAGTTCTGCAACGCGCTCTGCAGCCCGCTTTCGAGCTCCGCTAGCTTCTCCCCTGCGTCCGCCATCGCGTCTGCCGCGGCAGTCAATGCAGGGGCGGGCGCAGCAGCGGGTGAGGGCTCGGCGGGCTGCGCTTCAAGCGCGCGCATGCGGAAGGGGTTGCTTGCGCGCGCCAAGATATCGTCCGCTTCATCCGCCGCCGTGTCGTCCGCGTCGCTGCCCTCCATGGCGCCCCGCATCGCCATGCGAATCGCATCCTCCACCGACCGCGGCGGCCCCATCGCATCGCCCAGCACCACAGCATCCACCACCGCTGCCGCCGCGCGCACGTCCGCCGATGCAACGGATTGCTCCAGACGCAACGACGGCTCGATAGCAGGCAGCGACACGCTCACGAGCGTCTCAGCATCGGCCGCCGCCGCACCAGACGGCGCAGGCGACGCATCCGAGAGCGGAAACGCAGTGGGGTCGAGGATTTGAGTCGGGAAGGAGAGGAGGGGCAGAGGGAGGATGGGGGAGTCAGGGGTGGATGCGGGCAGTGGCGCGACCTGGACTGCGAGCTCCAGCGACGACGGCAAAGGAGCCGGCGATGAAACGTCGGTCACGTCGGCAGCCGCAGCATGCACGGCGAGCCCTCTCCTGCCACGGCGCGACCTGGGAGATCCCAATGCCACCTGCAGCTCGCGCGACCCGCATGCACCAGCTCTCGCAAGCACGCCCTGTCGGAACCAGGGTCGGCTCCCGCAGAAGACGCTCTTACATTGTGAGAGCAGCGACAGTTGCCCTACCGGGGAGCAATGGACCGTCGTACTCGACGGCAAGGACGCATCAGCGGCAGCCGGCAGCCATTGAAGAGATGCTGCTGCCATGGCTTGCCAAGGGGCGGTCACAATGGATCGCCGAAACAAGGTAGCTGGTCGAGTGCTGGGCAGGGCGGTTGTGATGCGAATGCAGCCAGATCATGCTTGGTCTCCAGAGTCCAGCACGCACACTCGCACGGTGCGGGGCGAGGGGGCAGCGCGCAGGAGGTGGGTGGGCGGGCCGGAAGGGACGACTGCAGGCGGGAGTGAATTGATGGACGTGGTGCGCTGCGCAGGTGCACGGATGAAGGCCAATGGATTGGCTCAATCTGGGATTCATCCGACGTCAGCATAACAGTGCCCCGGAAGTGCCACATGGCATCCAAAACCGAGGCCAGTGTTATGTATGATTTCCTTGGCACGGAGTACGACATACTATGAAACGCAACTGCGTTTACAAGAAGGCCTTGTTGAGCAGGTCCTCCTCTTACAAGGAAAATTTGCCATAAAATTTTACCTTAACTCTGATTTAATGTTGAAGCTTGTAATTGGTTCTTACATCTGGACGAACTGAAGATTGGTTCAGGTTTGAAATTGTTGATAAATTGACCTGGTGTCCTTCCCTGACCAACTAGAGCTGATTTTGCTGGTGAAAAGGAAGTACCTGATTTCTTCTTGATACGATACAGTGTGGGCTTGCTTTTGCAAACTTCAAAGCATTTAGTCGAGAACAGAAAACGCTACGTAATACCAACTCTTGTCGCTTGTTTTTCAGCCAGACTCCTCTACATTTTGTGAGATTCGGGTAGCTGCTGTCATCCTACGCACCATTTTGACTGTGCCAGAATGAGCATCGTGAAAGTTTTGGCAATAGAGTTCGTCTGAGAGAGGGATCATGTTCTCGTGCGATTCGTGACCACTCATTCACTCATGTCGTCACCGAAGGCAGAGGCGTGGCGACAGCGGGGCTGAGTGGACCTCGTGCGGCGTCGCCGCCCATTGGAACCTGTACGCCGCTGCCATGGCGGCAGCAGCAGCAGCGCTGGTGGCGCGCATGCCGCTATTTGTCTCTACAGAACGTGGCAGGGGCTCTTTCTCGCTTGTGATCCTGTTGCGTCACGTGTCCTCCCTGCTTCATGCATGCCGCTCCCATTCGTAACCGTTGTGGTGCGATGCTGGGAAGACGTAATGGCCACCATTGCGGTGCAATGTGGCAGCTGTCCTCGCGAGAGCAGTGAAGCTCCAAGCTTAAAGCAAGGGACACTATGCTTCCAGCGCCACCGCCAATGTGTGTGACGGGCGCAAGGGGTGGGAAGCGAGCAGGGAGTGAGGAGATGCCTCAACCCTCAGCGAGTAGATGCACCACCACCAGAAATTCTGAAACGTGCGTGACAGGGAGTGCCATGGAGTGGCATGGGGTGGCATGGAGTGGCATTTAGTGGCGTGGGGTGGAATGGAGTGACACGGCTGTAGTAATGGGGATGGAGCAGATTGGTGTGAGAGGTAGGCGCAGGAGGAGAGGGGAAAGGCCGGCATGCGATGGGCACATGGAGGAAGGTCAGTGCAACACCTTGTGCGCAGAACGTGCGCCTCCTTAAACCCCACTCCCGACTCCATATCCACTCCACACTCACAATCTTGTTTCCTGCTGCCGCCCAGTCCCCTCCTTCAAGGAAACCGCTCCAATGCGAGCGAGAGGTGCACGTGCAATGCGGTAGCAGCCGCACATGCGGTAGAAACCACTCCCCCAACCCCTTTCACCCCCCTGCAACAGACGCCATCCTTCGGACCGTATACCACATGGCTTGCCCGACACGCGGGCAACTCGTGGACAGCACTCTCCCACAAGCCCTCGCAACTGTGTTTCTCTTTGCACAGAGTGCGCGGCCTGGCTCACCGTCATGTTTTCGCCCTGGTCGACCAGCAGCGCCGCGCCCACCAGCTCCTCGCTGAGAGCGTACGGGCGCACGGCGGTTGAAGACAGTCTGCTGGCGCGCACGAGGCCCTCCCTCCGCAGCTTCCGCGTGAGGATGCCCCCCAGCTCATCATTCATGCGCCCGCTGACGGCAGGGCGGACGGCAGAGGGCAGAGAGGAGATGGGGTATATGAAGCACGCCTGAAGTGGCTGGGAGGCGGTCGAGAAAGTGAGTGCAGGAGGTGAAGCGAAGTGCCAGGAGAGGAAAGAGGAAATATTAGAAAGGTCTTCCAACATAAAATAGGACCCGTCGAAATTACCAGAGGCGAAGAGAGCACGAGATTGCGACAACTACTGGAGATCGAAACTACCCGTGCAGAAGGTTCGATCGAATAGGATCCGTCTCAGCGCAAGACTCAAATCTGCCAGGTGATAACAAACCCCCCATTTCCAGCTGTGTGGCCGGGCCAAGCCTCCGTGTGTGTTGGAGGAGGATAAGAAACATGGGTTGGAGGGCACTTGGTGGTTGTGGGAGATGATCGACATTTTCGATTTGACCTGAAAACAAACAGGTGTGGTCTGATTGGCGACATTGTCGGGGTGACTCGGATGCCTTCGGGCAAATCGAAGCCAACTGGCGAAGGGCGGGCAGGAAAACTGGACTGTGCATTGGTCGGTCGAACCTGTGGGGAAGTGAGGTGAGTAGCCTGGCTGGAGCAGAAAAACTCGAGTGCAGTGGGGGGTCAGCCTTGCCTTTTTTCCCAGGCATGAAAAGCCACGCCGCATATTGGAGAAGACTGCACGCGCCAATGAGCGTGAAGCACGAAACTCAAAGTTCCCAACTTCCAACCCTAACTAGCTGCTTCAGCCACTTGAGCACCGTACATCCCTTGGCCTCGCAAATCACGCCCTCTTGTACGCACCTTTCTCAGATAGCTGTTGTGAGCTTCCCGTATGCTGGCTCTTCCCTGTGTTTCATTAGCATAAGCTGGAGCCTTAGATTCTGGAAACTCGCACACGGAGTTCTAAGAGGCCGCACCCGCTGTCCAACTTACTGTGTGTTAGGCGGTTGCGTGAGGAGCCCGTGTGACTACTCCACGTCCCAACCGAACCTACTTGTCAGTGTCATGTGGCCAACGCTTTTTTCGATACGATGAAAGAACAGCAGTTTTCACTTTACGTGGAACTCCCTTCCTTTCCCTTATTTTTCTAGCTCACGTTACCAACCCGTTACTCGTTTGGTTACCCTTCGCTCTCTCTTTCTCGCTCTCACCCTCCAGGATTTTTTTTCGTCGTAAGATCGTGCAATCTTATGTGTGTTTTCGTATCTGTTTCGTGTGGCACCGCAGGCTGCACGTGGCGGACGTCGTTCGGCGCGGTGGGCGAGATAACGCGGCCGTAATACGCAGCGGGGCGTAGCCATGGACACGGGCACTGGCGGCGGGCCGTCGGGGATGGACATGGGGCATGGGGGCGGAGGCTTGGGTAATTCGGGCGGAGGGATGGGGCACCTGAATGCGGGAGTGCCAGGGTTGCCGTTCGGCGATCTAATGAACCAAATATCCGAGTATCCTCCCAAGAAGTTCGGCCATCGTCGCGTGGCCAGCGACAGCCTGCAAGGCTTTTGTTTCGGCAGCGGCGGCAGCGGCGCGGGCAGCGACGCGATACTGTCGGACGACATGGACGTGGTGGCGGCGGCGGGCAAGGCCGTGCACATGGGCAGCAGCGCCATGGAGCACGCGCTCTTTGCGGACATGGTCGACATCGGCGGCCTTGGAGGCACGGCCGCGCTCGCTAACCCTTCCGCTGCTGGCGGTGCCGGCGGTGCTGCCGGAGGGGGCACGTCGTATCAGGCCGGCCATCACCGCGCGGACAGCGCGGGCAGCGGAGGGGCCGCCAGCAGCAGCGGAGGCGCGGGGGCGGTTGGCGGGTCGGCTGGCGGAGGCGGTGGCGTTGCGGGTGGGGGTAGCTGGGCTAGCGGGAGCCACGGCGGCGGTTACGGCGCGCAAGGTGGCGGGCAGACGGGGGCAGTGGGGGGCTATCATGGCGGGCATGCGGGACATACCGCAGGGGCGCGCGGGGCTCCAGGCAGCAGCGGCGGCGGCGGAGGGCACTCGCGGAGTTTCTCCGTGGACGACGCGTTCATGTTCAAGGTGGGGCCCATTCGGGACTCGCTGAGCCCCATCTGCAGCCCGCTCAACGGCAGCAGCCCTCTGCGGCGCGGCGGGCGGCGCGCGGATGGCGGGTTGTCGATAAAGGACGAGGTGGACGAGCTGGATGATGAGGACGCCGTGCGACGCGTCATGGCCACCAAGAAGACGGCTGCTGACAACGAGGTCATCGACGCCAAGAAGGCCAAACGGTACGCGCACACTCTGCCACACCGTGCTTTGCCTTGCTGTTCCTCGAGAGGCGGCACGTCCCAGAGGGAAAGAGCGGAAGGCAAGCTGAACGATTCTCGGACGCGTGTGCTTGAATGATTGCTTTCAAGTCTTTAGACAGGGTCTGTTCCAGCTCAGGAGCAATTGGGAGCGGCTGGTGGGTGGGTGCTTTGTGAATAGGGTGTGGACACAGAGGTTGTTAATTGGTGCAACAGACGCGTCCCAATGCCGTGCTCTGCCTTTCACTGGACTCACCCTTTTTCCTCTGCATACATCGCGTGGTGCGTGTGGCCGTGAGCGCGTGCAGCATCTTGGCGAATCGGCTGTCAGCGGCGCGGTCCAAGGAGCGCAAGACGCGGTACATCATGGAGCTGGAGGAGAAGCTCGCCGCGTACGAGAAGCAGGCGCACGCACTCAAGGCCACGCTCTCCATCCTGCAGGTCGCCCCTCTCGCCTTGCCTCCTCGCCTCTACTTTGCTGCACTGTAGTCCTTCTTCCCGCTGTTCCGCCTTTTTCGCGTTCCTCTTTCTATTTCCCCCACTCGCCTATACCACACTTCTCCTCTCCCTTAAAGTGCGTACTTGGTTGTGTACATGTAGTTTGGTGGAGTTCAGTGGAAAGGAATTCGTTGCGTTAATCGTACTGTATTTCTATGTGCTAAAAGAGGTCCTGGTGAAGGCTTATGAGGTGGGAGCAACAGTGTGTGTGCGTGCGTGTATGTGTGTGAGAGAGAGGCAGGGAGAGGGAGGGAGGGAGGGAGGGAGAGAGAGGGCTTTGGGGAAAGAGTCAAACATGGATGTGTGCCTCATGCCACACGCTTCACCCCGCAGAGGGAGACGACATCACTGGCAGAAGCGAATGATGGCATGACGAAGAAGCTGCAGCTGCTGGAGCAGCTGTACCAGCAGAGCGAAGGCAAGTGCTGCGTGATGACCTTGCTGCTTTCCATTACAACTCTCCATTCATTGCCATTTTCACTCTCCAGTCATTGCCATTGCGCGTGAAGCTCATTCCAGGGTATCTCATCTCATCCATTCACGCATTCCCCTGGGCTTCACCTTGCTTGTCCGACCTGCGGTGCATGGCGTGTGTGTGTGTGTGTGCAGTGGAGAACAAGCACTTGCACGACCAGGTGGAGATGCTGCGAACAGCAGCCGGCTTGCCACCGCTCTCCCAGTTCCCCAACACCGCTGCCGCCTCCAATTCCCTTGCTCTTGCTACTGCTGCTGCTGGTGCCCAAGGGCCGCCCTCCCCGCTCTCCCCCCACCAGCCTGCAGCTTCACTTGATGGTCAGCTCGGCCAGCTGCTAAAGCTCTTGCAAGGCCAGCCCCAAGCTGTACAGGCACTTCTGGCTGCTCAGCAACAGCAGCAGCAGCAGCAGCAGCAACAGCAGCAGCAGCAGCAGCAGCATCAACAGCAGCAGCAGCAACAGCAGAAGCAGCAGCAGCAGCAGCAGCAGCAGCAGCAGCAACAACAGCAGCAACAGCAGCAGCTTTTGGCTTTGTTGCAGCAGCAGCAGCAGCAGCAGCAGCAGCAGCAGCAACAGCAGCAGCAGCAGCAATCCAATATGTTGTTAGGTCAGGGTCAGCAGCAGCAGGGTCAGCAGCAACCGTCATCTCTCTTTTTGAACCGCAGCCTCTTTAACAATCTCTCATGAGTGTTACGCAACTCCCACCGACCACAAATTCCAGATGTAGAATGTAAATGCAGGACTGGCCGGAGCATTGGGCCTGGCACGTATGGGAGTTTAATGTGGGTGTGCTTGAAGACGGCTCATCGTCTTGCTGTGCCGCCACTGACAACTCTTCATTATGGTTGATGCTGTCTAGCTGTGCTGTCCATGTCTTAACCGACTGCAAGCAGTGGATGTCATTGGGTGGATGAGTGAGAAAAGGGGTCTGAAACCCCTTGGGTGGGGGAGTGTGAGAGAAGGGAGCTGATAACTCTTTGGGTGGGTTATTGAGAGGGTAGGGGGTTGAAATTTCTTGATTGTGCAGTTGAGATGGAAGGGGACTGATAAGACCCCTTGGGTGGGTGGGTGGTGAGAGGGAAGCGGGCTGAGACCTCTTGGTTGGCTGAGGGGAAAAGGGTGCTGTATAATCCCTTCGGTGGTTCAGTGGAGAGGAAAGGGGGCTTTAACCCCCAGAGGCCAGAGCAGAAAGCCGTGCGTGTGAGCATGCTTGTGTTGAGACTTCTTACATGGCTCTGCTGCTGCTGCATGTTGACGCTTGGTGCATGTGGTGTCCAATCCCCTTAGCACATGTTTCTCTGGCCATGATGTAGCAGGCTGGGCAAGGCTATCTGGTCACAAAATATTAGTGAAGTTTAGGCGGTCTACTTTCCTGTCTGATATGCTGCAATGACTGACCGCGTTGATTCTGTTGTACCCTTCTATTCTGCATGGAATAACAATGGCTAATTTGCTTATGAAATTGCAGGTTTTTGTTCCGCTGTTGTGTATTTGATTTTATTACTTTCTGTTCAGTCACTCACTGGCGAGGTGAGATTGGTTTTATCACCGCAGAAATCCCGACAGGTGTCAGTTTTCAAATGGCGACTTGCAAACTTCAGCAGATGGGTCCGATACGTAGTGCTGGCGAGCTCCGAGGCTGTTGTTGGAATTGCTAACGTGTTCCAATTCCAACTCAGCTCGCCACACTATTCCACGTAGGGCGTTCCACTCGTTTATGGTGTTACTGACACCAACAGCAGTTAAAGCCCAAGACCTGAATTACAAAAAGGAGTAGGCAAACTGTGCACAGTTTGCCTACCGAACCCAGAGTTGACCTCCCGAGCCAAGCTGGTTACCAGAAAACATCCCGCCAAAAAACACAAAGTCGTGGAGCAGAAGAGGTTTGGTTGGCGAGAGCCCCAACCACACCCCCCCACAAGAACAAGGGCTCAAAATGTGCACAGTTTGCAAAAATGGTAATTCAGGTCGTGCTTTTACCCGTAGTATGCGAGTTCCTCATGCGAAGAGAGAAAAAGAAGCCACTAAAGCATAGGCCATGAGCACTTCCGCCTTTATTCTTAGCCATCATACGGCTTATTTAGAACTCCAGACGAATCTCTCCTACGGCCGATATTGAGACCTCTACTACTTTTCTGGTTGTAGCTTATCGGCATGACAGCAACGCGAGGCCATATCACGTTTCCGCACTCGGTCGCACTGGCATCGCCCTTCTGCAAATATCGCATTTGGCCCTATCGTCTTCCGCGTCCCCCGCGCTTCCCCCAACTGTCTCTTGCATACCCCCCACGCACACGCCCACGCTTTCCCTCATCGTCACTCACGCTTTCCCCCACCGTCGCTCACGCTTCCCCTTACCGCCGCTCACGCTTCCTCCTGCCTTCACCCACGCTTCCCCCTACCATCGCGAGCGCCTTCCCCCACCTTCACGCATCGCCGCTCATCGCCCACGATTTCTCCCACCGTCGCCCACGATTTCTCCCACCGTCGCCCACGATTTCTCCCACCGCCGCCCACGATTTCTCCCACCGTCGCCCACACTTCCCCGCACCGTCGCCCACGCTTTCCCCCACCGTCGCCCGCGCTTCCCCTCCCACCTCAAGCCCTCCCTGTCGCCTGGAAATTTCCCTTACCGCCGACCTCCCTTCCCTCGCGCCTCTCTCCACGTCGCCATCACTCCCCTGCCTATCACGTTCCCCCTCTTCATCACCATCGCTTCTCCACCCACGCCGCCCACCCTCTCATCCATTCCTATCGTATTTTGGTTCGTCGTTGCTTCCCTTCCCCTTTGACTCAATGGGTCTCTCTCGCTCTTCCCATTGCCACTCTCTCTACTCTTACACCACCACCCTGCCTCCTCTCTCTTGCGCCAACCTCCTCTCTCTTGCGCCAACCTCCTCTCTCTTGCGCCAACCTCCTCTCTCTTGCGCCAACCTCCTCTCCCTTGCGCCAACCTCCTCTCTCTTGCACCAACCGCGCACGCATGGCAGGTGCTGCTGCGGCTTTGGAGCAGAGTGCTGGGTGCACAGCTGGGGCAGCGCGTGCAGGCGGGCAGCAATGAGCGCAATGCTGCAGGGGGCGGGGCAGGGGAGCGGGGGGAGGCGGGGCAAGGGAGCGGGGGAGGCTGGGCAGGGGAGCGGGGGAGGCTGGGCAGGGGAGTGGGGGGGCGGTGCAGGGGAGCGGGGGAGGCGGGGCAGGGGAGCGGGGGAGGCGGGGCAAGGGAGCGGGGGAGGCAGGGCAGGGGAGCGGGGGAGGCGGGGCAGGGTTGCGGGGGAGGCGGGGCATGGGAGCGGGGGAGGCGGGGCAGGGGAGCGGGGGAGGCGGGGGGTAGGGAGAGAGGGTGCAGGGATCCTCCTATCCCCCGTTCCACCCTTATACCTTGCCGCACTTTTACCTCTTACCCTCCTCCCTTACTCCGTTCCTTCGTTCCCCCAGTCGTCGTCCTCTCCCTCTCTCTTCCTCCCTTCCTCCATCTCTCCCACACTCTCTGCCTTACAACCCTCTTTCCCCTCTCTGTCGCCCGTCCTCCCTCCCTCCCTTCCTTCCGTTCTCCCTTCCTACCATTCTCACATTTCTTTCATCCCCCCTCGATCCAGACCCCTTCCTCTTTCCATCTCCCGCTCTCCTACTCTCTTCCTCGCTCCAACCCTGCGTGTCAGTTTCACCCTTTTACCTTCCCCATTGTACCCGGTCACACTCTTTCCTCCCTCTTTCGTCCCTCTCTTTCTCCCTCTTTCCCCCTTCGCTTTCTCCCATCCACCCTTCCTCTCATCCCCATGTCCTCTCATCCCCATGTCCTCTCATCCCCATGTCCTCTCATCCCCATGTCCTCTCATCCCCATGTCCTCTCATCCCCATGTCCTCTCATCCCCATGTCCTCTCATCCCCATGTCCTCTCATCCCCATGTCCTCTCATCCCCATGTCCTCTCATCCCCATGTCCTCTCATCCCCATGTCCTCTCATCCCCATGTCCTCTCATCCCCATGTCCTCTCATCCGCCCTTTCTCTCATCCGCCCGTCATCCTCCCTTCCTCCCTTTCATCCTCCCTTCCTCCCACCCAACATCGTCCCCTCCTACTTCCCCTTCCTGTCTTCATCTATTTCTCTCCCCCCAATCCTCTGCCTCAGTTCCTTTCCCCGCTCTCTCCCCCCTTTCCACCCACGCTTCATATCGCCCCCCTTTCTTCCCTTCCTCTGTGTCTCCCTAGCTCATGTTCTCCATGCATGGATGGTTCCCTGCCTTCTTGCCTTACCATTGTCGTCGTTTCATATCCAACCCTGCTGCTCCCAACTTTGACACATCAGAGTTCGTGGTTTGTGTTTGTGCAGGTCTGCTATACATCCTGTTGTGTTGTGTTTGCTGTTAGCTACATCATATACTGATGTTGGATGCTTCTCATAATACACCACTATGTGATTCGGAGCATAAATGCACATGACCACCGCAAGTGCAACAAAGCAAATTACGTTTACATAAAGGTTGCCAAGGGTGGACTACAGGCACAAGCACAAATCTAAGAGGTGATAACTTTTCAACCCACTCCTGTTGGGACCCATGGTGCTGGGCACATGTACAAGCATGGTTCTGCGATGGAATGGGGAGGGAAGAGGGGATATGGCGAATAAGCGAGGGCTGGAGGTTGGAGGTACAGAAGGGCATGTATGGGAGGTGTGGACAGGGCAGAGGGGTGAACGAAGGGGGAAATAGAGTGGGCAGAGAGGAGAAGGGGGTGAGCAAAGGGGGAAATATAGTCAGCAGGCAGGAGAAGGGGGTGAGCAAAGGGGAAAGCCAGTGAGCAGGGGGGAACAAGGGGTGTGAACAGGGGTGGTGAGAGGGATTGTGGGGAGAAAGGGTTGAACGAAGGGGAATAGAGAGTAAACAGGGGGGAAAGATAAGTGAGTCCAGGGGGAAATAGAGTGAGCAGGGGGAGAGAGAGTGAGCAGAGGGGGAGAGAGTGAGCAGAGGGGGAGAGAGTGAGCAGAGGGGGAGAGAGTGAGCAGAGGGGGAGAGAGTGAGCAGAGGGGGAGAGAGTGAGCAGAGGGGGAGAGAGTGAGCAGAGGGGGAGAGAGTGAGCAGAGGGGGAGAGAGTGAGCAGAGGGGGAGAGAGTGAGCAGAGGGGGAGAGAGTGAGCAGAGGGGGAGAGAGTGAGCAGAGGGGGAGAGAGTGAGCAGAGGGGGAGAGAGTGAGCAGAGGGGGAGAGAGTGAGCAGAGGGGGAGAGAGTGAGCAGAGGGGGAGAGAGTGAGCAGAGGGGGAGAGAGTGAGCAGAGGGGGAGAGAGTGAGCAGAGGGGGAGAGAGTGAGCAGAGGGGGAGAGAGTGAGCAGAGGGGGAGAGAGTGAGCAGAGGGGGAGAGAGTGAGCAGAGGGGGAGAGAGTGAGCAGAGGGGGAGAGAGTGAGCAGAGGGGGAGAGAGTGAGCAGAGGGGGAGAGAGTGAGCAGAGGGGGAGAGAGTGAGCAGAGGGGGAGAGAGTGAGCAGAGGGGGAGAGAGTGAGCAGAGGGGGAGAGAGTGAGCAGAGGGGGAGAGAGTGAGCAGAGGGGGAGAGAGTGAGCAGAGGGGGAGAGAGTGAGCAGAGGGGGAGAGAGTGAGCAGAGGGGGAGAGAGTGAGCAGAGGGGGAGAGAGTGAGCAGAGGGGGAGAGAGTGAGCAGAGGGGGAGAGAGTGAGCAGAGGGGGAGAGAGTGAGCAGAGGGGGAGAGAGTGAGCAGAGGGGGAGAGAGTGAGCAGAGGGGGAGAGAGTGAGCAGAGGGGGAGAGAGTGAGCAGAGGGGGAGAGAGTGAGCAGAGGGGGAGAGAGTGAGCAGAGGGGGAGAGAGTGAGCAGAGGGGGAGAGAGTGAGCAGAGGGGGAGAGAGTGAGCAGAGGGGGAGAGAGTGAGCAGAGGGGGAGAGAGTGAGCAGAGGGGGAGAGAGTGAGCAGAGGGGGAGAGAGTGAGCAGAGGGGGAGAGAGTGAGCAGAGGGGGAGAGAGTGAGCAGAGGGGGAGAGAGTGAGCAGAGGGGGAGAGAGTGAGCAGAGGGGGAGAGAGTGAGCAGAGGGGGAGAGAGTGAGCAGAGGGGGAGAGAGTGAGCAGAGGGGGAGAGAGTGAGCAGAGGGGGAGAGAGTGAGCAGAGGGGGAGAGAGTGAGCAGAGGGGGAGAGAGTGAGCAGAGGGGGAGAGAGTGAGCAGAGGGGGAGAGAGTGAGCAGAGGGGGAGAGAGTGAGCAGAGGGGGAGAGAGTGAGCAGAGGGGGAGAGAGTGAGCAGAGGGGGAGAGAGTGAGCAGAGGGGGAGAGAGTGAGCAGAGGGGGAGAGAGTGAGCAGAGGGGGAGAGAGTGAGCAGAGGGGGAGAGAGTGAGCAGAGGGGGAGAGAGTGAGCAGAGGGGGAGAGAGTGAGCAGAAGGGGAGAGAGTGAGCAGAGGGGGAGAGAGTGAGCAGAGGGGGAGAGAGTGAGCAGAGGGGGAGAGAGTGAGCAGAGGGGGAGAGAGTGAGCAGAGGGGGAGAGAGTGAGCAGAGGGGGAGAGAGTGAGCAGAGGGGGAGAGAGTGAGCAGAGGGGGAGAGAGTGAGCAGAAGGGGAGAGAGTGAGCAGAGGGGGAGAGAGTGAGCAGAGGGGGAGAGAGTGAGCAGAGGGGGAGAGAGTGAGCAGAGGGGGAGAGAGTGAGCAGAAGGGGAGAGAGTGAGCAGAGGGGGAGAGAGTGAGCAGAGGGGGAGAGAGTGAGCAGAGGGGGAAGAGAGTGGGCATGTGAGTAAGGGAGTGAGCATGGGAGTGAGGGAGTGAGCCGGGGAAAAGAGTGGCGAGCAAAGGAGGGAAGAGGGCGAGAGGGGGGAAAATGGGTGAGAAAGGGGGAAAGTGGGGTGAGGACAGGGGGAGTGAGCAGGGGGAATGGGAGTGAACAGGAGAGAAGAGAGTGAAGGTGGGGGGAAGAGAGTGAGCAGGGGGGAGGAGAGAGAGCAGGGTGGACGAGAAGAAGGACGGAGGGCGAAAGTGAAGAGAATGGGAGGATCGGAGGCAGAGGAGGGGAGAACGAGCGAGGAATGGAGGGGTGCGGAGTTGGGTAGGCTGGGAGGCCGGTACGATGGGACAGGGGAAGAGAGGAATGGGGAACACGGAAAGAGGTATTTCTGTGTGCGAGGATGTTGGTGAGAGTGAACGTAGGGTGGGGGAATGGAGGAAATAAAGACGGGCAATGGGAGGGGTAGAGAAAGCGAAGGGCGGGGAAGCAAGAATCAGCAGGGGGGGATCGAAGGCGACGGAAGGAGGTGAGCGAAGGCGACGGGCGCGTAAGCGAAGGCGACGCGCGGGGAAAGCGAGGCGACGCGCGGTGGAAGTGAGGCGATGCGCGGGGGAAGCGAAGGCAACGCGCGGGGGAAGCGAAGGCGACGCGCGGGGAAATCGAAGGCGACGGGGGGGAAGAAGCGAAGGCGACGGGTGGGATAAGAAGGCAACGGTCATCCGAAAGCGAAAGTGGCGACGAGCGGGGGAAGCGAATGCGACGGGCTGCGGAAGCGAAGGCGACGACGAGGGTGACGGACAGAGGAAGCGTCGGACCTGGGGAAAGGAAAGCGAGGGCGAGGGGATGGTTACGCTTGGCCAAACGTGTGGGTTATGCGAACCCTGCATTCTACACCATATCTCATCGCACGCCGCACAATATCCTTACGCTTCGAACTCCCATTCCGCATCCTACACCATCGCATCGCGCCTTGATCCCTCTAGAGTCAACGGTCACGCCCTGCCTGCACGTTTTCTATATTATGCCTAGTTTTAGTCTGCATGCTAGGATTGTCAAAGTGTGCACAGTTTGGTACGCACGCTCAACTCTGGTTGTTGTGGGAGGCACACCATCCATCACAAGTCTTCTTTGAAGCGACACAACTTTGTCGCAAACTGGTTTCGCGAGTGAAAGGGCTTCGCAACCCAACCGAACCTCCCTCTGGCTGCCTTCCGAACCTAGTTTTTTGGCGTTGACTTCCGTTGAGTAATTCAGGTCTTGGGCTTTAACGACACCTCTGCAGCAATCTGGCAGTGGCTGGCGCTGGAGCAGTGACAATATATGTTGTATCCTCGGCATTCCCTCCATTCGTTCCAGTTTCTCTAGTTTCTATTCTTCCCCCTACAATCTGCTAGTTTTCGTTCCAGTTAGTCTTCTTTGCGTCCGTAGATGACGGTTCTGAAGTTCGCCCGCCATAGAAGTATGGACAAGTGTAGACGAAAGTACACGTCTGATTGGCTTCCATGCTATAAGATATCTGGAAACTTGAGTGATGACCAATGATCGGGTGTGTTTACACGTCACCGGGTGGCGGGCGGACAAGTCTGGAACCGTGGCCTTAGTCTCGAATTTCTATCTTGGATGTTTTCCTTAGCACCCTAGCACCCTAAGAGTCGAAGAAGCACCTTTTTATTTCGCTGCGCTATCGCTTCCTTTTGTTTTCGAGATTGTAACAAGAATTAACCTCGATTTTTATTCCTCTGTTTTGCAGCACGTGCTTACGATACAGAAAAGGGAATTTGCCAACGAAGTAATCTCCTTCGCTATCGCCCTGTCTCGTCAGGTCTTTAGTAATGTAGCAGAACTTACGTCTGTAGTTTGTATGTTTGCAGATTTCCTGGTTAGCTTTGCGCCGAAGTCCTTATCGACATGTGTCGCCGTGGTGTCTCTCGGTACCAAAAGCATGGACATGCTTTTTTGAATCACTTTCAGATGCAAAGCCAGGTATGTTATCCACCCAATCTGCAAGCTCTGTTGGGTTTTAATATTAAATTTCTCACGACTAATCTCTGCTAGCGGCCCTGTGTTGAGCGTTGTTGCATCTCAGGGATGTATTACCATCTCATGCATACCGGTATCCCTAAACTTCATTGGAACCTTGATGTGTTCTTGTAGTGTTGATGAGATTTATTTTGGTAGTATAATTTCAGAGCAGTAAGCTTTCAGCAGGAACACAAATGATTTTTGCAGGTCATGGTAATTGTAATATTGATACTATCACTGTTCGGACTGGAAATTTTTCGTCTGCATCATTGGAAACTGTGATAATTGGAGAATCAAGTCTGCGTCTTTGTAGAAATCGTCCATAACCTCTGGAAGTTGGAATTGGATTTAGGTTTAGCGAATTTGCAGAGAAGATTTATTCTCTGGACGTAAATGATGTCCCTACGTAATTTGTTGTTCACCTGTGTAATCACAGGTGTTGATTTCTACTATTACGAAATGATGATTTCTGAGCCTCCGAAGCGCATTGCCGGTGCCACCAAGGGATTTCCTGAAGGATTGCCTGCAGGTGTTCCCGTCCTGAATTCCTTGAGCCTAGTTTTCGGGCTCATTTCGCTCCGAAGTCCTGAACTCTCGCTGGACCTTCTGAGCCTTCGAAGCGCATTATCGATGTCCTGAGCGAGGTCCTGGACGATTCCCGAGGGATTTGCTGGAGGATTGCCCGCAGGTGTTCCGTCGTAAATTCCTTGAGCCTGGTTTCAGGCTTTCGCTGCTGAATCCTGAACTCTCGCTGGAAACTAGCTGAAAGCCAAGCCTGAAGTAGAGCTGCAGCTCCAAGATAAAAGATAGAGTTTCCTCTGGAGTCAGGGACCAGACTCGCGACACCTTAACCTGCGATCTAAGATGGATGCCGCGAACCATGGCGGGAAAACGACCATTGCAGAGAAGTGCGTGGAGGTTTATCAACCTCGCACTCGCTTGCCAACGCTCCTGTTAATTTCCTTTCTCTGATTAACTTTGCAGTTCCGTCAGACTTTCAGACTTATTGTTCTACTCATCGTACTCGTCTTTTGCGCCTGCTCGTCTGTCCGTGCGTGTGTGCTTCTCTCTCCCTCACCCGTCAGGCCGGCCGCAGGGAGTAGCCTCGCGAAATTCCCCATCAGCGAGCTGTACATCGTAGAGCGTTACCTTGAGGCGGTTCAGAGACAGCCCGTCGTCGCCAGTAGCAGCTTCCTGGACCGGCAACACCATGCTGGAGCTCCTGGCGCGCACGACGGCTCAGACCAGACGAATTTGGAAGTCATGCTCAGCTTCCAGAGCGTAGGATCCGGGGCTAGAGGGTGATATAAACACTTATTTATATAATTTATTTAATTTCTTTTGCCAAGTTGGTCCACTGAAGTTGCTACGTGGGCGTGTTCGTTCACATACGAGCAGTGATCTAGTCACACACGCATATGCACAGTGCACACAGACATACACAGTGCACACACACACGCATGCACTGTGCACACACACACACACACACACATATGCACAGTGCACACAGTCTCACATGCACAGCGCGCACACACACATGCATAGTGGACACACACACACATACACAGTGCACACACACATGCCCAGTGCACACACACACACAAGCTTGCTCCGCATACTAACGGTCTCGTGCACTTTCAACGAAATCGTCCGTGTACCGTTCTGTGCCTCCCATTGCTGTCCTTCCTGCACCTCCCATTGCTCCCCTTCCCACAGGACCCCATCCCGACCTCGCTCACGCGGCTCCCCACGGCCCTGCAGAAGAGAGCTGTGGGAATGTTCCAGGAGATTCTACACTACATGGGGCTCAAGGGCGCGCCTGTCACCGACGAGCGTGAGCTGGCGCAGACAGTGGTTCGCATCCTCAAGGTGGTCCTTGGGAAGCCAGAGATGCGGGACGAGCTGTACGCGCAGCTGCACAAGCAAACGCGGAATAACCACGACAGGGACGCGTGCTTGAGGGCGTGGGAGCTGATGCACCTCATCTGCAAAATGTGGCCCACCCTAGGCTGACCCAGCGAAATTACTCACCCCAAGGTGACTACAAGGTTTCCTGTACCTCACCCAAAGGTGACTTACAGGTCAAGTTCAGTCGGCCGAGACCCGCAGGTTGCCTTGAGGTTACGAATTTCACTGGAAATTACGCGCCTGACCCGAAAATGACCCCAACCTGACACCGCAGCGCGCTCCAAAAAAGTTCGAGCCGCTATTCCGTTGAACATTGGCCAATCGGAAGGCGATAACATGCCATAAATGGCTAGGGTCGCATCGAGGGAAAACATTAGCCAATCGTACGTCGAAATTTCCCGGGTCGCGACTTCGAGCTGACATTGACGAATCGCACACGTTCGGAAAAAAAAACATGGCCTGAATAGTTGAAATAAGGCGAAACAAATCAATTGCAGTTACACTCATAACAGATTAGTATTCCCAACATATGCTCTTTGTAATTAACGCTGTTTCCAACTTGTAAAAATGAATATGATAATATGAGTTTCATTTTTTTAAAAAAATTTCCTCCAAAAAAAGTTCTAAATGCTGCCTGGCATTTTTATTTATGATATATTCTTGGAGGTACGAAATTTGTACTAGGATGCCTGGTACACAATAAAAAAAATGCTATAACACCCGAATCTGGTAACATGTCGCCATTTCGCGCGCGACCTGCGTAGCACCCGTCGCGTCACCAAGGGCGACCTGTAGGCGAAACAATGTTACAACCCACCTGCCAAAACACGTCCCCCCCCTCCCCCACCCCCCCCCCCCCCCCCCCCCCCCCCCTGGCGCGATCGCCTAACCCCAAACACATGAAATCAGAGCAGCCTATCACGAGCAGGGGGACCAGAATCAGGTGAGACTTGTACACTGTGGCATGGCCATTGGTCTGAAAACGGAAAGAACTGCCAGCTCAGTACGTTTTCAATGCTGGAAATTTGAGCCACCTGTCATGCACTGCTGGTCGAATCAAAAGCTGCCAGCTGCGCCGAAAACTGCACAGCTGCCGTCGCTCCACAGAACAACAGTGAACCACATATTCCAAGTCATCCAATTTCTTCCCCAACCCTTTCAGCATACCTCGCCCAACCCCAGTACCGTTGCTAAACCTTTATGAAACGTGTAACACCGCGATAAACCTAGTTTAGTCACAAAGATAGCCCATTGAACTTTGCTCTGCTGAGTCTATGTTCATTTGCTTACAGCAGCTCGACTTTTGTGTCTGCTTTTCTATGCACCCTGCACTTAGGAAATTTAGCAGGCAGCGATGAGGTTCGAACGAGTCATGTTTCGTCGTGCAGATGCGGTCTCCTTATACAACAAAAGCAACGATCAACTTCTTACCATTTGCGCTGTCGTGCAGCTGATACGCCCATATCCTTTAAATTTGTTTATTTCTTTAAAGGTTGTTCTCCCTTCTCCGGTGTCAGAGCTGCCGTCAGAGCTGGCGACAGAGCGCCGGCGTCAGAGCTGCTGGTGGGAAGGGAGGCAACGGGTGGTGGCAAGGAGCGATGGTGCGGGGGTGGTTGGGCAGGTGGCGGGGAGCGACGAAGGTCTAACGAGGGGCAGCAACGGCTCCAATCGTGGCTTCTAGCAGCCGTGGGTGGGTGACCATCGAGCTGGTAAAAAAGCGCGCACTTTTCCTGTTCCTTTTCTCAACATGGCAGTACACGTGGCGGTCTGTTGTTTATTTATAACAACGTGGTTTTGACTGGGTTGTATGTTGGCTATTGGTACAGGGCGCAGCAACGGCTCCTGTCGTGGCTTCTTCCCCGTGGCTCACGCTGCTACGAGCAGCCGACATCTACGTGGGTGAGGAAGCATGCCTTTTAAATTCACGTTCCTTTACCCAACATGGCAGTACATGTGGCGGCGTTTTGATATTTATTACAACATGGTTTTCATTCGCGTGTAAGCGGCTTCCCTACTTGACATTACATGTATTCGTGTTTTCTTTCACAGCGTTTGTATTCTGAGTTGTGTGCAGAATTTGCTATGATTATGTGGAGGACAATCAGTACGAACATTTTTTGTGTGGGTGTAACGGTTTGTACAGCACTGTGGTATGTACTGTTTCTTACATGTTAATGTTTTCTGGCTGCGTTTATTGCCTCCTGTGTCTGCTGCTGGTGTGTGGCAGGTGGTCGTCGGATTGCAAGATCGCTATCGTTCGGTTACCTTGATTTTACCATGTCTAGTAGATGGTATGGTCTTGAGCGCTATGTAGATGTGCTAAGATGCGTATAGTTGGTGTGCAGTGTACCGTGGTATAGCGACTGCCCTTGCGTGTATACTTCACCTTAATATATTGTATTTCCTGATCCCTACGGTAATTGGAAATGTTGGAATACTGTGCAACATTAATCATTAGTATACGAATTCGAATTATTTTATGGTGTAGCATGTACAGTAAAAAATTATAGCATGTAATGGATCACTCTATTGCGGGAGGACGACTCGGATGAACAGTGCTGACCTGCGCGTCACCTTTGGGTTGGCTGCCAGGTTAGGTTAGGGTCAATGTTGAGTGACCCCAACTTGACGGACCCATTGACTCTCGACTCACCAAGGCTCGTGACCCAAAGGTGACTTCCAGGTCAATTTCGGGTTTGGTTGGGGTGAGACGATTTTGCAGATGCTGTGCGCGTCAGTGGCACCGCCGGGGGAGCATCTCGGGACGCCTATGACCGAGTACGTGGAGGAGGTCGCGAACGATGCAGCGGTAGACGAGGAGGTGAAGTCGCAGGCGATTGCCACGTGGCATGCGCTCAACAAGGCGATGGAGGTTGGGACGAGGGAGACCGTTCCGACCGTTGATGAGCTGCTCGCGCTGACGATGGGGAGAGAGCTGATGAAGGTCAAGACAAAGGTGTTTTTTGTGGACGATACATTCGAGGAGGTGGAGTACGACGCATCCACAACCATTGCAGAGATCTTCAAGGTGTGTGTGGTAGAGAAATGGGGAAAGGACGGAGGTAGAGAGTGGATTCGGATCGACGAATGGGTAGAGGAATCGGTTCGAGGACATGAGGAGAGTGTGGCACGGAGTGGGGCAGCCCCGCGTGTTGAGGCTGAACCTTCTGGGCGGTAAGCTTGGGTTAGCGCTTGCTACCAAGCCCCACCATCTCCCTCACCCCACCTTTCATAACCCTTACCTCTCCGCTATATCATCGCCCCTCTTCCCTGCTGCATCCCCACATCTCAGCAGGCCATGGGGAGTTCGAAACCTTTGGGATGCTTGGGGTGTTGCTGCTAATATGCACAGCCACGTTTCACCTCCTCTCCCCCCATTCATCTCCCCACCTCTTCCCTTTTTCATCTCCCTTCCTCTCCGCTATATCATCGCCTCTCTTCCCTGCTGCATCCCCACATCTCAGCAGGCCATAGGAAGTTTGAAACCTTGGGGGTGTCTCTCCTATCTAAATCTCTCCATGTAACTCACATGCCCTGTGTGACCTTGATTGCTACTGTCATGCTGGTTGCAGAGCATTGTGAGCAGCATTCGGTTAGGGGAGTTTCAGGTGTTCGGCTTGTTCGAGCACCGGAAATACACCCCTCTAGCCAACGACAATCCCGACAACATAGCCAGTGAGTTCAGACATACTGCTGGTTCGGGCTATGACAGAGCTGTTACAAATGAGTAAATCATGTATTCTGTGGTTACATTTATGTATTCTGCAGTGTCAAGCAAATTTTTGTAATTTGGCGTATACAATGTTGGTGAAAGAACACGGTCTGTAATTGTTTCAAGTTCCAAGCTAGTTGTGGTTGAAGTAACTTGGGGTTGTCAGTTTTGGCTAAATGCTCTTTCACTGGACGAAGCATTTATGCCTCCGTTCACAATTGCAATCACATCGTTGCGTTGTTCCTTTGTTGTGCAGACGACTACATGAGCATTGAGGAGAACTCTTATATGGGGGACGTTGTGGCTGAGATGAGGAGCTTCGGCGAGAAGAGAGAGCGACAAGTGGAGCTGCGCCTGATGTTCCGCAAGAAGATCTTCCGGGACAACGAGAAGACAATTACTGATCCACTTTTCATCCGCCTCTCGTATATCCAAGCAATGCAAGACTACGGAGAGGGCAACTACCCCATGCCCCCGGATGACATGGCGCAGCTCACGGCGCTTCAGCTCATTGTCGACCTTGGCGTGCTGCCTGAGCCTGAAGCGACACCGTAAGTTCAGTCACGTGGGCCTGCTGTATTGGGTGTGTGGGGGAATGGAGGGGAAAGGGGGAAAGGTCAGTGGGGGTGAGTGCGTGAAGCGCCTTGCCCAGGTTTCCGTCATTTCAAACGGTCATCATATTGATAGGGCAGGGGTTATGCACATGTGCACGGTAAGTATGGCAATCAAACAAACAAGCACACTTAGCCTATTCTACCTTGTCCTGCCCTACTGGGGCTCGCGCACGGGTTCCAGCACGGCCAAACAGTCCCCAGGGGACAGGGCCGTGTGTGGACCTTCGAGAGGCGGGTTTTCCGCCTGGGCAGCGATGTTGGACTGCACAAGCCAGCCAACGCCACTCTGGACCCCATCACCACCAAGTGAGTGGTCTGGCCTGGATTGGGCGTTTGGGCGTTGACAGCGATTGGCCGAGCCGCCCCATCCGACTTCATGAGAGCAACGGAGGTGAGAGGTGGGAGGTTGCCTTTGAGAACGGCGTGGAGGAGGTTGAGGACGGACGTGTTTGTAAGTGCAGTGTCCTGAAGGTGTTCAAATGTGGTTCCTCATGGACCGGCGCCGACCCCGTTCTCGCAGCTGGTAAGCAACTTGGTAAAGGCCAGTTCAGAGATGGCAAGCGGGGGTGGGGAAGGGTCCTCAGGCAGGCGACTGGAATGGTGGGGTCGGCATTTGGGGGTTTCCCTCGAAGTGCCTCGAGCACAGTAGCAGAGGCCTAAACACTGAGGTTGATTCTAGCGCCATCACTGCTCGTCAAAGTCTGCCGCGCCTTCCATTCTGGCGATTTTCCCGGTGTCCTCTGGTTGGTTGTGTGGTGGTGGTGGCAGGTTTATTGCCTCGACTGCTGCCGTGTAAAGTGAGTGCCAATCCCCTTGGATGAACCTCTGCAGTCTGTTCATGAGTGTGCTCTAGTCGGGGTGTCTTGATAAGTATTGGCGGAGTGTCAGGCAAGGGAGAAAAGGCAACAAGCGCCACGCTGGGAGAAATTTGGGGCGAAATTCGGAGCTGTGTTGTTAGAGGGCGAGCACAAAAGTTTGGCGGATTGCTTGTGGTAACCAATCCCTCTCTCAATCCTACTTTCCCTCCCTCCCTCCCATCTTCCCTCCCTCGTTTTCTCTCTCCAAATCTGCCCTCGTTCTCCCAGGGACTGGCAAGCGCAGGTGGAGAAACGGATCCCTGCGCAGCTCCAGTCTCTGAGGGAGAAGCCAGAGTGGGCAATGGATGTTCTCACTCGCTACAAGGAGCTGGTGAGCATCCACCCTGTTATAAGAGCTGCTGTTGATTAACGGGGTGCTGCTGGCACTGCCCAAGGCCAGCCCAAGCAAGGCTGGGGGCCTGGGGCAGCCAAAAGTGCTCCAAGAAAGACTGCATCAGGCGAGCTTTCTGCAATTTTTTTACCTCTGACTGCTGATGGTGATACAAAGCTGGTTGCTGCTGCTTATGGTCATGATGCTTTTGGTGATGCTGCTGCTGCTGTCTATGGTGGTGCTACTAGTGGCTGCATTGTGAGAATATTTCAAACACTTGCAGCATGTGCATCACACGGATACAAAAAGTCAGAAACCCCCTCATCACTGGCACATGGATATGGGTATGCGCATTTGCCTCACACTCACTCTATCTGTCTTTACTTCTCGCCTTCCCACTCCTCCCTGCCATCCAGATCCAGTCACAATCAACACCTCAAGACGCGATGCAGCAAGCGTTGGGAATTATTCGAGCCCTCCCATATGGCGGGTCAGTTTTTTACCACGCGAGGCGCGTTCAGGACCCCATCGGATTGCTGCCGGAGCGAGTGATCATCGGCGTCAATAAGCGCGGGGTAAGTCACGCTGTTTTCCAGTGAGGGGCATGAAGGATTTAAAGAGCTGTGTATGAGCAACGAAACAAGGAGCATCTTCCTACATACACACTCCCTCCCTCCACAGGTGCACTTTCTGCGACCAGTCCCGAGAGAGTACATCCATTCAGCGGAGCTGTACGACATCATAGAGTATTGCGGCAGCCCCGCCACGCTGTCCTTGGAGTTCATTGTGGCGGACTCACAGCGCGAGGCGGACTCACAGCGCGAGGCGGACTCACAGCGCGAGGCGGACTCACAACACACCTTCGAGTTTGAGACCACGGAGGGCGTGGAGATTTTCTACGCCATCGCGACTCACATCGATGATGCCGTCGCTCGCCGTTCCGCTAGGCAGAAGGAGAAGCAGCAGAAGGCAGAGGAGAATGTGCGCCGGATCGATGTGCTGATGAAGGCAGTGAGAAGGATGGCCGGGGATATTCAGCAGGTAGAGAGGGATTTCTTTCTTGCATGCACCTCCCTGTCCCTTTATTGCACGTACATGTCATGCTAGCCTTGTCTGTGCTCCCTGCCCTGTCATCCTACCTTTTGCTTATGAGTCTGCTCAACGATGCAAGAACACGCGTCACTGTATTCTACTCCCATTCTGTCTGTATCAATTGGCTCGTTTGTCATACGACCGATTGCCTCATCCATCCCGCTGAACGTGGTGGGCAGGGGAGAAGAGGAGCAGACGCAGTGCTGCTGTGTGAACCTCCTCTTAAATTTTTATCTGCTGCCCCTCAAATGCCATTTGCCCATCCAGCTGAAGAAGGACCGGGAGATGCTGAAGGGGGTGGCCAGGCGAGCGATGGAGAAGGCGCAGGCAGCTGTGCGGGTCAAGGAAGCCTTGGAGCAGCGACTGGAGATCCTGGAGCTCTCAAATGGCAACAAGGTGAGGTTTTTTTTTTTTTTGCCAGAGGCGCCTAAAGATGTCAAAGCTAGTGGCGCTGCAGGGCAGGCAGGCCTTGGAGCGGTAGCTGGCGGTAGCATCTGAAACTGATTCAGCTCCTCATTGGCAGGGAGGAGGGAGTAGGAGTGAGTGCAGTAAGAGCATCATCTTGCACTCACAGCAGCATCTTGCACTCACAGCAGCATCTTGCACTCACATAATCCTTCGCTGTTCCCATCATCCATTGCTTCTCCCTCATCCCTTGCTGCTCTCGTCATCCCTTGCTGCTCCCATCCCTTGCTTTTTATCATCCATTGTTTTTCTCATCATACCTCGCTGCTCCCACTAACCCTTGCTGCTCCCAATATCCCTTGTTGCTCCTAACATCCCTTGCTGCTTCCATCATACTTCGCTGCTCTCCCCGTCTCACACTTCTGTTGTGCTTGTTGGATTAAGGTGTTGGAGCAGCGCTCGTCAGCAGAGCACGATACGCTGGAAACCAGGCTGAGGAAGGAGGTGAAGGCGAAGGAGGCGCTGGCGAAGCAACTGCAGGCGGTTTCTAAGGAGCAGGAGGAGCTGAGGGGGATGAAGGCGGTGAGTCTCTTCATATGTGGGCTAAATGCATGATGTGTACGACTGTGATTATTGTGTTTGTAGTGTATGAGATGAGAGGGAGAAAGAGGCGAAGTTGAAGTATTTGGAGGAGATGCAAGATTTTTTGTGCCATCGCGACTCACATCGATGATGCCGTCCTCGCCGTTCCGCTAGGCAGAAGGAGCAACAGCAGAAGGCAAAGGAGGATGTGCGCCGGACCAGTGTGCTGATGAAGGCAGTGAGAACTATTGACACGCTTATTGAGCAGGTAGAGAGGGCTTTCTTCCTTGCATGCACCTCCCTGTCCCTGTATTCGTGCTAGTCCTGTCTGTGCTTGCTGCCCTCGCATCCTACACTTCAACCAGAAAACGAGTGTTTCACTTATTAGTCCGCTCAATGATGCAAGATCATGCCTCACTGACTCTTTCTCTCATATTGTCTGTACGCTCGTTTGTCATGAGGACTACTGCCACATTCATCTAGCTGAAGGTGGTGGGAAGGCGAGCAGAGGAGCAGTGATGCCATGTGAACCCCCTCTCAACTTTTTCCTTGCGGCCCTTTGCCTCAAACACCATTTGCCCATTTAGCTGAAGAAGGAACGGGAGGAGCTGAAGAAGGAAAACGAGGAGCTAAAGACGATGGCCAGGCGAGCAGAGGAGAAGGCAGAGGCAGCTGTAAGGGACAAGCAATTCCTGGAGCAGCAGTTGGCGAATCTGGAGGCTAAGAAGGCCAACGAGGTGAGTCTATGTTGGATCTCAGAGGCGCCTCAGAATAGACAGGTGTTGGTGCAGCACGTGGAGATCTTAGAGGGTAAAAAGGACAAGGCTTGAAAAGAGGTGCAGGAGGATACAGGGGAAGGAGAGGACTCAGAGGTGCGGCTCATCCACCCTGCGTGCTCTTCCCAACACCCCCCCCCCCCATGTGGCTGACCCAGGCTATGTACTCTTTCTGCTTACATGTGACAGTCCCCGTTCGCCCACTCACTGCTGTCGCACTCTCATTCCCCCGCTTGCACATGCCCCATGCCAACATGGCCACCATATCGTCCTCATGGGGTGCAGGAGGGGGACTCGCTGTGCTGCACGCCTCAGTCGAGTCACGCAGAGGAGCATGTGGTCGCGCCCTCCCTCACCACCTCATGCACACCGCTCCCTGCACCCACACCGCTCCCTGCACTCACACCGATGCCTGGTGTTGCGGAGGGGAAAAGGGTTCTTGCCGTGCCCACAGCACCGCCTGCTCCAAGGAAGACGCGCCTTGAGGTATGAATGTTTCACCTCTCATTACCTGCTTCTCTACGCTTCTCCCTAGCACGCTCTTCTGCCACGTTCACATTTCTCCTATCCTGTTTTCTCCGAGCTTGCATGCTCTAGATTGGCAGTGGTGCTAGAAATTCGGTTGATGGTTGAGCGGTTGTCATTGGCTACAGCGAAAGCCCCTTTCTTCGACTGGACCAGTGATCAGCTTTAAACACTCTTTTATCTCGCCCCCCCCTCTTCATTGGTCCTGCCTCCCTTGATTGGTCCTCCTGTCGGCTGCATGACAGAGGGTGGAGCGGGTTCTGCATATGGTGGAGGACGACTTGCAGAGCAGGGATGCGATGCTACAAGAAGTGACGGCAGATAGGGACCGTCTACAGCGGGAGGTGGAGAGACTCAATGGCGTGGTGGAGCAACAAAAAAGTGCGGCGGAGCAACTCGATGGCATGGTGCAGCAACTCATTGGCGTGACGGAGAGGGAGAGGGAGAAGAGAAGGGCCGCCGAGGCAAAGCTACAGGCCCGCGGACGGTAGCTGGGCGCAGATGGGTTCGTGGTATAAATGTTGTACAGTGTTTCAGATACCAGTAGCCACATTTGATTACTTTCTTCTGGTGTGAACAAAGATATTGGTTTTATTCAAGTACAATAATCATCATTGTTACATGCACCTTACAAAAACCAATTGATCAACGTAATTTGGAAACTACTGGCTTAGTGACTTGCATCAAGATGTGAGCATTGCTGCACAATCCATAAGGTGGTGCAGAACCACAATACAGTACTCTAGGTGTTTTCCAGCTTCAGCCCAGCTATAGCACAGCTACAGCTCATCCCTGATGTCCGAGTCAACAGCTTTGCTCTTTTTCGTCTTGCTCTTCTTTTTCTTCTCTCTGGCAGCTTCCTCCTCTGCCTCTTTGTCAGCCTGCCATGCGAGAGGAAAGAGGGAGGGGAGTGTGGGAGGACGAGGTTGAGTGAGAAGTAAGTAACGCAACGCGCAAGAGCAGTGCTACTGAGGGAGAGCAGTGAGTAGGGATGACGCACATGGGAGATGGTGAGCACATAGGATATGGAATGGCATGAGGGTCAACAGGTGAGTAATACAGGCTTAGGGTCAAAGTTGGAAAGGGGCAGAACATGCACCAACACGGGAGTGACAGGCACGGGCCGGGTTGGTGGGATAACTGTGGGATGCAAGGTGTAAGGGAAATGCCGCAGTGATCGTGAGGCGGATGGTGGGAGAATGGCAGGGTTGGCGGGGAAAAGGGCAAGGGAATCACTGCAAGGGCACCGTGCAAACACGCGGTGACAACAGGGGTCATAGGCATGCGCTGACCCACAGGGCCACCATGCGCTGACCCACCAGGGCACCAGGGGTGAAAGGGCCACCACAATGTGGTGACCTGCAGAATTGTGTGCTCCTTGGCGGCAACAACGTCGACGTCATCCACCTGCTCACTCATGATATCCACCATTCAAACTCCTTTGCCATGTGGATGGTGCAGCATGAGTGCGTAATGCCGTAAGGTGACATGCGCATAAGGGGACATGGGAAAGAGGGGACACGTGGATGAGGGAGATTAAGGGACAGTGGGGTTACCAGACGGTGCAATGAGGTGTCGTGAGATGGTGTGGAAAAGCCAGGGGTACCACTTGGTTGCCGTGCGCTTGAGCTGGTCGAGAGGGGAGTCGGCATTGAACAGACCAATCACACACAGCCTGTGGGTGGGGAGAGAGGAGGGGAGAGGAGAGAGTGCGGAAGGGAGAGGAGAGAGTGCGGAAGGGAGAGGAGAGAGTGCGGAAGGGAGAGGAGAGAGTGCGGAAAGGAGAGGAGAGAGTGCGGAAGGGAGAGGAGAGAGTGCGGAAAGGAGAGGAGAGAGTGCGGAAGGGAGAGGAGAGAGTGCGGAAAGGAGAGGTGAGAGAAAGGAGAGGTGGGGGAGGGCAGAGGTGTGCGCCTGCCACAGCATTTGGGTGCCCCAGTGTGCGAGGGAGGGAAGGCATGCAGCAAGGCAAATGGCGTGCCAATGACAGGCTGCGTCTGTCATGCAAATAACATCCTAGGCTTGATAAGCATTCCGTCTGTACGACGTCCTCGTGCCCATCCTTGCCCTCCCCCAATGCAACCATCTCTGCTGTTGGCGCCGCAAACTGCCGTGCTGCTGCCACCAACTGGGACAGAAGGGAATGGGTTGGGGAAAGGGTGGAGATGTGACATGGTGCCAGCATGGGACAAGGGACCTGACCCTCACGCACTTGCCTGCATGACCACACCCCTAGACCACTTGCATGGTAACTGAGCGGACCAGCACAGCCACGTACCAATTAACACTTGGCATGCGACATGTGCACCCAACCCCCCGTATCAACTGCACGAGCTGAGGTGCCACAGAACAGAGGTGTACTTGAGGGGGCCAGGAGAGTCCTGCACTGTGAGCTGCATGAGAGGCTCCACCTCACCTTGTTACCATGTGACATGGCATGCAGCGAACCACCACAACCAAACTCCCTACTACTTGAGGTGCTCCACCCAGCCCCCCATTCCAGCTGCATCAGCAGCGGCACCTACATTGTGCTTGGCATATGCCCACCGACTACCTACATGAGCTGTGGCGCCACTGAGTGGTACTTGAGCGGGCCGGGAAGTCACAAGCCAACCCCCCACCTGCATGGCATGCGACATGCGCAGTGCCACACCCACCCTCACCCTCCCACCTGCATGAGCTGCGGCGCCACAGTGTGGTACTTGAGCGGGCCGGGGAAGTCGCGCACCGTCAGCTACACCCCACACTCCCCGACCGACCTGCATCGTACTTGCCATGCGAAAGGCGCAGTACCGCACCCCACCCAACCCCACCTGCATGAGTTGTGGCGCCACCGTGTGGTGCTTGAGCGGGCCAGGAAAGTCCCAAAGTGTCAGTTGCACCTCGCCCTCCCTCCCTGGACTGGGCGCCGGGAACAATATCGACATCTGCCATGGTGCAGAGCGGTGGGGAGGGGTGGAGAGGGGAGGAGAGGGGTCAATAGGGGGTGTGTAAGAATGTAGGACTGCAGTGATGGGTAAAGAAAAATTGGTAACATACACTGGGGGGGAGTTCGTGACCCAGCTGTCAGCGGCGGTTTTCGCGAGGGTCACAGTAGTTGTGCACACGGTGCTACCTCAGGGGCCAGAGGGAGTGAGTTTGTTGCCAGGATTGAAGGGGAAGGTGAAAGATTTCTTAACGGGGGATGAGGTGAATTGTGTACGGGATAATATGGATGCCGCGGTGCCTTGGTGGTATGAGGTGAAACATGCCAAGGTGGTGGCGGACAGGGAAAATTGGGGAGACTGGTTGCCGGAGAAACTTCGGCCACTGGGGGAGGCATTGAAGCGGGCGCGATTGGAACAACGTGCGGCGGCCCAGCCAGCAGCGCAGGGGTAGCGCCAGGTGCGTCCATGTGTGGTGGGGGGGGTTGGACTTGGGGGTGATGGGAGGGGAGGGTGGGGGCAGTGAGATGTGCCTCACACGGCCATTGCTTGCTCTGTCTTGCTGCTTCCGTGGGATGTTTCGGCCGTCACGGCCATTGTTCCCTTCCCATGCACCCCCGCCCATCCCATGCACCCTCTCCCATCTCACGCGCCACTCCCTTACCCTTGCGTCCCCTAGTCTCATCCCATTCAACCCCCTCCCATCCTTTTGTGCGCTTCACTGCATGGCAGAGGGGCAGCACAGGGCATTGCGCTGCAGCGAGTGGGGGGGCAGCAGCAGGCTGTACCCGCATGGACGTCACACCTTCCCAGCGGTCAACTGCAATGCCAACACTCGCTCCCTCTCTTCCACATCCCCTCCTCTTTTTGCATCGCCTCTTTATCGCCACCCATTTTTCCCTCCCCCCCCCCCCCCCCCCCACACATCGCCTCCCTCCATGACGCCTCCTTTCGCATCACCTCCCCTCAGGGCGTCTATGGCGCTGTAGGTTAACTGAAGTATGTGGCTTATGTCTGGAGTGTAGCAGTCAACAAAATTGGATGTTCCACCGTTTCTAAACAAGTGAATGCATGCCGGTAGCTACCGTATATGTGCTAACCCACAGTATCAATTTCCACTTCACATCACATTGCATGTGCACAGCAACGTGACACGCCGATGGACCTCTTGTCTGATTCGTCTGACGGTTTTCCACCTCATGTGTTTCTGTTTTTCCATACCGTATTATTCATGGCTCAGTAATGATTAGGATAGTCCGTTTGTAGCCATGGCCTCGTTCCTCTGCTCTGCTCGATCCATGTAGCTGTTTCTAGCAGGGTGGCGCGCAGTAGCCTGTAGGCTAGTGCAGTTGCAAGAAATAACAAGTGTCCAGCTTGAGCAAACTGCGAGAGCGCAAGAAAGCGAGGCAAGGCGACCATGTGGCCCCTTGCTTCACATGCAACTGTGAGAGTACAGGGGAGTGCTTCATCATGCATCGTATTGGATTTACGGGTCCTGTTTTGTCCATTGCACGCAAGTGGCACAGCATCCTCATGTTTGCATCCTCGCTTTGCTCCCTTCGTCCGTCCACTAATTACTATCCCTCTTCACAACCCCCTCTCCTTCTCCCCTTCTCCCTTGGCCCCCTCCTTCTCCACCCTTGGCCTCATCCTTCTCCCTTCCCCCGATCCTTGTCATCTCCACTGGTACGGCAGCTGGTGTTTGTTGGGCTGAGAACAGCCCTTAGGATCTTTGCAGGGGTGAACTCTGGGTAGGAACGATGTAATAGCAGAAGCGTTTAATGAAGAAGTTGAACCAGCTCGCGCTGGTGTGTGAGGGCAAAGTAGATTGATTAAAGCAAAGAGATACAAGATTATATAAGAGTACAAGGAATATGAAAGGATCTAACTATAACTGTTTTATTGTTGCTGTTGCGGTTCGATACAGTGACGACTCGGGCAACTGCCCTTGTAGCGAGTCAGTTGTGTGTCCTTGCTGTCGCGCTGTACTTGTCAGGTCAAAGGTTGCTGACCTTTGACTTTCGCGTAACCTCCAGCAACTGCTCAACCTCCGAGGGTTGACTCGTCGGTGCTTCGATATGCTTCGTTTCGATTGTGGCTTGGTGTTTCGACACGACAGAGGCGCTTTAGAATTAGTTGTTTCCAACACTCCCCTTCGCTTCTGGAGTGTCGCTGCTGGTGACGTGGCTCTGTCCAGTCAGCAGCATGCAGTACTTGAACTTCTGCTTTCCGAGCTTCTTGGTCAAGTAGTCAGCTGCCATCTCGGACGTGGGGCAGTATGACAGCTCGAGTCTCCCCTTCTCGATCTCGTCCTTCACGAAGAAGTATCGCAGGGCGATGTGTTTCGTCCTGTTCGCGAAGCCGTTCTTGTTGGCGATGCGAATTGCGGACTGGTTGTCGCAGAACAGGGTGAAGCTGGGTAACTGGGCTAGCTTGGCTTCCTCCATGAGTTCGCGAAGGTACAGTCCTTCCTTGGTGGCTGAGCAGAGTGCAATGTATTCTGCTTCTGCTGAAGAGAGGGCGATTAATTCCTGCTTGCTCGACTGCCAGGAGATAGGTCCGATAGGCTCGAAGCGGTAGATGTAGCCGGTGCGCGAGCGTCTGTTGTCGGAGTCGCCGGCGTGATCGGCGTGGACGTAGCCGATTAGCTTGGGTGCTGTAGTCCCGTCCTTGTGATAGGTTAGGCCGATCGTCGGGGTGCTGACGAGGTAGTTAAGAGCGCGATCGAGTTCTGCTAGATGTTCTGCTTCAGGTTTCTTGAGGTGGGTGGCGAGCTGGCTTGCAGAGTACGATAGGTCCGGGCGGCAGGTGACAGCTGCGAAGAGGAGGCATCCCAGCTTCCTCTGGTAGTCGCGTATGCCGGCGGGCTTGAGTAGAGCGGAGCCTTCCTTGTTGTTTCCTGTCGTGTAGCGGTACGGCGTGGAGATGGCGGTCGGTGTGAGAGCGAAGCGTTTGGCGATGGTGTCGGCGTACTTCGTGGCGCTGAGGTAAATCGCGTCCTCCTCTTCCCGTATGTTGAGCCCGAGATATTGCGTGACGGTAAATGAGACCGTGAGTGTGAGGTCTTGCTGCAGCTCCTCTTCGAACCAGGTAGTGACGTTACCCGTCGGTTGAGCCGATGTAGAGCAGATCGTCTACGTAGACGATTAGCAGGATGTAGTCGGTGCCTTTCGTGAGCCGGTACATGCCCTGATCGTGCGGTAGTTGCTTGAAGCCGATGCGAATGAGGCGAGCGTGCAGGTATTGTTGCCATAGCCGAGGAGCTTGCTTAATGCCGTAGAGCGACTTGAGTAGATGACAGACTTGGTTAGGCTCTCCGTTGGAGCCGTGCGGTAACTCGACGAAGATTTCTGCGTCGACATGTGCGTAAAGAAATGCGTTGGCGACGTCGATTTGCCGCAGCTTCTTCTTCTTCATGGCGGCGATCGCGAGAAGGGTTCGTAGTGAGGTGTGTCGGCTGACCGGAGCGAATGTTTCGGTGAAGTCGCGTCCGTGCTCTTGGTCGAAGCCGCGTACGACCCAGCGCGCCTTAAACTTGTCGATGGTGCCGTCAGCCTTCGTCTTCACACGGAAGACCCACTTTCCGGTGAGAATCGTCTTGTTCCGTGCTACGCCGATGGGAACAACTTTCCACGTGTTGCATTCCTCCAGTGCCTTCAGCTCCCTGTCCATGGCTTCGCGCCATTTTTCCCTATGCTCCCCCCCCAGAGCCTGCTGAACTGTCGCAGGCTCCTTAGGAATGGCTGCGCCGTGAACTGCGGTGACGAGGCCAAGGATCTGAAGTCCACTCTGTGTGTAGCGGGGGAGTGTTGTGTTCTTGGGATAAACTGCTTCGTCTCCAGCTTCTGGATCAGGTGCGAAATTGGGTCCTACGCGTTCTGCTTCGTCGGTGTTGACTTGTGCTGGTGTAACGTAACCGTTGTCAGCGAAATGGTAATAAGCTTCGGCGTTGATGCTTTCGCGTGGATTGTCGTCGTCCATGGGGACGTCAACTGAGCAGTAGGGGAGAGGTCCGGCTTCTTCCGAGGCTCCTTCCACGTTCTGCTCGTCCCAGTCAGCTTCATCTTCTGCCGAAGCGAAGGCTCGGGTGCCAAGAAAACCATCACTGCGGTCGGGGTTTCCTTCTTGCAAGTTGGCGAGGTAGTATCAGAGGGTGAGTCCTTCGTAGAAGATGACATCACGTGCTGCCACTGTTTCCTTTGTCTCGATGTCGAAAATTTTCCATGCGTTGTAATGCTTTTCGATGCCCATGTGTAGTCCCCACTGTGCGCGTTGGGAGAATCGGCCGGCTCGTGCAGATGGGGGTCGGTACTGTACCATGCAGCCGAAGACTCTCAACATTTTTGTGCTGCCCAGTTTTCCTGTCCACAACAGATGCGGTGATGCGTTGTTCGGGAGCGATGATGACGAGAGCAAGTTGTGCAGCATGACGGCGTGGTCCATTGCTTCGGGCCACTGGTGGTTGGGCAGGTGCATGCCACGTAGCAGCTTGCGCATGGTGTTCTGGAGGGTCCTGTTCATCCTTTCTGCTACACCTTGTTGTTGATGGGCGTAGGGAAGGGAGATGAGCCTCTTGATTCCCTTCTCTGCCAGGTAGTCCTTGAAGCGTTGTGAGGTGTATTCTCCTCCTCCGTCGGACAGGAAGCTCTTGAGTTTTACTCCGGATTCTCGTTCTGCTGCTGGAAGCCAGGCAACGAAGGCTTCGAAGGCCATGTCGCGGCTTGGAAGATTTAGGTGCCAGACGTATCGTGTGGCTGCGTCGATGAATGTGATGGTGTAGTTGTACGCATTTTGTCCAGGCTCGCGGTTGTACTGATGTCGCTGTACACCTTCTCGAGTGGCGCGTAAGCTGGTGCGCTTGGGTTGTGGTGAGAGACGAACGGCTGATGCGGTAAGTCAGCTTCAGGGCAGGTGAAGCACGTTCCACGAACTCGCTGGAGTTCTCAGCCGTCGGTTAGTAGCAGTGAGTCTTTATCGAGCACCCCTGCTTTTATCGTGTTGTTTAATACTGTGTTGCTCGGATGTCCCATCCTTGCGTGCCAGGTTCCTTCAGTGGCGCGATGTCCGGGTGGTCGCCGGTACATGTCGGAGTTGGAATAGAAGCTGGCGGTGAAGTTGGCGCTTCAATGAACTTCTCGTCGTGCCGGGTTGAGCTGCTGCGCGGGTGTCGGTGGCGTGTCGTCGATGAAGAGTGGTGCCGTTGAAGGACCAGCGACTGGTGTTGACGTTTCTGCTGTTACTGTTGTTGTCTCTGCTGCTGCCGATGTTGTCTCTGTTGCTGCCGATGTTGTCTCTGCTGCTGCCGGTGTTGTCTCTGCTGCTGCCAAATGTTGAATCGTCGCTAACGCTCTTGTTCTTTCTGCTTCAGGAATCGTTTCTGAGTACCAGAAGCCTCCAGGGCTGAAGACGGGATCGAGGTCTGGCGGGTGTGTCCAAGTTGTGAAGTTCACGATGGCGTCACTGTCGGCGGTGCCGAGGTCGGGGACGAAGTCGAGGACGAAGACGTTGTTCTTGAGTACCGCCTTTCCAATGTAGAGTCCGCCTCTCCCGTGGCACAGCTTGAATTCTTGCGTGGTGCTGTCTGCTTCGAGGTGTATCCCTTTCGCCATCAGTTGACTGACACTCAGTAAGTTGTAGCCGAGTCCTTCTGCTATTAAAACCTTCGACATCTGCAGTATGACGTTTGTTTCCCGTGACTGAAGTTGAATTACGCCTTGTCGTCGTGTGCACAGGTTTTGGTTGTTCGCGACGGTGATGACGACTTCCGTGTATTCCCGTTGTATGAAGCGACCCGAGGAGCACATGTGTTGTCCGCAGCAACTTTCCAAGAACTAGTTGTCCTTCCCGGATGGCTCGCTTTGGGCGATGGCTGCGTATGTCGGATTCGGCTGAAGTGATTCGCGACGAGGGGTGCTGTTATCGAGTTGCTCATCTGGTGAGTAGTGCGGTGGTGACTCAGTGATGCAGGAATTCTGTCAATCTTGCCATGCAGCTGACGATGTTTCTTGCTCCTTGTGCAGATTGTGTTGTCGAAGACTGCGGCTGACTCGTGGGGTTCGCCTGCGTCGATGCCACTTGGTTGCTTGAAGGACGAAGTTGACGTTGCGGTGGTGTTGGCTGCTGTCGATTCGGGCAGTGCGTGCGCGGGTGCCCTGACGTCTTGCAGATGTGGCAGAACGGAGGTACGGGTTTTGGTTGTTGTCGGTTGTTGTTGTTGTAGTGTCGCTGAGTGTGGAAAGCGAATTCCGGTGCTGACGTCTTCCTCTTGTGCCTTTCTTCTTGCAGGTCCATGTCTTGTTGCTCAGCATGAATTTCAGCGCAAAGTGCTGCTTCGGAGATTCTTCCGTGGGCTCAGAGAATGGCTTTTGTGGCGCGCCATTGAGGACCGAGGCCGCCGATGATGACTGTCACGAAGGCGTCTTCAGATATTGACCCTCCGCATCGAAGGAGTTTGTCGCGCAATTCGCGACAACGGCTGATATACGCCATTCCCTTTTCGCCTGGTTTCATTTCGACCGTTGTCAGTTGTGCCATTAGCCGACTCTGATTTACACTGTCTGTTGCTTGATACAGGCTCTTCAAGTGGTTGTATGCGAGCTCGGCGGAGTTGCCGTATCCCCGGTAAGACCGTATATTCTGCTGCTGAGTTGGGGTGATGTTTCTCAGTAGGATCGTGTACGCCATCATTGACTGATAAGTGTACTGCTGCTTCTCGTACTGTGTGCCGTTTGTTGGGTATGGCAGGGATCCGTCAAAGGAGCCGAGGATTTGCGCGCCTTCCATCATCAGCTCGAATTCGAACGACCAGGTGAAGAAGTCCTTTCCGTCGAAAGGTCTTGACGTCTGCAGTTTCAGTACGTGCGTGAACTGTGACTGAACTTGTAATGCGTCCAGTGTTTTCTCTTGTCCAGGTGAAGGCTGCGGGTGCGGCATGAAGCTGATGGACCCGCGCTCGTACGGAGCAAAGGTAGGCTGCTTCTGTTGATTTCCGCGTGCGTACGATGAGCCATCAAGAGTCATGGGAGTCACTTCGTTGTTGTTGCTGTTGTGTGACTGCGCAGGTGCTGACTGCTGGTGTTGCTCGTAGAAGGACATGAAGGAGAAAAACTTCTCCATCATGCTCTGGTGGAAGCCTGCAGGTTGGTAGATGTTGCCCTTGGTCTTGTTGCCGTACCCTCCTCTGTCTGTAGGCCAGAGGCAGGAGGTGGAGTAGGAGAAGTGCCGGAAGAACCAGTAGAGGAACTCCTTTCCTTCTGAGTAGCCATGCCTTCTGATGTTGTAGGTGCCTTGACTGTAGTTGAATTCCCCCTGATAGCTCTCATATTATGTTGGGCTGAGAAAAGCCCTTAGGATCTTTTCAGGGGTGAACTCTGGGTAGGAACGATGTAATAGCGGAAGCGTTTAATGAAGAAATTGAACCACCTTGCGTTGGTTTGTGAGGGAAGAATAAATTGATTAAAGCAAAGAGATACAAGATTATATAAGAGTACAAGGAATATGAAAGGATCTAATTATAACTGTTTTACTGTTGCTGTTGCGGTTCGATACAGTGACGACTCGGGCAACTGCTCTGTAGCGAGTCAGTTGTGTGTCCTTGCTGTCGCGCTGTACTTGTCAGGTCAAAGGTTGCTTGACCTTTGACTTTCGCGTAACCTCCAGCAACTGCTCAACCTCCGAGGGTTGACTCGTCGGTGCTTCGATATGCTTCGCTTCGATTGTGGCTTGGTGTTTCGACACGACAGAGGCGCTTTAGAATTAGTTGTTTCCAACAGTGTTTAATAGCATGGGGTTGCACTGCAGGGGGGCAGCCCGGCCAGGGGATGGTGCGGTCGTTCTCTGACCTCCTCTTGCTGCTCACCACAAAATCAAACCACTGCCATAGTGGCAGAAAAGTGACAGCAGTAGTGTCTCTCCCTATGACCAAGCATGTGCATGCATCACCAATCTTCTTATCCTTTGTAGAATCACCTCTGTCACCCCTGATGGGGTGTCGAACAGGATACCTCTAGAGACGATTCATGCATTGGATGCTGACTATGCTTCCCTTGTTTGGAAGTTTGGAGAGGAGCAACCGACACGTGCTTCAGACATCATGACGCGTATGCATGCCTGCATGTGAATCAAGGGGCCCAGGGTTCAGGGTTCAGGGTTCAGGGTTCAGGGTTCAGGGTTCAGGGTTCAGGGTTCAGGGTTCAGGGTTCAGGGTTCAGGGTTCAGGGTTCAGGGTTCAGGGTTCAGGGTTCAGGGTTCAGGGTTCAGGGTTCAGGGTTCAGGGTTCAGGGTTCAGGGTTCAGGGTTCAGGGTTCAGGGTTCAGGGTTCAGGGTTCAGGGTTCAGGGTTCAGGGTTCAGGGTTCAGGGTTCAGGGTTCAGGGTTCAGGGTTCAGGGTTCAGGGTTCAGGGTTCAGGGTTCAGGGTTCAGGGTTCAGGGTTCAGGGTTCAGGGTTCAGGGTTCAGGGTTCAGGGTTCAGGGTTCAGGGTTCAGGGTTCAGGGTTCAGGGTTCAGGGTTCAGGGTTCAGGGTTCAGGGTTCAGGGTTCAGGGTTCAGGGTTCAGGGTTCAGGGTTCAGGGTTCAGGGTTCAGGGTTCAGGGTTCAGGGTTCAGGGTTCAGGGTTCAGGGTTCAGGGTTCAGGGTTCAGGGTTCAGGGTTCAGGGTTCAGGGTTCAGGGTTCAGGGTTCAGGGTTCAGGGTTCAGGGTTCAGGGTTCAGGGTTCAGGGTTCAGGGTTCAGGGTTCAGGGTTCAGGGTTCAGGGTTCAGGGTTCAGGGTTCAGGGTTCAGGGTTCAGGGTTCAGGGTTCAGGGTTCAGGGTTCAGGGTTCAGGGTTCAGGGTTCAGGGTTCAGGGTTCAGGGTTCAGGGTTCAGGGTTCAGGGTTCAGGGTTCAGGGTTCAGGGTTCAGGGTTCAGGGTTCAGGGTTCAGGGTTCAGGGTTCAGGGTTCAGGGTTCAGGGTTCAGGGTTCAGGGTTCAGGGTTCAGGGTTCAGGGTTCAGGGTTCAGGGTTCAGGGTTCAGGGTTCAGGGTTCAGGGTTCAGGGTTCAGGGTTCAGGGTTCAGGGTTCAGGGTTCAGGGTTCAGGGTTCAGGGTTCAGGGTTCAGGGTTCAGGGTTCAGGGTTCAGGGTTCAGGGTTCAGGGTTCAGGGTTCAGGGTTCAGGGTTCAGGGTTCAGGGTTCAGGGTTCAGGGTTCAGGGTTCAGGGTTCAGGGTTCAGGGTTCAGGGTTCAGGGTTCAGGGTTCAGGGTTCAGGGTTCAGGGTTCAGGGTTCAGGGTTCAGGGTTCAGGGTTCAGGGTTCAGGGTTCAGGGTTCAGGGTTCAGGGTTCAGGGTTCAGGGTTCAGGGTTCAGGGTTCAGGGTTCAGGGTTCAGGGTTCAGGGTTCAGGGTTCAGGGTTCAGGGTTCAGGGTTCAGGGTTCAGGGTTCAGGGTTCAGGGTTCAGGGTTCAGGGTTCAGGGTTCAGGGTTCAGGGTTCAGGGTTCAGGGTTCAGGGTTCAGGGTTCAGGGTTCAGGGTTCAGGGTTCAGGGTTCAGGGTT